>OY735198.1:82174710-82703662 GCA_963457665.1 Thysanoteuthis rhombus
CCCCGCCCTACCACCACCACCAGCAACAACAATAACTATGAGGGAGGAGAAAGAAGAGACAGACTCTAAAAATTAATTAATGGGGGGGAGCAGGGAGGTAGGAAATCTTTTTGAAAATTAATAAGCTGTTGGTGAGGGTCAATTAGGCACTAAAGAATAGTTCTCTGACCCAAGTCTCCAATAAAATTGATGTATTACTATGAAGCTTTTACGGTAATCTTTAAGTACCATTATCATTATCATCATCATCATCTCTGAGTTTTTCTGCAAAGTAAAAAAGTGTATCTTAACAGCTGGGAAATACAGTTATTACCCTATTGATCAAAGACAAGGTATCATATTCTGATTTCCTTTTGTTTGGAGTAAATATGAATAACCAACATCCAGAATGCATAACCAACATCCACACATTTAACAAAGTGCAATTTGGATCCGCCCCAGAATTTAATCATTTATTCAGTAGCCCATGGCCTTCACTTCCACAAAACGTCACAGAAATTCATTGAGAACTTTTAGAGATATTGTATTGTGTATACATACAGCTATGAGGCAGGGGAGGAAAAAATTCATTGATCCACCCAGAAATTTGATCACTTCTTCTGTAGCCTATAGCCCATCCTTCCACAAAATGTCACAGAAATTCATTGAGAACTTTCAGAGATATTGTATGGTGTGAATATGTAGCTACGATGCAGGGTACTTAACTGTGAAAAAATCATGGACCTATCCAAAAAATGGATGTTTTTCTCCATAGCTCATTGCCCCTTCCCCATAAAATTTCATTGAAATTTATAGAGAACTTTTGGAGATATTGCGCGGTCAGAATATTCAGCTACGGTGCAGGGGAAGAAAATGTGGAAAATCAATGGATCCACCCCAAAATTTAATCACTTTTTGTACAGCCCATTACCCACCTTTTCAAGGGTGCCACTGAAATTAATTGAGAACTCTTGGAGATATTGTGTGGACAAACAGACACAAGTAAAGTGCACGTATAGCTCTTCCAATTTTGTTGGCAGAGGTAAATGAAAATTTGCCTTTTTAGTTTGAAGATTAGAGGTGCAGAGTGGCTGAACGGGTAATTACACAGAGAATGAATTTGGCAAGGCAAGTTAAAACTCAGGTTGAGACAGTTTGAGTTTATACTGATTTCCTCAGGAAAGGCATGAATACAACCTATATTTGATATGATGCAGGGTAAAGTGAGTAATGTCACTTCAGGTGCCTGTCGCAACTAAGTCTATTTTACGTATCGTGAAAGCCCAAGTAAGTGTTAATGTGATAAGTGTTGCTAATTTAGCTATTCTTATGCTAAATTCAGCGTTACTTCTTTTGGCAGTGAAAAAAAAGGCATTAAATTAGAAAAGGCGTGCAAAAACAATTCAGCCATTTTTTGACGTTTTATGAGCATTTTAAAGGCATCTTTCTGGCGTTTTTTTTTTTTTTCCATTTTGGTCTTCTTTTTTTTTTAATTCAGCGCTTTTTAGCACTTTCTGGCAGTCAAACTATTCCATATACATAAATATTTTTTGAATTTGCAACACCGACTGTGATGTATGCGGAGCCTAAGCGGGTATGGATGAAGCAGTAGCCAGCGGAAGGGTACTAAGAAACTTGAAGTTTGTTAAATTCTCTTTCTAGCGTTAATTATTAGCGCTGGTTGTCGCCAAAGAAGTAATTAGAAAACAAAGAAGCACTCTGAGAGAGTGTACCTCAGCCTACACTATCATCACTTGTAAAAACTGAATGAAAATCAGTTAGCTCATGATGCAGGGAATATAACCGTGAGAAAATCCTTGCTCAGCCCCCAAATGAACTCAATTCTTCCTTGGTCCATGGCTCAACCTTCCAGGAAATTTCATTGGAATTTAGGTAGAACCTTTGGAGATATTGAGTGGATTGTCATACAAATATGTTGGCAAAGGTTATGTTTTCGTTCTACATATAAATCATTGTGAGAGGAAAAATGAGTTTACGTAAGATGGAAGCATTTTCAAATTGATATATTCCTGAAAAATACTACTTGCAACTGGATTGTTCTGACGTGAGGTCCCCCTTGAGTAGGAGTGGTGTTAATACGTCATAGGAACTACAAGACAATAACATTACAAACTAAAAAGCACTCAGGGAGCCCATACCTCTATCAACACCATGCAGTAACTGAATAGAAAACAAATCCCTGGGTCCATCCTAAATTTTAATCACTTCTCCCCTCCTTCTACGGAATTTCATAGAAATACTTTTATTTATTACTTGAAAAACTATTATTGAAATTATGAGAATTGACACGGGCGATCAATACGTAAATGAATGAAAATAATGGAAAAATATTTGTCAATCAAAAACAAATGGCAGGTTTCACTCCGAAATTAGATCACTTCTTCCTTGGGTCATAGTTCACCCTTTCGTAAAATTTCATTGAAATCTATGAACAAACTGCTAGAGATATCGTGAAGACCGAGAACTTTTGGGGATATTATCTCTTTTTGGACATGTAGCTACGATGTAGAGGAGGTAAGTGCACACGGATCCACCCTTAAATTCGATCATATTTTTGTGGCTCATTTGGTCACACTTTCATAAAAAATATTATAGAAATTCATTGAGAACTTTGGGGGATATTGTATGAAAAGACAGACTGACGGGATGACACGGGGTTATACATATACTTCCGCAACTTCGTTGGCAGTGGTAAATCTATAAATAATTCTTCTTAGAATTTCATAAATACGTTGGCAGGTGTGAATAAATGCTATGAATCACACATGCTGTTATTTCGCGCTACAAGAGATTAAATAAACAGAACCGATTATTTACATAACGTAAATGTATACAATGGAGAATAAGGTCAAGGTTCCAAGTAAACGAAGCAAAAGAGGAGATTCCAAAGATACTTTTCATAGGCCACCGTTTTAATATCTGTGTCAAACTCAACAACGAACAAGCAATAGAAATATAGGTACATCTTAGCGAAGATGGTCCCGATAGGAAATCAGCTGACGTCACGCAGATTTGCGATCAGTCGAAAATTTATGATGTCGAAAATTTCTAAGCAATAACAATGTAAATATATGCGTATACTTCTGTTTTTCTTCCATGAATTCTCTTTTTTCCTTTTCATTTGTGCACCGTTTTTAGTATCGATCATGTGCAGGAATGATGTTTTCATGCTCAGAATTTCAAAAGGGTCCATCTTCGTTAAATTGTGATGAAATCTCACATATGTTAAACTTTAATGAGGGAGAAGAAAAGATGTCTCCTTAGTCTTGCATCGTTCGGTTGAAAAGCGAATGTTTTCTTCAAGATACAATAAAACGTAATGTAAGTAAAAAGCTTCAACTTCCCCCACTCAATTATAAACAAGACTGTCTGCTGCAGGGTCGAACTCAACTTAAACTTTAATTCCAACTGAAGACGCAACTTTTGTATTGTATATATCATAAATAAAAAAAAATATAAAATCTACATTTACTGTATGTCTATTCATTTATTAGAATGAAATAAGCCTGTGCATAATATCCGATAATTTTTCGTTAATATCTTGGACTTGTCAATTTAACTCAGTCCTTAAGACAGCCTCCTGGCAATCAGTTGATTGTAAGATCAGATCGCAGCAGTGAGATGTGAAATTTTCACATCGGTTTACATCCCTAAATTTGGTGAGGATTGTTTTTGTTGTTCTTGTTCTTTTTACAGTCGAAAAGTAAAGTCAGGTCTAGTTAAGTTTTGGGTTAGACACAAATCACACGGTTCATCGACGAAGCACGGTCTTTCTTTAAAGATGCAAAATGCACACACATGCACATACACACCACACAAATGTGTAGTGTGTGTGCATACATGTAAGTGAATATGCGTCCATTTGTGTGTGTGTGTAGCGTATGAGTGCATCTTGGTATGTATTTAGGTATACGTGTATGTGGGGTGATATCTTCATTTTCGATAAAACGTCATTCGATAAGAAAGTCGCACCATTTACTATGTATTATTCATGGATCATCATCTATCTCGCAGAATAAATATTTCTGGTGACAAATTTAGTCATTTCCGAAATAAATAATGATAAAAGACAGAATCGTAAACAATCACTTATGACAAAAAACTTATACATAAATTCATTATGTTGTAGCGATATATACATCAACACCAGGTGATATTTCATCGTCAGCTCTAAAAAGTAGCTACTTTTAGCTGCTTAATTGCTGAGGGGTCAGAATAAGCCGGGATGGAAAATCTAGCACGATTTGATAAGCAGAGGTCGGGGCGAATAAGCCTGGTGGCAGGGTTGGGAAATAAGGCCACCGACACCATTTGGTAGGATCTAAATAAAACTAACTCATTTGAGGTACAAAAATTAGTTGAGCAAAGTTCTCCCCCTTGCATTGTCCTAGTTGTCTTCTGACGGGAAAATTTTGATAAATCTGTAGTTTCTGCTCTCCACCCAACCATTAGGGAGAAGAGAATAAAGAGATGGACTCGCAGAAATTAACTCAAGTGGGTCCTAATAAGAGCGGTGGTTGTGGATCTATTTCCTAAAATTAGCGGATGGGAAGTCGATTAGGTACCTAAGAGTAGCTATCAGATGAGATGCACGGCAATAATCGATTCCATCTTGTTGAGGCTCAGCAACGACATCATATAATTTGAAATGATTGCTGACACGGTGTTTATTTATGCTAGGGGGTGGCCAAACCGTGGCTCGCGAGCTACATGTGACTCTTGAATGTGCTGCTCGTAGAAATATTTTCTCACTACTATAAAAGTAAATAAAATTAGATATCAAACTTAATAATTACAAACCAGATATAAACTGAAAGCACATTGTACGAAAATGTAAGTTTGATGTTCTAGGTCTGAAAAAATACTTGACCAGGTACTGAATCCCAACATAAGATTCAATAGAGTTAAAACAATCATCAGTCAACATTTTGATTTGTAATATTTTGGTATATATTAATATAAGTATCTTGTGGTTACTGTAACTAATACAAATTTTAAAAAACAAACAATTTTTTTTAACGATTTTTACGGCTCTCGAACAGCTGAAGTTTATCCTATGAGGCTTTTTGACAAGTTTGGCTACCCCTGATTTACGCTATATTATCTAAAGACCCATATCGTTTAGCGCTGGTTTTTAAGAATATAAAGAGCTAAACGAGATCTATATACCGTACTTTAAATTTAATTACACCTTTTAAAACTCAGCTATAAGGCATGAGTTTAAAAAGCAACAGCTATCATTGAAATTAGCTGACGTCATATAGACCTATCGAAAAATTATTAAGTGAATCGAGACAATCTAACAATTTGATTTAATCAAAGAGCGTTAACAATATAATTTATGAATTTATTTCAATTTTCATTTAATAAATTATCTAATTTCATTTTTATTTGTGTGTAGTTTACAACATCGAGCGTGCACAGGTGTGAAATTATCACTCTAAGAATTCCAATCAGGACCACCTTAGTTAAGTTGTGCCCCTCTTTAGAAAAAAAAGACTGCATCTTAAGATATTTTAAAATAAACTAAGCAATGAACAAAAAGTTTTAAATTTTCTCATTGTAAGTAATGCTTACACTGAGAAAATTTGGAAATCCCCTGACTGCACAACCTGAATGACGCTTTTGCATAAATTACAATTGATGCCGAAGAATAACATTTGGGGCAAGGAATAAAAACTTTTGAAATTAAAATTTTGAAAAGGAAGGAAAAAAAAGTAATCCCTATCAGTCTTGGGCCTTCTTGTTGGATTTCCCTGGACCCTCAATGGAGGGTGGGTCAAAAAGCTTTAAAATTATATAGTTCGCTAACTATATCTCTACAGATATTATACAATAACGAAGATTCATTTGTACGCATATAAATTGCATAAATAATAATACAGCCTTAGGGGTAATTTTTCTCTTATTTAGTGATGTCTATTTATTACAGATGTTCATTTTTCATCAAATCTCACAAATGTTGGAGAGGACCCCTCAAGGAACCAAGCCCCTTTCACATTCTCAAGCTTTTAAGTGAATGTCAAAAAATACTTTTATTTCTTCTTCTTGAAAAAATAATTTGTAGTATATACTTACCAAAGGGTTTATTATGTATTGACAACACAGTCCTAGAAAGGGGACGACGGGTTTCTTCATGATTTCTTTCATCACTTTCATGTCTATCATACATCCAAAACCAATATTGATAAATATTACAAAAATAATGATCGTGCCCGTAAAGAGATGATCCAAAAATCGGGGTTTTCGGATCACGGTAACAGGATATTTTTCAATTAGCACCACTTCATGGGGACCCTCACCTACCGGGTCACCCTCGACCTTCATGGAGATTTTCACATCGGTCCGGCCTAGTAAGACTCCGTATAAATAAAATGATCCATTGAAAAAATACATATCACCGGCATCAGATGATGAAATCGGTTCGAAATCCAAGGATAGGTTATTGCACGTGTGGTGGAGAGGTCGTGCGACTTCGAGGTCCGTTACTTGACTGCAAAGAATGGGACCCAACTTGAGTTCTTTCTGGGTCAGGTAAGCATATCCAGTTACCCTGACGGATGTGTTGGTCCTCATCACTAAATCTTGGACTCGTTGTGGACTAGTAGTGACATTGGAAACACTAATGGCGTGAGTGCTTCTTCCAAAAAAAGTGAGGCAAAACAAGAATAATGGTAAAACTCTCAAAGAGACACCCATGATTTCAAGTCTGCTTCGTCGTATGTGTTGACACGGGGACATATTCCGTATATTAATAGGTATCAATATCTTGATTAGTTCGGTTGATTTGTTCCGAAATTCCCCTTACTGTTCAAAACTGCACTGTTCAAGGTGTCATTATGTGTTTTCGTTTTCAGCTTATTCTTAATTTTTGGACAACAATAATACCTTGATCGTACTATATCAAAACTCGTCCTAATCAAAAGTGAACAAATCAAATTGCAAATTCAAGGTATTGCTGTAATATCGAAAAACAGTTTCCCGAGTAAGAAAAAAAAATAAAGTTACGGTTCGATTTCAGCCAGTGGTAGTGGCACTCCGGGTCGCAGAAAAGGAAAGAAGACAGAAAACCACTGCTTTTCAACTTGAGTTGCGAGGTAGTACTTCTACTAATTATTTAAAAATAGGTACGTTCAGTCGTCTTTTGTTTTTTGTTAAAGACGGAGGAGGTAGATAAAACTTGGTCAGCTCTCCACTAGTCTTTGCTAGTTACTGTTCTTCATATCTTCTCTGTAATAATGCACCGCACACGAATAAACGCAAAGGCATGCCTTGTGTCACAAGAACTGAAGTGTTCCTACTTATCAGCAGAGCGGCAGTAGTGAGAGTGAAAGAAAGAGACGATAACATATGACGTGACAAAACGAGGAGAGAGAAGCGATAAGCTATGTAATTCAGGATTTTTTCATACGTTCTCACAGTCCCCCAACGAGATCTTTTCTTCTTCTATTGCTGTCATTGGCTGGGTCACACACACAGCCTTTTCACAAACACTAATATATATATATATATATATATATATATATATATATATATATATATATATATATATATATATATATATATATATATATATATATTCTAGAATGCTTTATAGCTTTGAATACTAAACATTAAAAAACTTTTTCACTTTTTTTCTATGTCACTTTAGCCACTTATTTCCCAATACCTGTCAATGCAATTTATGTAATTTTTTTCAGTGTTTTTTCCGTTTCACAGATACTTAGTTATTATGGTACAATGTATGAATTGTCTCTCGTTGGAATCATCAGTTGTTTACCATGTAACTGTTTCGGGGATTTTAAGAACAATTTATATATATATATGTATAATATATATATATATATATATATATATACATATATATATATATATATATATATATATATATATATATATATATATATATATATATATATGTATATATATATATATATATATATATATATATATATATATATATATAAGATCCCAAAAAGAGAAAATTCATACATTGTACTAAAGTTTACGTGAAACAAGGGAAAAAAACACTGAAAAAAAATACATAAATCACATCGACAGATATTGGGAAATAAGTAACTGAAGTGGCAGAAAAAAAATTATGAAAAAGTTTTTTAATGTTCAGTGTTTAAAGCTGTAAAGTTTTCTTCACTATACATATATATATATATATATATATTTATGTATATATATATATATATATATATACATATATATATATATATAATCATTTCCTTAGTATGCACATTGTACATATATATATATACATATATATATATATATATACATATACATATACATATATATATATATATATATATATATATATATATATATATATATACATATATATATACATATACATATACATATATATATATATATATATATATACATATATATATATACATATACATATACATATATATATATATATATATATATATATGTATATGTATATATATTTATATATATATATATATATATATATATATATATATATATATATATACATATATATATATATATATATATATATATATATATATATATACACATTGCTTTTCAGAGTAAATTGTGGTTATAAAACATTTAACAAGTTACAACCGTTCTTGAATTTAAGTAAATATGTTGCAGAGATGTATCAGAGGGGTTTTTTTTCAAAGTGGAGGAAGTGCCACACACATCAATGCTCTATTTGTCGGCAAATTCCTTCCTATATTCAACCTAAATGCCAACTTTAACTGCAAATTAGAGGCCCACACACCTACTTTGTTGACAAATTGGAGGCCTGCACCCCTAACCCCACCAAAAATCATTTAGTACGATTCTGTTGCAAATCATGTTTTCTTTCTATAAATGATTTTAATTTATCCCAAAGTTAAGCAACATCTGCCCAGTCAGTGCCACCTACCACTTTACTACACAAATAATTTTTCTTTGTATGACAAAATTCCAGAAACAACAGCACCTGACGAAGGCTGGAGGGTAAACGGTCGGAATGTTGTGAGCAAATGAACACATAGGTGAAGGGAATAACTTTTATTCAGAGAATTACAGTAACGAAATAAATGAATTAAATCAAAACGAATTATGTCACAATAAAGAGCTCTTCTTCGATGTCAGTCTGACATTTTGGAGGTGATCATCCGGTTTGTTATTTACTGTTTGTAATTCTGTAGCAACAGGTCATGCGAGCCAAATTTATGGTGAGAGAAGAGCAAAAGCAACAAGCTCACGGTGATCACTAACCCAGTCCGGCTCGGTCCCAAAGTTTCTGAAGCCATAGGCAAGCTGAACTTCAACACCCTTAAATATATTGTATTATTATTTGTTTATTAATGGTTTGCAGTAAGAAAAATAAGCACATAGGCATACAACATCAAATCACCGTACCCCAACAAATGGCCTGCTAGATCAACTAGCCAAGTGGGTTACAGATTCTTTTCTCTTTGCTAGTCTGTGTTTCTGAGCACTTGTGTGTATGTATGTGTCTGGGTGATCCTGGTCACTCTTTTCAGAATACAACCTTGAAAATGTGCATGAATAAACCACTAGGCACCGTCTGAAAATGAATCTTTTTTTAAGAGCTTTTTATTTTGGTCTCTACAATCATTTTGGACCGACAGTGCCCAAATCTTGCTCTGGAATTTTTTAAAGACTATTTTTAGATCATAAAAGATCTACTTTTTAGATCATTTTTTAGATGATTAGTTCTGGTGGATGTGCATGGTGTGGTGATTCATTTATGCAAGAAACAGATTCTTTACTGATTGATACTAACCATCAATAATTCAGAATACAATGTATTAATTATATGAGCTTGTGGTCGGCCATGAGAATTTCCCTAGCCAATACTTTCTCTTGTTTTTTTTTCACAATGGGGAATATCTAATTCTGGAAAAATCTGACTTCACGTCAAGGATCTTTCTTAGAAACTGTCAAGCTAAACTGTCCGCTTCTTCAGTTTTTAAGTTGGTCTGGCTGGATGGCTATGTATGTATCACATGTACAGGCCACACCAATGGAGCTACAGGGCTGAACATTTAAGCATTTACCCCTTATAATGTTTAGAAAAAAATGTTCTTTATTTTTTGAAAATCCTCCCCCTTATAATAGGTTTTTAGTGAGGGACTTTCAATATATGATATAAGTTCAAGTTACGTCGATCCCTTAATTTGTGCATATTCGTTTTTTAAAAATTCAGCCTTTTTAATGATCATTGCCCTAACGGAAGGTGAGAGAAATATCTTATTCATCGATCCCTCCCTTTTTCCAAAGTTTCAATTGATCACCCCCAACTATGCATTCTACCGAAAGACATTGGTCATGTGATGGTTTCTATTGAATGAATAACCAGACCTGTTTTTATTGTTGTTTAAATGATTTATTTTTTTTACTAATTCTCAATGAAAGACAAATTCTGTTGAATTCCATTCCAAGTCAGACAATGGAGTTTGTACCCCCCAGCCCCGTAACAAAAAACAATCAATAATTGTCTGGAATAGATAAGATTAAAGATTATACCGAATTATCATGCTTTGCCATTTTGAATTTGGCTATTTATGAACGGCTAAAGGTGGCTAGATTTTTTAGGAACGGCTAGATCTTTTTCAAAATTTTACAGAATAAATGAAAACAAAAGACTGTGAACATTTGAAACAGTATTTCATAAAATTCAACTAGGAAGGATATGATTTAGCTACTAACCCTAAACCTACGTACTAGCCCTACACCCAACCTACTTTTAACCATAACACTAACCCTCCCTTTAAGCTGTATTTGCACTAAAGTAAGTTGTATCTTTAGATTGAAAATAGATTATTAGATCATCAGTGAAAAATCTAGCTACTTTCAGCCATTCAAAATGGCCGTAGCTTCTATCTCAATTACCTTAATTTTTTGAAGAAGCACAAAAGTGATCTAAAGCAATTTTTTTGTTAGAAGTTTTGTTTTTTTTCAAGAAAAGAGACTAAAAAAACTTGTTTCAGTGTAAGTGTCCGTTGTTTAAAATGTTACTTTCGAGTGGTAGTGTCCACAGTTACAGACAGAGAACAAAGAAAATCTCACAGTTCATTACATAAGTAGATAGATACACGTATGTTTTAGTACATGTGTACTTATTGTAATAATTCTCTGATTATCTATCTATATATTTGGACTTCGCCAAGCCCTAACCTTTCACTGTACAAACTTGAAATTTTGCACACACACACAAACCCCTCAATGAGTAGGGGAAATATTATTTTGTTTTTTGCAAATCCAACCCCCCCCAAATAGGTTTTTATTATATGACAAGTCCACCACCTTTTTCGGCTCATTGGCTCTGATCAAAGTGTAGTATCTACACCATGGCATTGTCCAAGGTGTAGAATCTGCACTTGGACATTGGGCCGAAGGCAGTTGGTGGTGTGCTCAGTCTGGGTGCGCCAGTGCAATGTTGTAGCCAATGAGGGATATTGAGGCTCAGCATCGCTGAGCACATTGAGGCCTACAGACTCATCCTAGGACCTCAAATGAAGTACTCGGTCCAGTTGTGGGGAAACAGTTCGCCTTGGATTGGTGCTATTCCATTGCACTGAAAGGGATTGGTCGAGCTTGTCCTGACGCTTTTGTAACTTTGGTTGCGAGGACTGGAGCAATTTTGGGGGGTAGTCCACTCCATCCCACATTAAAAATGACCTTGTCTTACATCTTGTCCTTGGGGGAAGGTAAGTAATTAGGAAAATGTTTATGCCAAATTGGTCCCTTATTTTGCGTCCAGTAGTATTTATGTTTGTTTTTTAAAAATTTTTACTTTTTAGTGATAAAAGTTCCAAAGAATGCGAGAAAAATAACGCATCCATCGATCCCCCTTTTTCATATTTCTCAACTGATCACCATATTGAGTGATTAACTAAACCTTTTTATTTTCTTTAAATCATAAATTTATGATTCAAGCCATTCTGGTAGTATTTCCATCAATGTTCTGATTCAGTTCAACATATCAATATTTTCTGAGAAATAAAAAAGAAAAATAAATATAAATGACTAATTCAAGTAAATAAACTTGAAAATATGCCTCTCAACTTAGTATTACACAGTTAATTTTATCATTCGTCAAAACAGTGGAATGGGACCCTACATCACTTGCTCGCCTCAGGTTGAATATCAAGGCAGGATTCACTTTATCTTATACATCTATTTGCTTTAGCGTGACCATGTCATGTTAAAGGTCACTCCTACCTGAACTGATATCTAAAATTGATAGGTTGCCAATGTTTTTCAACCAAGTTGCAGAGAATTCAAAATCATTGTCCTTCCCCATCTTAGTGAGAAAAGATGAGAAAACTGGGAGGCACTCAGAGAGCATGTATCTCTGCCAACACTGTACACTAACTCAATCGAGAAAAAATCTACCCCAAATTTAATCACTTCTTCCTTTGATTTTGTGATGAAAATAACACCTTTGTTCTCAGGTGAACTTGTTCGGCACTTGTAATTGACCTTTGATTATCTGTGGTTCAGTTATAAACGGGGTCATCTTTCTCGAACTCCTGCTTAAAGGGAGACTTCTGTATTAATATCAACAGCTTCAAAACATTCAGCAGAATCCATTTTTTGAGATAAGAAGAAAAAAATAAACACAGAAATTTTCCACCAAGCAGCTGAAATCTTAACTCTTACTAGTCAGACCAGCAGATTTTTTTTGGTGTTTTTTGGATCAGCAGCTCCCAAGAAATCTAATAAAAATAAATAAAAATTAAAGATTATGTATCTTTCTCTATATTTTCTTTAAGTCATCTCCCTTGATTTCTCCTCTTCAGAATTATCTAAATTTAGACATAAGAAATGTAAATTGGCAACACTGAAGAGGTAGAAATGAAATACTTTGAAGCCATTATTCCGCATGATGAATGAAAAATTATTTAACATGACAATAAGAGGATGCTGCGCCATGGTAACCACTCAGATGCTGTTAAATGACCAGAAGTAGAACATTGGTTGAAATTAAATCTCCATACACCATCAAGTCCAGTCCTTTCCAAACATAGATCTTTGGAATGGGAACTGCCCCTCTTTTAAAAATACCTAATTTCATTAATAGGAGACATGTGTAAATAAAGACCTGTTGCAATTTAGACTTTTAATAATTCCTCTTCAATAAAAGATACAAATATCAGAAAAAATGAAAATGTCTCCAATAGATTTTTCCTGTAAGTAAAACAAAAAACACATTGATTTGCCCTGTTAAGCCTTGTTCTCTAGAAGATCTTGTAATGATCAGAGATGATGAACAAAGGACAATTGTAAAATGTGTTCATTAAACTTTTAAAAAAACAAAACAAAAAAAAACCTTTGCATTCATGAAGGTGGTGGATATGTTTTTTTTAAAGTCTTTTATTTATTTATTCTATTTCTTCTTCCTCTTCCATTTGTATAATTAGGAGTTATGGGACAAATGGAGACGGTTGTTGATGACAAAAAATGTATTTGTATGAGTTTGACTGTCAAAAAGCACTAAATCTTTTTTGAAAAAAAAATAACAATTGCCCCCAACAGATCCTAATGATACTTAATATGGCAAAAAACATTCCCGAATTTACCAAAATGTCCACTAAAGATCTCATTAATTGAGCACTTTTTTGTATAGCCAAAGCAAAAATGTGCAAAATTTAGTGCAAAAAGTACTTGCCTATACTATATATATACAAAATTAATAATTGAGTCCACAGAGAGCTGATTCGCTGTATTACACCTCTTCAGTGTGGCTTTAGACAATCCATTATCCCATCCAGTACCATGATGTAGGATTGAAACCTTTGCTTCGGACCCTAGTATTTTATCCCTACTCTATGTAGAGCTGGATGGTCAGTAAAGCTAAATTTAAGCGATATATTTAATTACGCACAATTCCCCATCCGCCAGAGTGCTCTCTCTTCCTTTATATATATATATATATATATATATATATATATATATATATATATTAGTCTAGAAAGCTTCACAGCTCTAAACACTAATCATTAAAAAAGTTCTTCAAAAATATTTTTGTGTCACTTCAGTCACTTATTTCCCCAAATCTGTTAATGTAATTCATGTTATTTTCTTCAATGTTTTTTTCCTCCTGTGTCATTATGGTACAATTCATAAATTTTATCTTTTTGGGATCACCAGTTGTTTACCATGTAACCGTCTCAGGGATCTTAAAAACAATATATTGTTATATGTTATTCTATATAGGGTGTTATCATAATGTATTGTAATTTGATGTTGTTTTATACTACACATCATTCAATTTTTTGGAATATTATATATATGTATGCATATGTATATGTATAATCATACATTGAAAAAAAAAGGAGATGATTCCATAGACTATCCTCATTATCTCATTAATACCCAAATTTTCAAAAGACCTTTTCGTACTTCAAAATAAATACACTTTGACTAATTTTCTGAGTCATTGGTGCATATTTAGTTATAATAGTTCTACTATATAAAGTGCGATCAAAATGTCCATGTGCACATTACAAGAAATGGACAGTTATCATCCCGGGTGTGTCATGCTGAGAACGTTTGGACCTATGTTACACAAATTTTTGTGGCTGTCTTCACGTGCCCACTTGTGATTTCAGGTTCTACCTCAAACTTGAGCAGGGAGAAAAGAACAAATTCTGTGTCCAACTTTGGAAATCATCAATGGAGATCCATGAAATGTTGAAGTAGAACTACGATAATGAAGCAACGAGCCCAGCGATGTGTTTTGAGTGGCACTCACGCTCCAAAAGTGGTAGAACATAACCAGAGAATGACAGGCATGACCCCTAGAAGTGTCAAAGAAACTGGATGAATTGTGCGTCAGAATTCTGAAATCCCCATCAATGAAGTTGCTGATATCATCCACCTGTTTTTTGGATCAGTTCAGGCAATCCTCATCCATTTTGAACATGTATCACTGCCCAGGCAGTAAGAACCCTCTAGCAGAAGCAGCACCATGTCGAAGTGTAAAAGGATCTCCTCCAATAGGCTTGAGTTGACCTGAGGGTAATGAGACTTGGGTACACGGCTATGACCCAGAGATCAAATAGCAATCTTTGCAGTGGAAGAAACCATCATCTCCAGTAACGAAGAATAAAAAGCAGGTGAACAGGCTGTTTTTTTTCTTTTGACTTTCACTGGGCTGTGTACCCTAAATTTGTCCCTCACAGTCAGACTATCAATGCTGAGTTTTACTGTATAGTTCTGAGGCATCTGGGAGAGAACATCAGGCACAAATGGCTTGGAATGTGTGAACGATGAGAATTGGGGGCTCTTAAAAGACAACACCCCCTCACTCAAAGTGCTGAAGACATGCAAGTCTTTTGAGCTGAACCAGCATGCTCATTACATCACCCCCACCCTACTTGGCTCCCCACAACTTAATCCTCTTCTCCAAAGAAAGGGGTGGAGAAATGATTGTATTAGTTCACTTGAAAAAACTTGTGTCTTTTCCAGCGTTGATATGTGTCGAAAATAAGAGTTTTTTTTTATGAATTTCTAGCATTAATAGAGCCTTTTCTATTTCAAAAGTAAAAAATAAATAAATAAATAAATAAAATTAGTACTGTCAGGAAGTTTTTGATTGTTTACTAGTTCATGATTATACCAATATTTTAAGAATTTCTTGGATTTCCTGAAGAAGATTAATTCTATTTTGTTAGTGTTCCTTAAAAAGATTTTTCTATTGAAAGTAAACTGGTGTCATCTGCAAAGTGATTCGTAGTAGATTTTGTTATAGTGATACGAAGGTCATTGATATATAAGAGAAAAAGTAGGGGCCTTAGTACAGATCCTTGTGGAACTCAGTGTTTCAGTATTATCGTTTGAGATTGTGGGGTCAATAATTCAGATATGATTTAAACCTGTTCTCAGTGTGTCCTTCTAAATTCCATAATAATCAAGTTTTCAACCCAACAAACAAGATATAACATCACTGATAATCAAAATAATGCAATGATTGAAAATTGATTAGATTAATACCAGTATCACCATTGTTTCAAATAGATTCCAGCCTGTACATTCTCCAGACCCTATCTGACGGCCAATGAAATGAGCAAGCAGTGATCATCCTCATTTCGTGCAGCTATAAAAATGACACTGTTTTACTGAGTGTGGAATTTGATCTAATTCCATAATTATGTTATGATGCACAGATTGTGTTGAGATTTAGGTTTTCTTATTTTGTATCCTGCAAGTAGATTGAACAGGTTTTTCAATACAGAAGCCGAACCAAAACCTCTTGAATCACAACAATATCAAGGACCACTGTCTACAGCCAGCCTGAGGCATCAGCAAACCAAGTGGCTCCTTGGGGCCCTGTGGCAACTAGAAAGACCTCCAAGAGGTGGTGGGTACCCCAATCCTGAATCAAATTCTGCTTTGGGCTCTATAAAGGCTTGGGACAGCCCTGCTAATATCAGTTTCCACTGTTATTAAGACAAAGACTAATATTCCCCAAGTGATCACCAGTGATGAAAGCAGATATAAGTTGGTCATCTATACACATTTCTCATCAATAGAAGTTTTGGTGTGGCATGAGCAAATTTTCATTCAGTATGTGTGGCACAGGGAAAAATGGTTTTGGAACAACTGCTTTATTAGAAAATATTTCCATCAATATATTCCACTGCCCAAAGACTATCTTGATGGTATTTTGTAGCATTCCTTTGTTTTTTTTTCTTCAAACACTTAATAAGCTTTGAAGCCTCCTTGGCTGAGAAAGTATTCCATGTGTTGTACAGAATATATTCTGGACCTGCATTTAATTGCCAGATTGCTTTGACAAAAATTTAAAAAAAATTAAAATTGAAATTTGAAATTCAAGTAAATAAAATAAGGAAATGTATGGGAAACACTTATATTTCATGATATTTTGAAATAATAAAAAAAAAAAAAACCAAAAAAAAAAACCCTGAACTGGTATTGGAAAAAAAAACAGAACCAGGTCTAAAAACTAAGCTCTGGTAGCCTCACCAAAATGTGAAACAATGCAACTACATAAAGCCTGATATATTCCCAAAATATAATTATAAATGAGCATCTTACACATGTAACCATAAGTAAGTATTCAAAACCAATGTGAGGTGTGAGCTTGTGTTTGTCAGGTAATCTCATTTACATCAGATTTAATTTGAGACAAACTCATCTGATCAACACAAAGAATGCCTTTCTTGTTTCTAGTCTTTGGTGTAGCTGAAATTCTCCACGTGTACCCACAATGAAACATTTAGTAAAAAGAATTGTTCCATTAAAGGGTTAAATGGAGTCTAAAAAAAAAAAAAAGAATCCCAACAAACTTTGATCTGACACTACTTTGGTCTGTTATCAAATAATTCTGATTATTATTATTATTATTAATACATCTCTCAAAATTATCTTCATTTTTATCTTCATTTTAATGGCCATTGTCTCAGTTTTTCCAATCTCAGATTCCTATTAAAGTGCAAGAGCTCCAAGTAAGGACAGAACCCATGAACCTTTGCCATTCATGCAGCAACAGTCAAATGCTATCAAGTAAAACATTACAAAGAAAGAATCAAAGTACAACAATCAGGCAACATTCCAATCAAGGACCTATAACGATGGATGACTAACACAGAAAGAATCTGATACATCTAAAAATATACTGGACCTTTTCTTAACAATGAGAATTGCTGATGATAAAAAATTTTGGGTCTGAATTCCATCATCTTTGTATTCTGATGTTAAAAATAAACTTTTTGAAATGTTCAAAGAATTTTTTTGCCAATTGAACTTGTTGACACAACATTTTTGCCTCTTCCAGACAAGAGCAGAGTTCAACCAGCTTTGTGGTTTCTGGAAATACAGGCCTAAGGAGGAAAATAAAAAGATATCACCCAAATCCGTGATGGTTGTTGCTACCATTGGAGCAAAATTCTCTTTAGCATCATCACATTTGGATAGCACACCTGAAGAAGACTGTAGAATGGATTCACCAGGTTAACAACATGTTGAGTCGTTCTTGTCACTGTTTGCTTGGCCTCAGCATCTGATCTACATTTGGTCTCAAATTTCTTCACTTCCTGTTTGCAAAGTCCACACCGCCATGGCTGGTCACTTGCAAATGTCTCACAACTGGACGGTTGAATGAAAGATTTTTGGAGGGTAGCCGAGAGTTGATCCCTGTATCTTTTTCTGAGTTCCAAATGCAGGATTTGTTTGGGGAGTCTTTTGTTGCTCTTTGTCCAAAGTTGGTGACACGACAAGATAGCAGTGGTCAAAACACAAAACACAAAAATGATATCCAAATAAATTGTCTGATGATATTTATATGTATATTATAGATATTTGATGATATTTACAATGAATTTGGCACCAGCTTTCCTTTTTCATGGATATCGTCAATGATGTAAATGACCAGACGAGTTTTAGCTATGTATAGAATGTCAGATTATAAAACATGCTTTTCATGTTAGATTTCCTCTTTAGGAAAAATGTTGTTCATTTATTAATTCTATTGAAGCTTTGACCTTTAATTCTCTGTATAAGTGATGATATTTTCCTTTTTATTTAAGTCTAATAAGTTTTGAGTCCTATCTTCCCTCTGTCCTATATAACAATTTTCTTCCTGCGTAGTACTTCTTCAAGGGATTCTGAAAGCAATTGGGATAGAAATGTTTCTTATTACTGCTGTTTTCTCTTTGATTAAGTTACCCTTATGCTTCCCCTTCACAGCTCATTACACCTGCCATATATGAGTAGGCTGCCTTATTTTGCACCTTGGCTTCCATGATTTTGTGCCATTGCACCTTGGCTTGACACATTTGATATTCAGGTACAGAAAAGTGTGAATGCACCCTTTGCAAAAGGTTTTGAGAAGAAACAAAAAAAAAAAAAAAAAAAAAAAAAAAAAATCACATCTGGGAACTAAGAATCATCATTGTTTTCTTTGGAAGTCTTCAGAGGCAATATTATCAATCTAGATTATTCATATTGATATCTATGTACATATTTTGCAATATATAAATGTAAGTATACACACTGGCGTGTACATAATATATATAAAATACATATATACATATATATATATATATATGTTTAGACTTGTGTCTTTTTTTGTATACGGAGGTGGTAAAAGTTTGGTTATTAAAGTCAACTGAAATGACAAGAAAGAAAGATTCTGTTTTTACCATCGAGTTTATTGATGAAATTGAGGATGGTATTACATCCAAAAGCTGCTGTTTTTTTTTATTTATTATTTACTTTCTATGGGAGTAGGGATTCGGGAATTGATGGATCATGAGGGGGAGGGACCTGATCATCGGTGTTAAATGTTACCAAATAGATAAACAGATTGGTAGTCAGTAGATCTTCTATAGGTGTTATTTTGTTCACATGCTTCTTTGATAAGTCCACAGTATTTTCACTTAATTTTTTATGATATTAGTCAAATCATCAAGGATGGTTTATAGCTTTATAGTCTTGCTGGTTCAAGACGATGTAAATGTTGGACTTGTGGCACCATTTGATAGGGATGTTATAGTATATCAACATGTAGTTGCTGTTTTTAATCTCTCCATTGAGATTATCGGTTGTACGGCCAAAAGTGCTTGGTCACCATACACGTTTGGTTAATATCTACACACATTAGATCTAGACATACATTCACAGGTACGTAAACAGGAAAAACTTTGAAGAAAAAAAAAAAAAAAAAAAGCAAAAAACATTTTGTTTGTCTTTTTTTAATCAAATATGTATCTATGAAAGATTGTGGCCCAAGTATACATGCACACACACACACACACATATATATATACATAGATGTGTGTATGTGTGTGCATTTATCTATTGGAAATATTGAGCACTTTTATTATAAACACAACTTCATATATATATATATATATATATATATATATATATATATATATATATTATATATACACACTTTTTCAATGAGTGTTATCCCAATTATCATCCCAATTAGTCAGTCCTAACCACTTTATTTAAAATGAATCAAATAAATTCCATATCTATTTTTTATATTGTAAACTTGTTTATAACAATCAATTTAATAACGTAACACAGAATATAAAACCTCATTATAATGGAACTTACGTAAGTATATATAACCAAAACTATATGATCATGACAAACACCCAAACACAAAATACTGCTCTAGGTATATCAATGTTCTCATTTGCTGTCTGCTGCTGATATAATTACTACTAAATCATTGAGCTAAAGGAAGTATATCTGATGTGAACCCTCTAAAACCATTCGTATTTTGATTCAGCATCAACAAAAGAAGGGTTTAACTTCACTTCGTATACACATATAGCATGTGCAATACTTTTAAGATTGTTTTATTTATCAGTTATAATTGGTCATTTCTAGCTTAGAGGAAATGTAAGACCCATCTTATCAGCATGACTCTCAAACTTCTGAGCTAGTTGATCATGTGTTAGTAAAGGTATTTTGATAGCATTGACCAAATAATGCTCGAATACTTCAACTGTCATGGCATTGACTGTTAGTATGTTGGTGGTTATAGGTATTAATACTTCTTGATGTGATGAATTTGCGATGAGTGCCTTGATGGTGATGAGATTGGTATTTATATTTATGCCCACTTGTGTTTTTGACAAAAAGAATGTATGAACATGTATTTGTTGTGCTTGCAGCTTTTACAGTAGGTATCAGTGTCTAGAATAATCATATTGTGTGAGAATTTGTAGATTAGTATAAGATCGGTATGAAGGTCTTAGTATTGTAATGAAGGTAAATTGAGGTATTGAAATTTTTCTACATGTGTTAAAGATGTGATTTCTAGTACAGTGTGAGTCACTCGTTTGTGGACCTTTCATAGTTTTTTTGTTTGATAACCTAATCACTGGCCAGGAACTAATTCTCAATACAATCATTCAAATGTTTCATCATTTAGGTCAGAACATGTAATTTATATAGAAATTTAGTCGACTCTTGAGAATCTGTCAATGCTGTTAAAAATGACTCTCAAAGGAAGTTGAATCCTGGCAAATCAATCAATACTGACAGACAAGTGATCCACAGAAACAAGGCCAAATGCCATCAGGTATCTTTTGGCAGCATTCCATGTTGGGGGCGATCAATTAAAAGATTAGAAAAAGAGGTGATCAATGGATAAGTTACTACTCTTGCCTTCCATTATTGAAAAGTTAGAATTTTCAAAAGAAAAAAGAAAAAAAAAAAAGCATGAATGCTGCCAGACACCAAGTGAGGGATCAATTCAGCATAAACTTACGTTGTGAATTGCCCTCCCCCCTAGTTTGGAGGTGGGGTATAAAAGAGAAACAAAAGAGCAACAATGTTTTTTTCTGGACATAATAAGGAGTAAATGTTTTAAATTTTTCTTCAAAATCTTTCAGGTCTTCAATAGAAGTATGTAGAAAGCCCAAAGGCCAGTGCAAAGAAGTTTTAAGATGAGCTGTAAAGACATAACTGTCCAAATCGAAGATGCAAAACTAGGTAAAGTAGACCACTACATCTACCTAGGACAATGAATCTCTATGAAACCCACAAAGGAGGAAGAGATCAAGCAAAGAATCACCCTAGGATGGCAAGCCTTTCGCAGAGCAAGCTCAACTTTCTAAAACAAGTCAATCCCAATAATCCTAAAAAGAAGAGTATACAACCAATGCATCCTCCTGATAGTCACTTATGGAGCTGAAACATGGAACCTAATCAAGAGACAAACCTGCAAACTGAGAAGCATGCAGCATGCGCATGGAGAGATCACAAGACAGCACAGTATATAAGGAAGAAAACGGGAGTCCAAAGCATCATAGAATCTATTAGAAAACTTAAATGGTAATGGGCTGGCCATGTTGCAGGAATGACAGACAACCGATGGACATCACGACTCACAACAAGGATCCCCAGAGATCACATGCAAAACCGAGGCTGACAGAATACAAGATGGAGAGATGAACTAGACAAATTCAGAAAATACTGGCTCTATGACGCCCACGATAAAGAAGTGAAGCGAATCCTGGGGAAGGTCTTTGTCCAACAACGGCCGTTAAAAGACTGATGATGATGATGATATTGTGACTTGCTTGTGACTGACCTCACCATTAAGAACAAAGGTTTGCATGTCACTGCCCATTTGAATGATAGAAGCAACGTTCCCTGGTTTGGGGTTTTATTGGAGTGTCCTTCTAGCAGATGCTCGAGCTAACTGTGGAGGTCTACTGTCCCTTTGAGGGAGTATTCCAATGGTTTAGCAGACCTGGGTAAGTGAAGCTCAGGTCAGAGTGGTCCACAGTGGGTAGATACTAGATTTGGTGGATGGATTATGAAACAAAATATTCTCATAATTCAAACATAAGATTACTAAAACAAGTCTGGTTACACACTTAAAAGAAACTGTCATGTGATGAACAGCTTTTGGCAGCATGCCTCATTGATGATCAATCAATTTTTTTTAACTGAACAACTGTACGCCAAAGTTAGTGAAGGGCTCTATGCTCCCCCACAAACGTGCCTGTGTTCATTTGTGTGTTCTAGCACCCCTGGCCATACAGACTTGAAAATTGGCATCAGTACTCCACTGAACCCCTTCTAAAAATTTTTTTTTTCTTTTCCTGTCAACTTTTTCAGGGCCTTATTTTAACAAGTTTATTAATAACATCTAGAGTCTCTAGAATCTAGATGTTTCTAGACTAAAACTTTTTTTTTCCATAGATGTTTTCATGTGGAAAATGCCAGTGATTTCCAATCTATTCTGATCATACTTATTCTTTTCTTTATTCATTTATTCTTTTCTTTACAATTTCAAATTTTGATGCTTCAGTTGTTCAATCGACTGTGATGGCAAGTTTCTAATCAAGTTAAATTGTTAAAGACACAGGATTGAATGTAGAAATTCACTTAATGAATCTGATTACGACAGGGACCTGTATTTTGAGAGGAAAAGGGTTAGTGAGAATGAAATGGAAGAGAAGAAAGGATTTAAGAAAAGACTATATCTGCGTAAAATATAGAATTCATTTGCTGGCTTTATTCAAAGATCATAAACATTCCTCATTCATTTCCAGAGATCAATTGTCGGATGTTTTTATCTTCTGCAGGTGAGGTGGTTTCTGTAAGAGAAAGAAAATTATTTGCTAAAATCAATTCTCAAATAGTCAGAAAGAAAAAAAAAAAACAAAAAACAAAAAGCAAAAAATAAACCAACAAAGCTTTGCTCAGCTAGGGTCAAACTCTCTTTCTTCATTAAAATCTTAAAAGGTAAACAAAACAGAATTGATTTTTCCATACAATATCATTCCCAAACTATGTGTCCCATTACGACTCCTTTATAAGTAATTCCTATAAATGTTATTTGCAAACTTTAGCAAAATAAGTCAACTGAGTTGGGCTTTAGAAGTGGTAGTGGATTAGTCATTGGTTTGGGGTACGTCACTGCGTTACTCATATTCGGAATTGATGTTACTGGTTTTTAGTCAGGTCATTACCATCCATCACTGTTGTTACACACAAAATTGAATCAAAACTAATGACAAAAACAAGTCAGGTAAGTCACTTGATAGAAACTGCATGTTACCAACTTCTTTTAGATCATGTTGGGGGCAATCAATCAAAAATTGGAAAAGGAGTGATTAATAAATAAGTTACTGATTAGTTATATAAATCTACATTGCAAATTGAGTTCCCAAATAGAAACCTATTTAGAGGGTGAATTTTCAAGAGACAAAAAAAAAATTTTTTTTTTCCCAGACAGAATAAGTCGTAAATGTTTGAATTTTCAGTTCCATTCTATTCAATGACGAATTTGACTGTACTTAAGGGGAGGACAAAAATAAAAGTTAAAGTAAATATATTAATCGTTGTACTTTGTCCCTATCCAATTTACCATGTATAGAAGGTGCAAAATATAGCTAAATACACTAAGATGACTAAAATAAAAATTAAAAATAGCTCAGTCAAAGTGTATTTATGGCATCAATCTATTTCTGTTGTGGCACAAAAAAGCTTTCTAAAAGTTCTGGCCTCAAATGGCTAGACTATTCCAGTGTTCCTATTTTTATTTTATTAGATGAAGTATTGTAAACCATTATCAATTTTTTGCTGTTTACTTTAATCGCAACTGATTTTGTTTTTTTCTAGCAACTCAACTCAAATTAGTTTCCTTTCAGCACGGAGTAAATAAATTGCGGATTGGAATAAAGAGTAAGTTCAAGGTGAAAATCGAACTTACAAACCTCTGCACTGGAGAGCGGCTTGCTCAAGACACAGCCGTTCTTACCACTGGATAACTGGAACTCAGTGATAAACAAGAGCTCAAATCACTCCCTATTTCAACCTTTTCTGTGCCATGTTTTTTGTTAAGAGGTAGTATGCTAGTTTTTGAACTTCACATTTTTTTCTGGCCTTTTTGGCATAGATTTAAGTGTAGTATCTGTTCCACATCATAGACCAAGGTGCCGGTATGACATTTGCCTATCAAATGGAGATTATGTTGTGGTGAGCATCAAAGACCAAGTGTGCTGGTGCAATGTGTCAGCTAATGAGGTTATACTCAAGCTGCGCATTGCTATGTGCATTGGGAGCCTTTGGACTCATTCTTGGGATCTCCCATTATTACTTAGCCCAGCTGCAGGAGATCTGTAGCCCCAAGGCAGCACTGTCCTATTGCAGTTAAAGGGACAGGTCAGGCTCGTCCCGACGCTTTTGTGACTGCGGTTGCTTAGCAACCAAAGTCGTGTTGGCTGGAGCTATTTTTGATGGGTAGCTCCTATTTTCCCCTGACATAGTGTCGCATTTTGCTCTGGTGGGAGAATGAATAAATAAATAAATAGATGATAGTTGCTCATATTCATTCTTTTGAACAAATATTTCTGTTTTAAATTTTCATAGATAAAACGTCTGTCTACATTTTTTGAAGTGCTTATAGATGAAATACGTCTTCATTCTTTAAAGGCATTGGTGAACTAGTTGGTATTAAAAAGCAAATCCACATAACTATCACAAGAGAATTCTTCAAAATGAAGACATGAAAATAGAAAAATAAAATTGATGAACCAATCATTAGAAATAAATAGAATCATTTCCTACAGTTTGTTGTGATTGAGGCTGAAAAGTCAGATACAAGTGAAGTTAGTTCAGGACGGTCGATTACATTTTATTATAGTGTTATGATTGGCATCACTGTCCTTCAAATGATCACATAACACTAATAACTCGGGAACAATTCTTATTTTTTTCTTTCTTTTTGTGTGGTTCTCATCTACTTCATTGCATTTGGAAGCAAAACCCTTCTCACCCTTTAAAATGCACAGTTTGCTCTGGGCCAGGGTTGCCAATTTAGCTATTTTGGGGCTAAATCTGGTTGTTTTTTTGTTTTTCTTCAATTTGGTTGATAAAAACCTATGATAGCCGGTTAAATCTGGTAAGTAAAAGTGAGCGTCCAATTCTTACTAGTAATTTGTTGTGGGCTCTAAGTATATACTTACATATAACACTTGAAATATATATAATTTAGCTGATTTTAACCATTTCTAAAGACAGATTTAGCTATAAATAACAGACTACACTTTGCAACACTGCCCTTCCCTTATATGAAAGTATTAAAAAAATTAGTAAGTAAATAAATAAGATATCTTTTTCCCCCTTAGATGTGCTTATTACCTTTTTTTTGTGATTCCCATGAGAATGAAAAGCTGAGTCACCAAGTATGGTTTTTCTACTTATGGCTGAAACACTTTTGAATGGCTAATATCAACAAAATTTTATAGCTACTAACTCTGGAATGGAGCACTCTGGTGGATGGGAAATTGTACATAAAGTAAATATATAGCTCAAATTCGGCCCAACTGACGGTCCAGTTCTGCATTAGACAGGGGTAAAATGCCAGCCTCTGGGTCTGAAGCGAAGGTTTCAATCCTATCTCATGGTACTGGATGGATATTGATAGTCTATAGCCACACTGGAGAGTTGTAATGCAACAAAACAGCTGTCTGTAGATAACACTATTAATTATATACATATATATATCCTGGTTGATAAAATAAAACTAAAGCATACTAAAGATACGAAACCAGGAAATTCAGACTCGAATGAGATGAGACCTCAATTCACCTTATTTGAGGCGATGCACAAAATTACATATATATATATATATATATATATGTATATAACACTGATTTAATTCCTACTTATCAAATAAAATAACTATATATCAAGACTCCAAATTCTAAAAAGAAATTGTTCATTCACTTTCATTCAACTTATCAGATTTTTACTGGCCGAAATAGGAAGGAAGGAAAATAAAAAAAGAAAAGAAAAAAAAAAAAAATCAGCTAATCTGGCAACCCTGATGGTAATGTTAATTTATAGAAGAAAGGATAAGGGGGGGGGTTTAAAAATCCTCTTCCTCCCTACAAAATCAATATGACATACCCTTGCCTATTCCACCTTTAATGTAATGTTCTTTTGGTAAAAATATGAAATATCTGGATTTATCATAAGCTTTGATGCATAGATTTTAAATGTATCAGACAGGAACATTTAGTACTACCATTAATATGAATCAGTTGAATTTTTTGACATAAATCAATGACTTCAATTTTGTCATAACTTTTGTAAAACTCGATTTTGAAAATTTGTATCATCTTAGAGACCTTCATTGTGATTAACTTTTTCAAATACACAGACTCAAAGATTTCTCTGAAAGAAAAACTAACCACAAATTTTTTTTGGAGAATTTTTACTTCAAATTTGATAAAACACAATGCACACCTAAACCATGGAAGTTGATTACACCAAACTTTCCATGTACAATTAATTTGACCCAGCAAATGTTTCTTTCTAAAAGAACAACAAAACAAAATTCACCCATCGGTAAACAAGTAACAAGAGTTTTTAGTTTTCGGAATGAGAAAGATTTTCAAATTACATTATATTTATATTCAAAACTAATTTTCTTCTAGTTCATATGTCTCTTTAGCGCAGTTGGTTAGTACATACATTTTGTAATCGAAAGATTGGTAGCTCGAATCCATCCAGGAACTACTTTTTTTTTTAAACAATAGTTGAGTTATATGAGTAAATTGATATGTGATTATCTATTGAGACAATTTATGAAATATAAAGACATAAGTATTAAAGAAAACAGGACCAGCGGGAACAATGCTTATCTGCACAATGTGTTGATATAATTACGAAAACATTAAAAAAAAAAACTGAACAAGAATATTTCAACATGAAATAGATGAAAAAATATGGTAGCATTGAACAATCTTATTTTACAAAGTTCACTTACACGTGGGTCCATGTCACTCTGAAGAGCTATTTTGTATCACTGCATTGATATTTGTTTATTTTTTTTATTGTTCAGTATTTTTTTTACAATCATATCAACATTTTGCTTACTGATATAAGAATGCATGCATATGTGTCAATAAGTAATGATTCTATTATAGTGAAGAAGCAACTCCATTGGCATTCAACCCCACCCGCTTCCTGGATCAGGATTTATCATCAAGGGTGAGGAGGTTTGAAAGTTGAATAATGGTGCTGTAAAATTGTTTTATAGAGAGTCAATATCTTATATGAAATGACTATTATTATTAATACTACTACTATTATTACCACCACAATTATTATTATTACCATCATTACTACTACTATCATTACCACCACAATTATTATTATTATTAGCAGGTAAGGGGAGGGGGGATCAATGTGACAATGCAACTATAGTATTAAACAGAACCTTTACTTTCCATTCAAAGTACATATCAAACCTGCTACTGATAGGGTAGGCGCTTCAACACAGCGATGCTCTTACCATTGAGCTAAACAGTTGCCAGTAGAAGTAGGAAAAAAAAAAGAAAGTGTTTTTCCCTCTCTATAACAAAAACATGTTCTTTCTGGTGCTTATTGCAGAAGAGCATAATTCTATTCACTATTTCCTGAAATTTCATTTCCATTAACCCGAGTAATTTATTTTTAAAAAGAAATTTCTCTCTATAATACATAAAGCAAAGAGGTCAGTACACGAGCATGAACAACTTGATTTTCATTCATTGTGATATACCTCATTGTACCCCAAAAGTGTTTTTCCAGCTTCCAAAATGCTTTTTATTTAATCCCATGAAAGATTTCACAGTCAAGGATGCAAAACCTCTTGATAGTGCTTCAGAGATACACTAATTTGTCCACCGCTGCCACATACATAGACATTTGGCTCACAGTATGGCTTACCGAGTGTAGGCTGAAACACTGTTTTCTTCAAGACTAATAGTGATGTCATCCCCAATGTGGACCACCATATATCAGGTCTTTATTGATTCAACTAAGGTTTTTGATTCTGTAAACAGGATTGTGTTATGGGAGATTCAAAGGAAGCTTGGCCGCTCTGGAAAGTTTGTTGCTGTACTGCGATCATTTCATAATGGCATTGGTTAAAGTTGGTGCAAAACTGACAGAACCAATGTTTGTTAAAAAAAAGAAAAAAAGGTGCAACAGAGATATTCTGGCTTTCACACTCTTTGCACAGTACTTCGCTATGGTCTTCCACTTGGCATTTAAAGACTGTAATCATGGAGTCTATATTTTCTGTAACACCTCTGGCAATATGTTTAACATCAGGCGATTTAAATAAAAAACTGAGGTACTTGTATCTTTGGTTAGAGATCCTTCTGAACGCAAACAGTCATATTGTATTGAAATAGCCAAAATTTTAAATTGCTGTTCTTTTTTAATTAATATTAAACAAACTTTTCCCAACTAGTAGTGTCTTTAGTGTATTGAGATTTTTTCTGTGGCACCCCAAGTCAAAAATTACTCATCAATCACATTCATGTCCATGACTCTCTGCCTCTGGTTTGTGCTGTATCGTCACTTTCACAATGCTAATTAATGCTCAATAAAAACTTTTTCAATTAGTGTGATGACAAAAACTACAACTTAGGGGGTGGGGGTGGAATACTTGATTTAAATAGAATTTTAAATCTTAATTATTAACCAGGTCTAGTTTGTTACTCAATAGAAACACTGTCGTATGACCACGTTTTAGGCGGCATACCATGTTGGGATGATCAATTCAAGAATTGGAAAAAGGTGGGATCAATTAAAAAAGTTACTTCTTTCACCTTTTGTTTTTGGTAGTGACAACTGAAGTCTGAAATTTAAGAAAAAACAACAAAAAAAAAGAAAAAAAAAGAAAAAGCAATCACAGACTAAGGGATAAATTTAGCAAATATTTACATTACCCCTCCTCCCCACTATAAACTTTTCCAGAGAGGGAATTTTTTGAAAGGCAAAATCAAAACTTTTTTCCTTTCTTTTAAACATAGTAAGGAGTAAATGTTTGAACTTGCAGCCCTCTAGCTCTACAGACTGTTAGCATGATAACCAGTCGGACCAACGTAAACACAGAGAGTTCTGGTTGATGGTTTCTAATTATTTGCATTATTCAAATTTCTGAATAAATTACCGTGGCACTTGAGGGAGCCAACAGCAGTTCTGTGGCACACACTTTGGGAATACATACCATAGATGATTAACAGAGATATGCAGAGATTTTCCCACAAGTGTGAATGCCCAAAATAGCCTCAGCAGGTTGTCATCCTTTCCCCTTGAACTTTCGTGCCCAATGAAGAGCAGATAATTATTATCATACCAATCCCAGCAAAGATAGGGAACAATCCATTACAGAAAGAAGCCAGCATTTACTTTTGGAAGATATGGGCAGATCCTGTCTCTCAAGGCCCCTGAATGAGTCATGTGTCCTGACCCCCCAACACAGGACATGCTTCTTTTAATCTCTCTGCCAGTTGGAACTAGTGTCATAAAGGAGCAGAGAAACGTTGAAAAGACATAATGAAAAGAGAGAGATTAACTTATGACCTTCGAGTCAGGGTAGCCATTTCTGGCCAGAAGGGGAGATAACACTATTCTAATGCCTGTGTTGGATGTGTGGAATTTGAAATTTAAGATTCAATCAGATTCATCAGTGACAGAGCTAGGAGGGGGAGGGATATTTGAAAACTCCCACTTAAGGCCCCTTTGTAAATAGTGGTTCATTTACTACATTTCTGACAAATCACATTAAATGTTGGGGGGGGGGGAACAAACACCCCCTCTGACCCCCAAATCCATATTTATAGTTGGACCACATAAGAGTGAAACAGAATTATCCAAAAATATGAAGCCATCTTTTGGCTCGATATGGCTGATCCCCCCCCCCCAAACTACGATAACCAAATATCTGGCCATTAGAAAAGAATTACCAAGTCTAATAAAAGTGAACAAATGATTTTTTTATTAATGTAATTTGATCTGACGTCTTAGTTTTTAGTTATTTTATTCAACAAGTGGACATTAAAGATGTATTATAAAACATTTTTAGCTATAAAGTTAGCTGGAAAAAATTAGCCAATGTCAGCCATTTAAGACAGTTTTAGCTGCAAATAAACCATATTTGGCAACACTGCCAAATGTTGAATGGAACTCCCTTTGTAATTGTTCAATTCCCATGTGACATCAGCAGCAGTAGACAATTAGGAAATCCCTATGAGAAAAGTTGCACCAGCAGCTTCACAGAAGAACAGGTTGTCAGGCCATCATCACCCCAGAGGGAGAGAGGGAGAGAGAGAGAGAGTAAAGATCGGGCAGTTGATGACAAGCAGAGACCTACACCCTCAACACCTTCTGTATGAACACTATAGAACACCACAATAATGGCCTTCTGCCAACTGTAAACTCAGAGGTTAATGACTGGGTAAATGGACACTTGAAAGAAATGAAAAAGAAATCTCTTCAAATCAAAAAGTGTAGAGACAGATAGCAGTGCTTAAAACGTTGGACCAAAATTAAGAGCTGTATAATTCAATTCTCAAAGAAAAAAAAAAATCTGATTTAGGACACTAACAAGTGGGACCAATTCGGCATAGACTTCCAATAAAAATTGAGCCCCTCCAAAGAAGAAAAAAAAAAAACAAAACAAAACAAAAACAAAACACACAAACAACATTTTACGGGATGGGAATTTTCAAAAAAGATAACATTATCCTATTCACTGTGAGAGCAAAATTGTGCTTGCAAGTAATTAGGACTGGGCAAAGTCCAGGTAGATATAGATACATATAAATGTCAGAACACATGAATGAGCTAAACCCAGCAATTGAAGTGATTGAACTATTTCTGAAAGTCACTGTTGTGTAAATGAAATAAACAAGAAATAGTTGCTAAAAAATAAAAGGGAAAAGTCTTTGAAGAATAAAAAAGTCAGGGTTGTATAAAAGAAATAAACAAGAACAAATTGTACACATTATCACTTTTTAATATCTGGACGAGTCAAAATAAAATGCTTTAAAAGATTTTATACACACACTATATATATATATATATATATATATATATATATATATATATATATAAATAATAGAGACCTAGTTTGAAGAAGAAAAAAGGTGGGATATTGTCACAAATCACTGAATTTTGGGAGATTATGGAGGTTTTGTTTCACGCCTGTTTTGAATATGATCATTTCCTAGGGAAATTTTTCGCCTTTGAGAACGCTTTTGTGTACCTTATATCAAGTAGCATTGAACAGGAATAGCAGGAGAAAATTCTTTAATTCAAGTCTCAATATAGTTTATTCTCACATGAATGTAGGTCAGACAGATCCAATACACAAAAATATTCAAGATAAAAGTACACTTTCCTCCAAAAATATACAACTCAAAGTGAATCTTTGACATTTCATAACATGGGAGGTAAAAGTGCTGAATTCTTTAGCATTTATTTACAATAGCAGATGTGGAGAGGAATTTTTCCAAACAATGCAGTAATTGTTAGGAATAGGTTCATCAAAACCTCAAGTCAATATCTTGCAAGGGAGCTAACTTTTTGGCAAACATAATTGGCGGCTGCTGCTGCTGTTGAAACTATAACAAAATAAATGAAAGGAGAAAACTCTCAATGTTTGAAACCATTTAGGGTTAGCGTTGCAATCAACAAAATAAGAAACCTTTTTGGCTATCCTTGCATCAGTTACCACCATTTTGAATTTGGCCATTTTTGAAGGGCTAAAAATGACTAAATTCTTAAGAAAAAAAAAAGAAAAAAAGAAAAGGGCTATTGGGTAAATTTAATTTCAAGGTAAAAAAATAACACCAATAAATAATTGGGAATTTAGAAACACTAATCCTGAACCTATCTATTAATCCTAATCCTAACTACGTGCAATATTGCTCTAAAGTAAACAGTATTTTTAGGTAAGAAAAAAAAAATGTCATGCGATCAATAAAAAAATCTTGCCACTTACAGTCATTCATGGAGGCCAATTAAGAAAAAAAAATTTTGTCCATAATTCATTCAACAGCTGCAACAGTTAATTATGTACAGCATCTAAACGGGTTATCTCCCTTAAAAAATATTGACACTGTTTTGATGAACCTATTCCAAACAACTACTAACAATGCACTTGAAATTTTTTTTTATTTGAAATGCAACATAACATCTTTAATTGAATTTTTTTTATATTCTGTATCAGTCACCATTTAAATTTGTGATATGCCAGTCTGTCTGTCATGTAACAAACAGAATGAGAAAAAGGGGTTAATACAAACACATGCACACATATTTGGCTCTTCTGCTCTGTGTGTACATGTTTTCTCAGGTTGTTAGTAATATAACTACTACTACTACTACTATTGTAGCTGATGTGTGTACTTCATTTTTTTACCTAAAATGAATACAAGAACTTTAGTAAACAATACAATGAGCTAACCTTCCAAATTATTGTGTAGACATACTCACACGAAAAACATCTCAAGGTAAACCAAAGCAGAGGGTATTTACCGGTAAAGTTAGTTGGTTTCATAAATGTGTCTTAGTTTTTAAAAAAAAAAAAATAATTTTATAATTCAAAGCAGGGAAACTGGAGAAATACCAAATCATTATAATAAATTATTTCCAGATCCTAACTACAACCTATCCAAGTTAATGGTGCACTAAAAGATAGATAACTCACACTTTACAAAAATCTTTTTAAAAACAAACTGAGAGGATTGTATATGAGGAGATGCTTAAATTTCTTGGCACTACCAAGAACGAAATGGTTCCAAAGTAAATTAAAAAATAAATGCAAGGTTCCTGCAAATCGGTACTTTACAACACTATTTCCAACTAAATTAGCAAAATAATGCTCAGATTTTGGAAAGTGGGTTGGACAGAAATTTATAGCACCCTCATGTATCCTCTTTGAAGAATTAATTTTCAATTCAATTTCAAGGAAATAGTATAACTTCATACTATTTCTTGGAAAAAAATATAGGTCTCAGGGGAAATAAATTCTTATGCCATGTTTTGTGCAGACTTTTCTCCTCGTCTTAGTTCATTTTTTGAACTGAACATTTCATCCATTGTATCCTACGGCTGTCTTCAGGTGATGGATGGGTGTATTTTTGACCATTGAGACAGGAAGTGCTCGTCTCACTGATCACCTGGAAACGTTCGCATTCCAACATCTAATGATATTTTGTCTCCACATTTGTTGGCTTTAATTGGTGTCAAAAATCCGTGGTTGTCTAGAGTTGATGCCATGAAGAGGCTTTTTGGGGGCAAAAAACATCTTTGGCAGACACGGTCAGTAGTATTAGCCACCATTTGTATTTGTTTGTCGATGTTTGAAACCAGGGGAAGGTCACTCATGCCAATATTTCAAGAAAAATGATAACAGGAAATTGACTATGTGAAACGGAATGCAAATGTTTTCAGATGATTAGAGAGATGGGCCCGACAATTCATCAAAAATACACTCACTCAGATGGCTGTAGGATACAAAAGTCCACACAAAACTTTACAAGCTGATATTTCCTCACCAAAAAAATTCAGACAAAAATAAAATTTATTCACCTTTTTTTAAAAACAAAGCAACATGAGGTCTGTACGGATGCCTTATTTGGAATTTGAAAAAAAAAAAACAAAAAAAAACAAACAAACTGGAAACTAGAGTAAAAAATTCTATTTTTTTCTTTCTTGAGGAATAGATAGATTGGTTGAAGGGTTGTGCTTTAGTAAAACGTAAAAAGTGGAAATGATTTTGAGTCATCTGATGAAACTAGCATGCCTTGCTCAATTCCCAAGAAATTGAAGAAGACACCCATGCACAAGACAAGCAAGTATTTTGAAAAGTACTCAAAATATGTATCTATAAGTATAATTGTGTTGTAATTTCATGAGACAGAATCAAATGAAACTATGAAGCCAGCAAAGCTCAAGTGTTACCTGGACTCAAAATAAACAATAGGCCAGTGAATCAATTGCCTTTTTTCAAATGAAATTGAAAGGTCAGTCAAATCAGACACAAGAAATACTGCATCAAATAGTAATAGAAAAAACTTGTCAATGCGTTATTTATAATTTTGACTTGTTTTTACCTTCATTCTAATTTACGGTTGCTTTTTATAACATTGAAAAGGACTGTAATCCTTCAGCAACGATTAAAAAGTGTAATCAGAAGAGAATGCCCACAGTGAGAATTGAACTCACTAGCTAAAGGGTTATGAGTTAGATTCTCACTATGGGCATGCTCTTTATTTTCCAATCGTGCTGTTTAATCGTTGCCATGGGATTATGGTCCAAGTCGAAGTTGTGATAAAAAGTCACTGAAAGTTAGGATGAAGTTAATCAAAATAAATGATAATGCTGCGATACTTCAACCAAGAATAAACTTTTGAAAAATTAAAAATATCGTAATACTAATACTAATTTTACCTATATTAGCACCAATTTGTTCAGAAAAATGAATAAAGACAGGATTTCCCTGTTGGACAAGCAAACCCGATATTTCGGGCCAAGTGCATTTGATGAGAGGTGACAACTTCCACCAAGAATATTTGACTTATGTAGTTCACCTGCTGTAAAAACAATGAATTAGACAAAAACATTACAGCAGTCAATAAAAGGAACTCAGAAAAAAAAAAAAAAAAAAAAATTAGATTTGAACATTTTCACCTAGGAGCTCGGATACAATGTATCTGGAGGTGCAAGAGCTAACAGTTCAAAGAGTCAAGTCATTGATGTGAATTTTTTGTTTTTAAATACTGAAATTTCATTTGCTGTACCATACTCATGATTTGTCCAGGTGGCTAATATAAAAGTAGACCCAAAATCTTTACGGACAAAGATGAACACTTGTAAATAAGGTATTATCCTGAACATAAATGTTATAATGAGGAAATTAATTTATCTATGCTATTATGTCCTGATGTACATATCAAAATACATGCCCTACTAAATACTTCACGGAGAAATCATAAATAAAACTGCATTGCTAATATAAATACTTGTATTTACACTTAATATTGATCAGCATTATCTAGATGAACCATTGTTCCTGAATCCAGTGGGAATGTGTATTTCTTAGAAAAAGTTTCTTTCTAGCTTTGTCAGCTTGCCAGTTGTGTAAACAGTCACAGGTAGCAACACAGCTGGGTCAAAATTCATTAAGATTATATTATTATTGGGTCAGTATATCACACTATCATTTCTAATATATTGTCCAAATTCTTTTGATAAATAGTACTGATCTATTTTCTCTTCATTAACACTTTGCTCTTGCTTCAAGGCATAACGGAATTTCAACTACTTCCTGCCTTCATGCAGGAATTGATTGGACATTCAGCTGTTGATGATTTTTCTCAGCTCCAGTGATCAGTGATACTATACAACAGTCAAATGTAAATTAAGAATTGTATGCACCATGTGGCTTAATGTGTATTCATCTGTTTTAGGGGTGATCAATGAATAAGTTACTCCTCTCATCTTTTGTTGGATTATGTTCACTAAGGAAGGGCTGAATTTGAGAAAAAAAACAAAAAAACAAAGCAGGTGCAATCTAGTGACCAATTTAGTATAAATTTACACTGCATATTGAACCCAACCCAACCCCACAAAAACTTTTTGGAATGGAATTTAAAAAAAAAAAACAAACCTATTTCCCCTCTTCATTGAGAGGAGTGTATGTGCAAAATTTCATGAATAGTTAGGGCTGGGTGAAGTCCAGATAGATAGCCAGATACATATAAATGTTAGAATACATTGATAGCCTGAACCCAGCAACAATGATTAAACTGGTCTGTTGTGGGTAGAGGTGATTAAGATATTAAAGAATGCCTTTGTTTATTTGTTCAAATCTTACTTGGTTTTCATATGATAGACGATGTTTGCAGTCTTCTATCATCCACGCATGAATATTGCCCATACCCGCCCTGCAGTCATTTGGCTCAGTTATAATACAGTTGGCTTTCTTGGACCCAAACACCCATGTTATAATGGGGGGGGATACCTCTACCGCTTTGAAAAACTACTACATGATGATCATAGATAAAAGACTGAACAAATATTTTCTGCTGCACCATAGAGACAACAGATAAGTTTACATCTATTTTTCAATTCATCATCTCCACTACCCTGTTGCCATCCATTGTTGGACAAAGACCTCCCTCAAGATTCGCCAGACCTCTCTATCATGGGCATCATGGAGTCAGTTTTTTCTGAATTTATCTAGCCCGTCACACCATCTTATTTTCTGTCGGCCACAGATTCGCACATGATCTGAAGATCAACATTGTCAGTCGTGATGTCTATCGATCGTCCGACATTCTTGCAAAATGTCCAGCCCATTGCCATCTGAGTTTTCCAACAGTTTCTATAATGTCTCAGACTCCTGTCTTTTCTCTGATATACTGTGCCATCATATGATCTCTCCTTGTGAGGTTAAGCATGATTTTCTCATGTGCAAGTTGCATGGTCCTCAGTTTGAGGATCAATCTTTTGGTTAGGTTCCATATCTCAGCTCCGTATATGATTATCTAAAGATTACAGTGGTTGTATACCCTTCTTTTTAGAACTAGTGGGATTTTTTTGTTCTTGAAAGTCGAGCTTGCCAACCTAGTATGATTCTTCACTTGATTTCTTTTTTTTGAACGTGACTAAACGTGCTATTTGATAGTCTCATTACATTGAAGCCATTGCCATTTTTATTTGTTTGATATATAAAATTAATGAAACTCTGTCATGATCTGAATGTCTCAGGCAAAGGTAGGTAGGCAGGCAAATGGCATATACATCAGGCCAACCTTGTGCTGCTTGAATATTAGGTAAAATCAGGTTACAACTGACCAAGCAAGCAGCAAGTGTAGCTCAACCATCTGTTGCTGATTACAGTTTTACTTGCTTACCTGCCTTTGCTTTTGTTTACATCCAGTATGTAGTACTGCATAAAGACAAATGAAGGGAAATGGCAGTCAAACGAGTGCATTACAACAATTCATGATTAATCCATATATAACAAATAATTCAGTCATTTTTTTATGGGTAAGAGTAGTGTCACACATAGTATCAGTAGCTGCCATCAGCTCCTTTCTCATCAAACTACCTAGCTTTATTTTCTTCCCTCTCCTTCCATACCTTATTAAACTAAATTTATTGTCTCCCCACTCCCTTCCTACCCTCTTATTGAACTACTTAACTTTCTTTTGAAGCCATTACTTTTTTACCCTCTTATCAAACTAACTTCCTTTCTCCCCACTCCTTCAAACCATGTCTGTTACACTTATAGTATCAGTTGCAGCTCTCAGTCAAGCCTGATGTTGTACACTTATGATAACAATCAGCAAAGTAACAGGTCATAAAAGTGGGCCTCAGATAAAGAATGTAAAAATACTTAAAAAGTTAACGATCCTGAACTTTTTACCAACACGATCAATGTTCATACAGGTGTCCCTCGACATAACGCAGTTCGCGATATGAAATGGGTGGATGGTGGACTCCAACATTTTTACATATATTATGGCCCACTTACACAGGAAATTGTGAATAAAAACAATTCCCCTTTGAACCTGTAAGCCCTATTCATAGGGCTTAATGCTATTTTATTACACCAATAGCCCATTTAGGGACAGACGTGACACAACTCCTACTGCACACTCCAAGAAATATAGTTTCTTATGCCAGCAAACCAACTGTATCAAAGACTTGTCACAAATTCCACATAAATAGCTTCTCTCAAAGAACAACTGTTATGTGGAATAAATTTCCCTTATGAACATTTCCCTGGTGAGTACAATCTAGATCTTTTTAAATCCAGGGGGAATAAGTGCCTTATCTAATGTTTGTCTTTATCAAATCTTTTATTGTTCTTTATTTTTGTGTTTTTAACTCTCTCATTCATTTTTTAATCTTCATTTTAAACATGTCATATAAAGCGTTTCCAATGTATACAATTTTAACATCGGCAAACCATTTCAGCATTAACTTACTGGTCTTGTTCTGAGGCAAAAATAACTCCCTTTCTACTAACCCTTTGATGAAAAAAAGAGTCTGAAAGGCCTTGCTTTGGGTAATTAAGAGTAAGTTCAAAAAGAAAAATTAAATTGAACAAAACATTTCCATAGTCAATGAATGAGACTTTCTTTTTGTTGTATTTCCACCCAGGAGCTCAAACACAGAGTACAGGGGTTAAAGACTCAAAGGGTCAAGTCACTGATGTAGGTATTTTGTTTTTAAATGCTGAAATTAAGTACTACATGTAATATATTGTTATTTTGGTGGTATTATTTAATAAAAAAAGTATCAAAGAATACCTTTGACCATTTGTTCAAATCTAACTTAGTTTTTATACGATAGACAATGATTGCTGACTTCCACCTATTGTCTTCCTCTGCACCAAATCCATCTCAGTTATTGTGGCTTGACCAAAAGCAGTTATCTTTCATGGACACCAACGTTTTTGTTCATACAGTGGGGGCCTGTCAAAAAGTAAACTTATACTTACCATATTGTCTGGCCGATTGTCTTTTTTAATATTTTTCTGTTTGCTCCTTTTTTTCTTCTTTTTCTTCTTTAGTAATTCGGCGATTAGTGCTAATTTTTTGGCCAGTTTTGACTGAAAAATGAAATTTAAAAGGTAACACGGAGAAGAATGACAACCGATTAGCTCTTTCACTTTCAGGTAATTTCAAAAATTTATTCTTTGTAGTGATAATAATGTTAATAAATTTTATCTCCAACACCGAAGAGTTCCATTGTCAAGTAGGAGCAAAATTAAGTGGTCCATAAAATTTAGAGTAAATTGCATGACAAACTGCTTTCAAGTAGCAACATAGAGCAGAGTTTTCAAACTATTGTCAAACTCCCAAAGAGCTGACAATGACAAGTTCAGACGAAAAAAATGAAAAGTTTAAAATTATGAAGAGAAAAAGAGAGATTCCATTCCTATATCAATCAATGAAGGAAAGAGAATGAGAGGAAAATATTATTGTAAGATTTAAGACAGTTATTGAGGGACTTGAAAAATTCTCCAAATTAGTATACATTGCTTAGTTACAGGGGTTTCACTAAAACTGTCTCATTTCTTTTGCAGTGTTTTTACTAACAAATTTAAACCTTTGATTAATACAATCATTCAATATAGTTCTTGAATATAGCTTCTATTTTAGGATCCTAAGCCAACATTTCCAGGTTACACTGTAATCAAAATTTAATTTAATCAAAACAAAGATGTAATGTAGAATTCAAACCCCTTTAACAAAATGTTGTGAGGAAATATTATCACAAAATTATTTCAATCAAATTAAATATACAATCCAGAGTCTATTTGGTTGTATTTTGTAACCAATTAATATACACCTAACATTTGATTAAATACACTTTCAGAGTGCTGTAATTTTCCAAGTTGAACTATATCAATAAACAATGCACTCAATGTTTTTAAGTCTTCAGTACAGGGTAAGTAACTCTAGAATTTTTTCATTTAATTTAACATTTCAAGAGCATTAATTACACTTTCAGTTCTGTACCAAATGAAAATACTGCACTTCACTCACTGGTACCAATGGAAGTCAAATCATTCATCAGAACACTATCAAAAATAAAAATGACTAATAACCTTTCTTTCCATCAGATAACCATATTGAGAAGTCTTGATACTAATGTGACATCAACATAATTTTGTCTTAAAGCCTTCGTTATTATAAAGACTAGTCTTATTCAGTATGCTTCATCTGTTATAAATTTCTGAAATAATTAAATGAAAATCTTGGTTGTCATTACTTTCAATAATTTTCTACCAAATATTACAGATCTTGATTGCATCTCAAACATCATAAAAATTTGTTGGTCAAAATTCATCAGATTCTCCTGAAGTGGGGAAAAAAAAAATCAAACCATGATTTTTTAGAATATGATTCAAGGAATAATCATTTGAATTTTCAGCCCTCTTGCTCCATTGATAGAGTCTGTACGTATGATACAGACATAGCCAGCCAAACTAACTTGAAAACTTCAAGAAATCTATGTAGGCAGTTTTGTTTGATGGTTTCTAATTGCACATAGACTAGACCTCCTTCACAAAAATCGGTACTCATACAAGACTGGGATCCAATGACTGATGCAAAAAGGTTATTCCCCTTGAATCATTTTTTAACTTTTATTCAGACCAGTAGAAAAAGAAAAAGTAAAGGAAAATTGACAAAAAGGATCAAATTGAAAGTTATAAATAGTCATAAAAATATCAACAATGAAAAATCTCAGACAATCTGTAATGGTACTCTGATTTGGATATAATACTGTTTTTATTTGATTGAAAGAAAAAAACAAAAAAAATCACAAACAAATGTGTAGGGTAGATTTGGATTCACATTTTTGCAATTTGTGCCATTATGTTTTCATAGGCATCTTCCCTGCTTCCCTGCATCAAGAGAAAGATTTCAAAATAGAAATTGGAATTATTTGTGTGTATGACCAACCTCGAAAGTTTTCTAGGAAATGGTTCAAGGGGAATAATTTTTTTGCCTTAGTCTGTGAACCCCAGTCTTGTAAGAGTACCCAAAAATATTCATATACATGCATTTAATGATTAGAAAAAATAGGAAATATAAATAATTCTCTGTAATTGAAGAATGTAGTAAGTATATTAAAGTTCAGAAAGTAAATATTTAAAAAAAAAATGACTTACTTTTTTCAAAGGAGGTTGTTGGTCATCTCCATCAGGTTGTGTCTCTTTGCGTTTGGCAGAGGCATGTATCGTAGAATTTGTCGTTTTAAATCCATTAGTAATGGTAGAAGGTTGACATTCTTGGTGACCATTGGTCAAGTTGGCTGAAATATCTGGTTGGTGACCATTGGTCAAACTGGGTGAAATATCTGGCTGGTGACCATTGGTTAAGCTGGTTGAAATATCTGTCCGGTGACCATTGGTCAAACTGGCGGAAATATCTGGCTGGTGACCATTAGTCAAACTGGCGGAAATATCTGGCTGGTGACCATTGGTCAAATTGAGCCGCTTTTTCTTGACAGGTGGACCGGATTTAGTTTTATTTTGGAGAAGATGGATTTTTTTCTTTTCTTGCACTGATGAAGCTTCCTGTTCTGATGTTTCCCTGAAAATTGAATAAACAATAAGGATTTGGTTTGTGTTACTGGGTGTAATGTAAAGAATGGTCTCCTACTTGAAAGGATTGCCATGGGCGACTCTCTCCATTATTGCCAGCACCTTATGGCACTTTGCATTTGAAGACAGTCATCCATCCAGGCGCAGATCAAGCTTAACTTTGGTGGTTGTATAAAAACCAGTGCATCCAAACATGATCTGGCCATAACATTTCAACCATCAAAATTGAAAACGTGAATTTTGGTTTAGATGTCTCCAACTATCTTCAAAGTGACAAATACACACATATGTATTCAACCTCTATTTATGATACCTCAAAGTATCTGTACCTAACTGAAATGAATCACCATAACTTGCACAGGTATTAGAACTAATTATCTAAAAAATCATTTATCATTAAGAATAAATGAACAAACAAAAAAACTATCTTAAAAATACCAGCACAAGATTTGGGCATTGTTGGTCCAAAATGACCATAGAGACTCCAAAAAGCACTTTTTTGAAAAAAATAAAATTCTTTTCAGATGGTGCCTAGTGGTGTACTCATGCAAATTTTCAAGGTTGTACCCCACAAATGAGACCAGAAATGCCCAGAGACATACACACAGACACTCAAAGAATCTGTAGCCCACTTGGCTGGTCGGACAGGCCAACCAATACAGTGGTTGATACAAAGTTCTAATAAAAAAACTAGCATTTACCCATGAAAATCAGTGACAATGGTGTCAGGAGCGCTTTCTATATTCTACATGGTTTGGGGGGGGGGTGATTGGTTTTATTTCTGCCAATATACAAGTCAGCTTGATGAAGTGATCCGATAAAAAGGATCATAAAAAGAGGGTTGAGATTAATTTTTATGAGACAAGCTGTTCTTTGATAAAAACATTTTTCCTTTCTTCCAATTTTAGGTGCTTTCAATCCATTAGGGCCACGTGGAAATTAGTTAGCATCCAAAACAATTTGTTTTAAAGGTTTTATGGGAAAGGCGGGTGGGTATATTCATAGTAATGAAGTGGATTTTCTTTCTACAATTTTCATGGGGATTTAGCTTACACGAATTATCATCTCCTTTTTCCAGGTTATGACTCATTTCTATATTATTTTGTAAAAATGGCGCAAAAAGGGAAGATAAAGAAAAATTCTAAAATTTCAATCGTTCAAATAATTTTAAATTTTCCAGGTAAAGGTTGATGGCATTAAAGAAAGTAACCAAAATAAAAATGAAAAAATTGAAGTTGTTGCTCAGTAAAAATGGCGGAAAATATGTGTCCACTTTCTCATTATAGTTAAATAGAGAATGGAGCCCCTCTCGGAAAATTTTTTTCTCAACAATAACAAATTTCCAGAAGATTCTAATGGGTTGAAAGCATCAAAAAGTGAAACAAAACAAGAACCATAAGTTCAATGATGCATCCACCATCTGTCATAGTAGTAGCAGAAGGAGGAGGAAGAACAAGAAGTCTTTTTTGAATCAATTGATTCTCATACTTGTAAAATATTGTGATAGGGAAATATTCTGCAAGTATTATTTTCAATAAAAATCGTAAATGGCATTTTTAGGGATTTGTCTTTTGCTGACCTTGGGCATTCTTTATGACATTAGTGACCAGTAGAAGAAAATTGATGGGAACAGATGTTATTTTGCATTTCTCGCATCCTTCTTTCCTGTTTTTCTTCAACATAACTAGGATTGACCAACTGAAAAGTGTCTCATAAAGACATGTAAAGAGACTATTTCCTCTATTTAACTAAGAGTCTCAAAGGAAAAAAAAAAAAAGAAAAAAAAAAAGAAAATTTAAACCAAAAAGATTAATTTTTAAAAGAAGAATCTTTACCTTTGACTTTGTAATTCTTTTAATTTTCTTTTTAATTTCTTTCTGGCTGATCTAGAAATTGATTGATCCTCCAGACGCGACTTTATACTTTCTATATTTGGTGTTGGTTTCTTATGACTCCCAACAGTTGAGCTTTTCTGTTTCTCTGAAATATATTCTGTTTTACTGACACCATTTGTCAACATCTCTTTCTTTTTCTTCTTTGACTTAAGAGTCATTTGGTATTCTGTAAAATAAAAGAGAAATTAACTCTTTTTCAAAAATAATTCATTTTCATACAGCATTTTTAATATGTATGTATGTATCCTTGTTCTCTGCTCACATCCTCATTGAGGGTGTCATGGGTTCAGGTACACACAGGTAATTGTTAGTAAGACCCACTTCTGGCTCGCTATGCTTGTCAAAGCTTTGTTCTGTTTACTGCACCTGATTTTCCCCCAATGGTCACCAATTTAGAAACTGACCAGGCTCGACGTTGCTCAACTTGACTGATCTTTTGAGAACTAATGTATCTAATGAGATTTGACCGTAACTCCTTAGCCTGTGGAGTTCTCAATCCTAGTCAATGGGAGACAAGCACATTACCCATGATACTTGCTCATTTGGGGATCATATGAGAAAAAAAATAAATAAATGAAAATAAAATAAAAATTTTTGCAATGAAACTAAGAAAAAAAAAATTCACTTTTTCACAAGAACAGTTCAAAAATATCTATAACTGCAAACAGCTGATCAATTTGTGGATATGCTGTATACAAGACAGACATTCAATTAAAAAACAAAACACAGGTATAGAAACTGTCACACATCTTTTAGCAGCATGCTGAGTTGCGAGGGTGATCAATGAAGATTACTTTTCTCGCTTTTTGTTATGCAGTAATCACTAAAAGAATTTTAAAAAAACAAAAAAGAACTAACAAACAAGTGGGCACAAATTAATTCCCTTCAACTGCAAACATAAGGAGTGAATATCAAAATTTTCAGCCCTCTAGCTACATTGGTTGGCCTGTATGTATGTTACAAAACATATATAGACAGCCAGACTAACTTAACTGATAGAAACCAATGTTGATAGTTTTGACTTACAGTTTCTAACTGCAAATATTACACTGCATCCCATGTGTTGGTATTATGATTAGGAAGCTGTCTACCCAAGCTCAATATGGACTGTCAAGGGGCTTGTATCTGTTGCAAGTAGTATTCCTCCAAATACCATGGTAAACCATTTGAGTTATAGTCTAGCATATAATCCCATGATTCAGTACAAGGTTTTCAGCCCTCTATACTGTGCTGTATTACACGGTTGCATTTTGAGTAAGATAGCTGGACAGAGCCTATTCCTCCCCCATGCTTCTTCAAGCCAACTCTTTAAAACAAGTATCATCTTTGGAGTCTTTGGTATTGCTTGGTCATCTAATTGATCCCATGACTTACCAAACAAAGGACGAGCACTCTACCAATGAGCCACGGTAATCGGTAGTCTGATATATACGGTTTGTTCAACACAAGAAAAAATTCTTCCAGTAATCAGAGAGAAAAAGGAAAATGTTTCAAACCATTTCACTTTTCGTTTTAGACACAAATCTGGCTCAAAATTTTTTTTTCTAGGACACTGTTGACATGTCTCATCATGCTGAATAATTTGAATATCAAAACAAAAACAAAACAATTCAGGATGGACGGTAAAGGAGTGATATTTTGATAAAATATTACACACGATATGCTGAATATTTCTGACCGGTACAAACTTGTTAATTAAAAAATAACAAATCCAGAAGCACCCAGATTGTTTCGTTTCATTTTCAAATAATTAAACACGACATGATATAGTAATTGATGTCATCAGTATCATTGGGGGGGGGGTGTATTCTGGAATGAATCAAATTTAGGTCCAAAACGAGAAATTTTGAAGGATTTTCATGACATTTGAGAAAATAGAGACTTAGGACTTAAAAGAAATAGGATTCTAGGTGTGTTATTCGTTTTCCTTCTCTATTGCTGTTTTGAATCACAACATTCAGGTTCTTACATTCTACAACTGTCAAAAAAATGTTGCCATATTTGGTTACAAGGGGAGATAATCCAAGTTTCATCATAGACACTGACCCAACACAGGCATTAAGATGGCATCAAGATGTATTGAACCTCTGCCTCCAGACTATCTCTATCCCCAAATTCAATGAAATTCCAATGCTAGTGTTGGATAAGTCTAAAATAAAGCTTGGATTATCTCCTCTCAAGCTCAAATCTGGTGACCCTGTCAGGTTCCTTACCTTTTTCTTTTTCTGTATTTTTCTTCTTTTGTTTTGTTATTTTGTTGCACAACATTTCTTCAAAACTTAATTTCGGATTTGAGGGGCTCGAGTTTATTTTACCAAACATTTGCTGAATGCTGGAAAAAAAAAAAAAATATCAATCATACATTTTACATATATATATATATATATATATATATATATATATATACATACACACACACATAATGATACAGGGAGAAACCCAATTAGGATGAATGTATCACTTGAACATCCTACCCCATAAATTGGTTTATGGTAGAGATAGCGAACCTATGATACGTGCATCAGCATAAACTTCATAAATGCGATGTCATGGCTGTGGTAAAATAAAAGTGTCCATTTCACAATGGATTTCAAGAAAAGAAATAGGCCATTTTTAGAAAGAGGCTATTGGATTTCACATGCAAATTTTCATGGCTCCATATCCAAAAACAGGATCAAGAGCACTGAAATGAATGTTGGTATAGATGGACAGACAGATGAAAAGGGAAGAATACCTCTAGCTTAAGTTTTTTGGTAGGGTTATGGTGCTTCAATATTGTTATGGGATCTCTGTGCAACCCAATTGACAATGGACAGCATTTTTTATCTTTCCCATATCATCTCGAAGACAGAAGAGTTTACAACCGAGCTGAGATTGCTTGTGCCAGCAGCCCCCCATTATAGCACTGTTCATGATATAAAGCAGCTTACATTGATCTTCTTCACTAAATCAAAAGAAAAAAAAAAAAATTCTTATTCCAATAATTTTGAATTTTTTTCAAGGGTTAGGCTTCATGGTATCTAAATAAGTAGCCAAAACAAAAGATAATTCATCTAAGCTGTACATACATGAAAATGGTGGACAGTAAGAGCCCACTTTAGCATTATGGTTACATTGTAAATAGAACCCACCTTATAGAAGCTTGAAAAGTTAATTTTTATAAATATTGTTTGGTTTTCAATAATTCGAAAACGTATTTGGGTCATTTACCCCTACTTTTTCCTGTGGATTTGCACCCTAGGGGCATAGGTGAAGGGGGGCAGGGCACTTGACTCCTTGATACACCCTCCAACATTCAATGCAGTGGTTCCTGATCTTTGAGAGGTCCCTGAATGTATCAATGGGGGGTCTGGCAGGGCCTTTCAAAGGTCAATGATCCATATAAAATCTCATTTAAGTAAACAGGACTTAAACTAGAAGGCACTCAGTGAGCACACACTCTGCCAATGCCACTGTCAGGGTGCAGTAATTGTGCATGGATCCGCCCTCAGATTCAATCAGCTCCACCATAACCAATTGTCCACTTTTCCAGAGAATATCATTGAGAAGTCTTAGAGATATTGTGTGGACGAATATGTAATTTTGGTGATATTAGGTGGTTTGAACATATAACTAAGATATATGGGGATATAATTGGGCATGGATCGGCTCCAAAATGAAATCTGTTTGCAAATAAATGTAATTAAGGAAAAAAAAAAAATGTTTCAATCAAAGAAAGAAAAAAGATTCTTGAATCTACCCCAGAGTCCCACCACCACCTCTTTCTCACCCTCCACCTTCCCACAAAATTCATTCAGTACTTTTGAGGATAACATTTGGACAGACATACGAACACTGCCGAATCAGGGATGCCAAATCAGCCATTTTTTTTTTTTTTTAAGATCTAGCCAATTTCTCCTTATTGTACTGATAAAAATTTGCGAATATTTTGGACATTTAAAGAGAAAAAAAAATGACCAGACGATTCAATTTTATTTGAGAGCTAACTCAAAACATATCCAATATTTTTAGCCATAAAGTTGGCTGAAAATGGGGGGATGTAGCAGATTCTAGCCATTTTTGAAGGTCAATCAGAGCAAAGCAAACAGGATTCATACATTTTTTTCTTTAACTAAAGATCGATAAATCTAGTTTCACTCAAACCTTCCTTTTGAGTGTATTGTTAGTATCAGATACTAATTTTTTAGCGAATCCATTACAAATCTGAGAAGTTCAATAAAAAGTAAACGTACAATTTATGTCAATTAAATGAGTGGTATTAAACATTTCTAGCCATAAAATTAGCCGAGAGTGGAAAAGATTTAGCCGATTACAGCTAGTTCCTGAAACACTTGCAGCCTAAAAAAAAAATCAATTCGAGTTGGCAACAGGTTTGCCAGATAGTTAGAGACGTTTCTGGTCGAAAACATCCGGAAGAAATGGCCAAAAGCCAAAACTGTTAATAAAAACAATTATTTTATAAGTTATTTATTAAATTAAGTAAATCATCTTTATTCTTTTTTTTTTCATACGACTATTTACCTTCAATTCAATTTTTACAGTTGCCTTTTTTTTTTCTAGATCGCAACTTTACAGTGAAGCCTTCCCCCGAGTATTGAAATTGCAGTTATAGTAAATAACTGGAAAATAAAGATAGTGAATAGTAGTTTAATAATAATTATAATTATACAATACTGCAGAACACATTAAAAAATTTGAATTTATCAAACACTACCGCAAAAAGTTAAAATAGCCAAATGCGTTTCAAAAAAGCCAGATTTGTCAAATCTAGCCATAAAATGGCAACACTGAGCCGAATCTCTTACCAACTTCGTTGATTAGATGTAAGTGATTGATATTTATCCTGACAGTAACGTGGCAATGATGAATAAGAAGAAACTTAAAGGGAATGTTAGAGAAAGGAAAAAGAGGAAAATATTGGGAATGTTAGAGAAAGGAAAAAGAGGAAAATATTGGGAAAAAATAAGAAATAAAAATCCAACTTGGACGACACATACTTACAAGAAACCTAGAAAATTATCACTCACAAAATAAAAAAAAAAGTTTTTAATAACATTAAATTATTTATTGATATAAATCTGGTAGGTTTAATAAAAATAATGATTTCTTTCTTCCGTCTCATAAATTAGGCATGACTTAGCGACGATGGTCCCGATTGGAATTCAGTAGACGTCACACAGATATGCGATCTATTACGAAATTTTTAAAACAAAAAGACGAAAATTTAAAAAGCGACGCAAAACAAAACTAACAAAGAATTTAATTTATCTAAATTAAAAACAATAACAAAATATAATTTACGAATTTATTTTCAGTTATTCAAGAATGCGTAACAAGTCACAAGACAGTAACCAACAGTCAAAAGTGAAATCCAATCGGGACCATCGTCATTAAGTTGTGCCAGAAAAAAATATTTTTCACTCTAAATGAATAATCTAGTCTCAGTTAAAACAAAAACTGATAATATTGGGAAAAAAAACATGAAAAAAATAAAAATTTATGACTTCATTCATTTTTAAAGTAATTATTTATCAGATGTGATAACCTTAATTGTTTTATCGTAAAATGTTCTGTAAGTAAGGAAAATGGCCTCCGTTTAGGAAGGGACATTTTTTAAAGTCATCTTGTCGGGGATGAAAAAGTTCTACATTGTCCACAATCTGGCGAAATGAAATAAGTCTGTCTCCGTCTTCTTAGACAAGAAATCACAGGATATTGACGGATGCAAGATAAGTGGGATTTTAAACTAAAAAGCACTCGGAGAGCGCATACCTCTATTGTCATCACTGTGTGGTGGGGACATATCTACGACATAGAATTCGCTCCCTAATTTAATCACTTCATAGGTCGTTGCCCTGCCTTAAATGTCAAAGTTATCCATTGAGAAATCCTGAGGATATCGTGCGGACAGACAACTACAAGCAATCAAATCGGACCGAGAAGGCCCAAAGCACCAGAAGACACAAGCAGCAAGGGATAAGGGGGTCAATAACCTTTTAAGGCTAGGGACCTGGGCATAAGTGGATGAGTACGAACACCACTTTTGAACTTCGTTAGCAGGTATATGGAGAGAAAAAAAGGCAAGGAATCTAGTTTTGACACAAAAAGTTACACTTGAATTTTGGGGAGACCATCAGAAGATGCAATTGTTTGTATACAAAGTAAAATAAAATCAAAATAGTAATTTTTTATTGTTACATACATATTTAACAATTGCTTTTACTTGAATTGTCATTTTTCTTGTTAGCGAAAGTGGTCCCGATTGGAATTCACACATTTGATGTTGTAAACAGTGCACAAACGAAGATAAATAAGATAATCCTCGAGAACAAAATTGAAGTAAACACATAAATTATACTGTTCTTGCTCTAAATAAATCAAATTGTTCAATTGTTCTGCCTCGCTTCATAAATTTTCGACAGATCGCATCGTCGCATGTCTTGTCACGTGAGTCGAATTCCAGTCGGGACCACCCTCCCTATATTGTAGCCTCATTTTCAACAGATGTCAACGTTAAGATATTTCTCTTCTTTCAATCATTCAGTTCTTTGTCTAAATAAGCTAAAAATGCGTTTCATCGTTTAACGAAAAGAGTAACCCACGCGGTTCACTTGAAGAATCCACGTTGTTGTGTTATTGTAAAACGAACGAATTCTTTTCCTTCCTAACGAGCTTTCAAGCTTCAAACTCTAAATAAATCCACATTAATCGAGATACCTTTCGTGTGTTTTTCTGTTTTCCAGTTCATCAGCCTGCCTGTTGGCAGCTGCCAACAGTTCTGCCACCCAAACTGTGGCCACACTGGGATTAGATCGTCGAACCTCGATGCCCGCCGTGGCCATCTTCTTAGCTTCCACAGTTATTAACTGACTGGGAGGCCAACGAACATAAAGATGGAGACGGTGCGAGACCTAATATTAGTGTCGCACGAAAACAGTTTCCGACCCCAGCTCTACTGAGCGAGCCAGTCCCATCCCGTCCTAGAGAATGAGAAAAACAATTTATCCGCAATAATTATTTCATGTTTTCATAGACCTTCTTGCCATGGGAGAAATTTGTCAATTTTGGAAAAAAAAGTTAGTTTTCTAAGGTATTATCAGTAGTGTGTGGGAGTCCTATTTACAATATGTATAACTATGTATATAAGGCTGCGTAAATTGATCAAGGAACTTTTTTTTCCACTAACACCGGTTTTTGATCATTCTGATAGAGAGTGAGTGAGTGAGAGAGAGAGGTGGGAATGTTTGCACGTGGTGAGTAAAACGATATGTGTTTTGATTTCAAATAAATAAAAGGTTGACTTCTAAATACTTACAAGATATTGTATATAATCTATGATATTGTTGGAGTAAATAAAATTAACCCCAAGTGTCGTAACAGTTTATTTCATACCATTGCCGTTACTCATTCGTTGGCTCTGTATTATAATTTTGTGATTGAAAGAAAAAAAAGCGAAATTCTGGAAGTTGACTTCAAGTAAACAATTGGAGTAAATTGTTTAGTTTTTTTTCCGTTCGTAAAAATTATGATCGGATAAATACAACTGGCTAATTGATTCTCTAGATATACTCAATGAAAACAATTAATCATTTCCGCTTTCAGTCGAATAATAAACCCAAAATACGTTAGAGGTCGAATTACCTGGTAGGGTCATTTCATTTACTTCTATGTGTAGGATTTTTCGGTTTAGATCAAATAATTCAGCTTACACGACTGTAAATCAAATGAGTCCAATAACCGAAATAGTAATTTTGGGCCTTTATTTTGGTGGCGCAGGTTTTTTTCTCATCTTACAATAGATAACTGGAAGGTCGCGAGGAAGTCTGAAATAATTCGAGTGCTTTACCAAATTGAAAATGATTGATTCTAGGAAAAGAATTCGGTTTTTCCATTGATGTCTTATTCTCAAAATTCACCAAAATTCCGCCCGTCTATCCAAATGTTTGTATATGACAGCTTATTTCAGTATGAACACATCATAACCCCATGAAATGTTTTCTGTGTATACCAATGTGACCCCCAGGAAAAGTTTTTAGAAAACGAGTCTTTGAAAATCATCCCCCCTCCAATAATTTTTTTTCATTGTGTGTGTGTATGTGCAGAGAGAGAGAGGGGGAAAATAAGAAAAAAAAGCGATTTACAATGTAAATTCATGCTAAAACTGACACTTTTTTGTGCCCACTTTTTCAGCTGAATCCACTGGGTGCTGTTGAAAAACGGCTAGATCACAGTGCAGGGTAAGTGAGGACTTAGTATTGTTTATAGAGATGAAGGGGAGATTTGGAAAGACCTAATCTCACTAACAGTGGGTTCCCTGGAATTGTTCATCGAGAGTGGCTGAGAGTAAGAGGATGAATGAGTTCTTTCATTTTCTGTTTAGCAGTGTGTATACTGTATAGCCACATGTTTATACTTTAACTATATACATTCACCATTTTTCTGAGGTAGTAAAAATAACTTGCCAATATCCCTTTTTTAAAACATTTTGAGATAAACACCATCTGATTTTCATCTATCTATCTTATTAATCTTTTTTTTGAAAGCAAATCCTGCCAATTAGTGTGGGTATTCAGCAAATATTCATATCACTCTAAAATACCTGAAACTGTCAACAAATTTTTTATAAAAAATGATTTTTTAAGGTTTTACATTGGGGATTATATTTACAATTTAAATATAATGCTAAAGTAGGCACTTACTTTTTGCCATTTTTATGGCGATACAGCTTACATCAATTATCTTTACATTTAGGTATTTTCTTTAATACTATTAACCCTAACCTTACCTGCATAGAACCATATTGATTACCAACAGTTCTTTCCTTTGGAAGCCTTCAGCTTGGTCAAGAGGAGGGAAGTTGACTTTGGGCACAACACTTCCTCCATACTAAGCGCCTAGGATTAACAACTAAAAGCTGTTCACCCTTGGTCGATTGGGGTGGGGGGGTCTGAATATCCTTATACATCCTCAATGTTCAATGACATAAACCACAGTTGTAGTGTAAAGAAAAAACAATCTAAGTAAAAGAAAAAACATAGTAATTAGATTTATTTCAAGGTCAAGAACCCTAACCTGCACTCAAGTAATTTATTACATTTCTTACCTGACAACACGCGGATGGTGAGGTTTTAGTGTTAGAATCAGGCTTAAGATTAGGGACCAGTGAGAAGTACAGATACTCCACCTGCCAACAAGCAGCACATTGAATGGGACCATTGACTTACAATTGTACCGCATACTTTTTGAATATCAACAAATTGATTTATGAACACACTTATTGTTTAGGCCTAATATTTCAAAATCTAAATCAAGTCAAATAAATTTTTAGAACTTTTCATTGGGATGTACAGAAAATATATGTGATTTTTGTATATTTCAGGACAAAAGTGATGAGTGGATCTAGTGAATTTTCTGTGGCCACCAGCCTTCTGGTAAAGTTTCAACTTTTCATTCATTTATTCTGTTGAATATTCATCTTTTCTGGTCGTAGAGTTCAAAATTTCAATGTGCACTCAGACTTATTCACTAATACATAAGACAAATATTAGTGACACTGTCCCCTTCTCCATATAAGGTGGGTGGGTGATGGAACCCAACATATCTACCTATTTTACTGTCCACTTGTATAGGAGACCACAAATGAAAATAATATTTCCCTTATGAGCCCATAAAACCAATATTTTGAGCTGAGAACTATTTTGCTTGACCTTAACCCCATTTAAAGACAGATGTAATACACCGGCCACCCTCTGCTATGATATGTATTTGACTTATGCTGGCAAACCAATTGTAAAAACGAAATGAATTAGACAAAAATATTTTGGTAGTCACTGAATAAGATTTTTGAAAAAGAATTATTAATTTCAACTGATATAGAGACTTAAGGTTGAAAGTTAAGTCATTGATGTAGATATGTAAACATTTTGTTTTTAGGTACTCAAATTTGGTATACTTCATAACATATTTTGAAGTCATTCTGTATCAAATCACCCAATTTTAGGAACTTTCCCCCACCAAACTATTCTCCTTACGAAATTTGGAATGGGAAATTCTTTGAAAAAAAATTTTTATAAATTGACAACAAAATTAATTTTTATACAAGATTTGGGCTTTGTTTTCTCAGGTTTTAATTTCATGACAAAATATCTTGTTCATTCCTTCTAAATATGAACCATTAAGATGTTGAATAGTTGCATAATTTTGACTAAGAATATTTTGTAAATATTTCAGCAAACAAATTGTTTTTGTTCATTGTATAAGAAATTTTGGGACACTGATACAGTTTTGTATATTTAATGAGTTCTCAACTCGACTGAGAAGGGAATGATCTAACAAATTTTTTTTAAAGCGAAAGGGTCCTACAAATTGGCACTTTTCGATATAAAAGAACACTTTCTCCAGCTACAGTGACAAAATAATGCGCAGATTATTAGAAGTAACATTGTTTTTCAAGCCAATAACTTTTCAGCAACTGTACACATTAAAAAAAAATCGTAACTCCACAGGGAAGCTCAGCTATAATACCAAATTGTTGACCGATAATCTTTTGATGCACGGTAGAAATATGTAAGTGTTGGTCAACTGCCCACATGTTCAAATAAGGACATGAAAGTAGGCAATTTTAAGGACATTCGAAAATCATGTTTCAAACAATTCTGACATTCCTATAACAGTAATGGTTATTGCATACACATGACCTAACATGTTTTAAATGACAGGAAAAAGATAAGTGCTTTATCTTGGTCTCAAAGCGGTTGTCTTCTTTTTATGTTTTAGATTTTTCAGAGCTTTGTAATAGGAACAGTCTGTAAGATACACCTGCTCAGATTATGCTTGTGAATTCTACAGAAATAGTTGGCCCTAATTACGAAGACAGAAAGGCTCATTTGACAAAATGTATAAAATTGAATGAAATTTCAAAGATTTTTTATTCAAAAACTATTAGCGATACAGACATAATATTTTGGATTTCTCCATATGTTTGGTATAGGAACACCTGTGATTTTTTTTTTTTGATAGGAATCTGATGGTGACGTGGGGAGCTTTGAGTGATTTAATATGGAGTGACTCTTTTGTGGTCATTCAATAAAAAACAAACATTAAAGAATGGTTTTGTTTTTATACGATAGATGCTATGTGGTGCTTACCATCTATCACCTACCCTTGAATATTGCCCATGTCCAATGCACAATTATTGAGGTTCAGTTTTAATGTGGTTGGCTTTCTCGTACCCCAACACTCACGTTATAACTATGAGATGCCTGTATTGTAAAATCAGTTTTTCTATTCTTTTGGTATGTTATGGTAAAGACTGGTGTCTAAAATATATATTAATTTTTTTTGTTATGCTCTAATTGTATGTCATCAATCATCATCATATATATATTATAATAATAGTGATAGCTGTGTCTGTCACACTTATAGTATTAGTATTATGAAGCCACATGTCTTTTCTCCTCTTTCCCTTTCCCTTCCTACTGTGTCAGTAACACTTGTAGCAGTCATCAGCTGAGTCTGTTGTTGTATATTTATGGTAAGTAATGGGTCATGGACTAGTAATTTTAATCAGGGCTGGTGCTAGGGTCCTTGGCACCCCAGGCAAGCTGAACTTCAGTGCCCTTTAAAGTATAGTATTATCTTGTATTCCTGAAAAAATCCAAACTCATATCAAGGAATTTTCGTATTTTGACAGTTTTTAATCTGCTTAATTTATGTATTTTTCCGTTTGTATTTTGGAAGTTGTACTGTTTCATACACTTGACAGGTGGCCCCCAAACTTGACTACCCGTGTTAGCGGTAGGGCTAACCCTGATTTTAATGCAATCCCCTGATTTGTTTTGTATTTCTTCCAGGCTGGTGGTGCTGCTGGAACTTCAGTTGACATATTGTTGTTTCCACTTGATACAATACGCACACGCCTACAAAGTCAGAAAGGTTTTTGGGCATCAGGTGGTTTTCGAGGAATCTATTCAGGTCTCTTGTCTGCAAGTCTTGGTTCAGCACCCACAGGTAAAATTTCATTCTCATCATAAAGATGTGTGCAACTGTTTCCATGTTATATGGTTTCTTAGTTTGAATTTTATTGTGATAAAATTTTGCCTCAAGTGGTTTGAGCAATTTTTCTAATTAATACCATAATTTCAAAGTACGAATGCCAAAAAAGGAAAAAAGATTGAGTTGCGTTTTCATTTCATCATTGAGTAGAAACTAGCCAATCTCCAGCTTTAAACAGGAAACAATTTTTGAACCAAAATCTTTTTTCATCTTCCTTATTCGGAATGGCACAGAGATTTCCTTCAATGAATTATTGATAAAAATGATTTTATAAAACAGCTGAATTAAATTAGTTTTGAGAAAAGTCATCAAAGTGCGAATCTTTGGGCAGAGGTTCAATACCAGCCTCAAGAGACTGGTATTAAGCTTCAGTCTCCAGAATATTTCGATTTCCAAATTTAACACTATTCCAATGCCTGTGTTGGGTCAAGTGTGAGATGAAGCTTTTTTCCCTTTTTAGCAGCCCTGATGCCAAGCATCTAGTTGTTGATTCCATTTTATTTTCCTTCTCTCTTCAGCTTCCTTGTTCTTCCTCACATATGATTCTGTCAAACGTTATTTCCAAGGCAATGTAGACTCAGGATTAGCTCCAGTCGGGCATATGACAGCAGCATCACTTGGGGAAGTGGTAAGAAACACTTTTAGATTTTCTTAATCTTTTATCTGGCCAACAGTGTTCCAGAAAAAGTGCTAGAATAATCATCACAGTGGACTTTCACTAATTTGACTCTGATTTCAGATTTCCCCAGGACATAGTAATTTCAAATTTTGCTGAGTACCACACCAAACAGCTGCATATTATTTTGATTCCAGTAAATATCTTGTAAATGCAAGGAAGCAATTCCTCTATGCTTTCCTGCATTTAATATTATCAAATATTTTCATCTAACCTGAGTTATGACTTGAGTGAATAAAGGAAGTCCATCCCAAGCTGGGAAATGGAAACATTGCACAATATCTGGTTTATAAGGTTTATCTGTGTCTCTGCAGTACATTACTTCTTTAAATATCCTCTTGCATTTCATTTAATGTCTCTGTTCCATTATAATCTGGCTTATTCTTGTTCAAATATCATGATGAGATGGTTAGCTATTGTTTAGATTAGTGGACTTCAAACTTCAACTACTGAGAGAACCCTTTTCAGTAATTATACTTTCTAAGGAACGCCATAAACCAAAACACTTTCCCTTCTACAAATATATATTTACATATGTATGTAACTGTTGAATTTTGGCCTTGTTTATTGAATTATCCAAATGTGTATAAACCCAAATAGAAAATACACAATTGAGTTGAAAAGTAAGAATGAAGCTTCCTGAGGAAAAATAGATGTATGAACAACTAGGCTGACTGACTGTCTATGTTGCATAAATAATCAAATGCAAAAGCCTGAAAGGAATTGTCTCTGTAATGGAGAATTACCAAGTATATTGTAAAAGTGTTACTTAGTTTCGTGGAACCCTGGGGTTCCACAAAACAGTTTGAATACCACTAATTCTTCTGTGGTTTAGCATATTTACTAATTGGCATTCCTGACGTTCCATTGGTGCTGGATTAGCAAAGGTTAATTGTGATTGAATATAACAACTAAAACCACTTATGTATATAAACAAATAAGATGGTGGCATTCAGGGAAATAAAGAATAAAGCTACATGGTCAGATTTGAATTACTGGAACCAGTTGACCATCATAGCCAAATGATAGCAAGCTTAAATTTCACCAAAGACTGATTCTTCATTTCCAATCCTAACAGCTTACTAATGATCATGGAATGACAACTTGAGAGTTACAATAAAAACAACAGAAATAAGATGAAAGAAATATTAATGAAAAAATTCATAATACCTGTACCTTGCATGAATGAATCACTGTTGTCTGTGCATGTTCCAGAACTAATAGTCTAAAATATTATCTAAAATCTATCCTTAAAAAGACAAATCATTGGTCTAAAATGATCAAAAAGAGTAGATCATTCATTTGAAATGATCTATGGACTAGATCATTCATCTGGAATCATCTGAAAAGACTAGATCATTTATCTGGAATCATCTGAAAAGACTAGATCATTCATCTGGAATCATCTGAAAAGACTAGATCATTCATCTGGAATCATCTGAAAAGACTAGATCATTTATCTGGAATCATCTGAAAAGACTAGATCATTTATCTGGAATCATCTGAAAAGACTAGATCATTTATCTGGAATCATCTGAAAAGACTAGATCATTCATCTGGAATCATCTGAAAAGACTAGATCATTCATCTGGAATCATCTGAAAAGACTAGATCATTTATCTGGAATCATCTGAAAAGACTAGATCATTTATCTGGAATCATCTGAAAAGACTAGATCATTTATCTGGAATCATCTGAAAAGACTAGATCATTCATCTGGAATCATCTGAAAAGACTAGATCATTTATCTGGAATCATCTGAAAAGACTAGATCATTTATCTGGAATCATTTGAAAAGACTAGATCATTTATCTGGAATCATCTGAAAAGACTAGATCATTTATCTGGAATCATCTGAAAAGACTGGATCATTTATCTGGAATCATCTGAAAAGACTGGATCATTTATCTGGAATCATCTGAAAAGACTAGATCATTTATCTGGAATCATCTGAAAAGACTGGATCATTTATCTGGAATCATCTGAAAAGACTAGATCATCTATCTGGAATTATCTGAAAAAGATTATTTATTCATCCAAGATTATCTAAAAAAATACATTTATCAAAAATTATCTTTAAGAAAAATACATTTATCTAGAATTATCTTTAGAAGATCCATTCATCTATAATTATCTTTGAAAAAAATCCATTCATCTAAAATTATCTTTGAAAAAAAAGCAGCTCAAGATTTGGCCATTGTTGGTTGGTCCAAAATGACCATAGAGGCCCCCAAAGGCCCTTTTTTTGAGAAAAAAAACTGGTGCCTAGTGGATCAGTCATACAAATTTTCAAGGTTCAAAATGTGACCATGAGTGCCTGGAGTCTCAAGCAGGCGGACACAAAGACGAGCAAAGAGTAAAGAATCTGTAGCCCACTTGGCTGGTTGACTGGGTGGGTCATTTGCGAGGTTATGGTGATTTGATCGACAATGCTTCATCTGAGAAATCAAATAAAGTTGTAGGACAATTATCAATTTTCGATTCCATCTTAATTTCAGTTGCTTTCCATTGCAACTACTCCGACTATCAGTCTATGGTAGTAAGTAAACAGTGCAGATCAGAAATAAAAATTGAATTTTAGATGAGACTCGAACTTGCATCCCTTTAACTTAGAGAGCCCATCTCTGTGTGGCAACTGCTCTTCCAACTGAGCTACGAGAGCACTTACAACCCTCCATCATTTCTTTCCCCTTTTTCAGCACTATTTTTGTCATTGTTTTTATGTAGACTAGTTATAGTAGTTGTAATATTATCTTGATTTATTTTCCATTAAATGGGGCTTTATCAATCATTATTAATTTTGACTTGCATTTCTTTTTATCTCAATTGTTATTGCAGTTATTCAGACTGTCAGTTCATGGCAATGAGTAAACTGTAAGAGTTCTGGTAGCTCACTCGATAGAGCTGTTGCAATACCATAGGCAGGCCTTCTGAGGTAAAAGGGATGTGAGTTCCAAGTCTTGCTCAGAGCTTATTCTTGATATTCTGATCTGCCCTGTTTTCTCAATGCCATACACCGAACATTTGAGGAGTGGCGTTGCCAGCATTTTATACCAACCCTGGCAAGGTTTGAGCAAAAAACTATGAGGTTGGGCAAAGTTTTTTTTATCTGTAGTAATATGACATTGGATTGAATTTCACAAGCCCAGAACACATACCTCTGCCAACGCCATAGTCAAGGGAAGTAATTGTGCATGGATCTGCCCCTATATTTAAACATGTCATCCATAGTTCTATGGCCCAGCCACCCACAACATTTCATTGAAGCTCATTAAGAACTCTTGGAGATAACATGTGGATAGTCATGAGTATATACATAATAGAGAAAAAAAAAGGGGAAAATATCTCTCAATCAAAAAACTCCTGGATCCGCCCCTAAGTTTAATCACTTCATCTTTACCCTAGTGCCCACCTTTTTACAAAATTTCATTGAAATTCATTGAGTACTCTCAGAGATATTGAGTGGATGGACAGACAGACACGACTGAGTATATATAGGAGAGGTAATTAAGATGAAAGAGATGCTAGTAAAAAATTAATAATGGTTGACATTGCTTCCTTTAGTAAAAAAGATAAATCAAAGTTGTAGAACTTTGACTTCTTTTGTCTTGAAAAAAAAATCTGAAGATTGATCTATACATATATCACGCGTGCAAGCTGTACCAATCGAGCTAGAGGGCTGAAAATTCAAACATTTACTCCTTTGGTCTAGAAGGAACGTTTTTTATTTTTTTTAGATTCAGACTTTGTTGTGATCATTGCCTAAATTTAGAAAAAAAACTTGATCTCCATTTTATAAACACAAGATGGGAGTGAAGTCACTTTTTTCATTGATCACCATCCAAAACTGTATCCTCTGAAAAGATGAGAAAATCAACTTATTCATTGATCACCCCTTGTTATATATGTTCTGTGATCACATATTATTTGTATTTTCAGGCAGCCTGTCTACTCAGAGTTCCTGTTGAAGTAATCAAACAGAGAGCTCAAGCATCACCACATTTATCATCAGGAACAATAGTCAAAGATACTTTCAAGTCTGAGGTTAGTTCTCTGAACAACTTACATAGACCACATGATTACTTTCCAGATAGCACGTAGAATCTGGACCCGTAAGTGTCAAAAACGCAAATTTAAAATAAAATATCTTGTTTAATTGAAAAGTTTTTCAAATTCTGTGATCCAATTTCTTCACCATATTCTTTTATGTAATTAAGGGGATCTGAATTCTACACTTCATCCTTGCTTTGATTAAATTATTCTAATCAGATATTCAATTACTGTATATACTGGCATCAAGGATGCATATCAATTTTGACTTGGAAACTTTAAAAAATAAAATGGCTGAGTGTTTGATTAGATCATCATTGGTGGCTTAGTGTCAGGAAACCATGCCTGATGCACCCCTGGAATGTAGTCTGAACTTTGGGTCCAGGCATTATCTGATGTGGCTGTATAGTCCAATGTGAGAGTACAGGGACGCCCGGATGGCAAAGGTTGATTACAATAGTCTTCGTATAAGTTATACTGGCTAATCCTTCTAACTGCTTCAAGGTCATTTGGGGAGAGTGAAAAAACCAGTAATATTGATATACAACATCTAAATTACTACTAGGTTTGTCTGCTGTAGTGAACTGATACGGGAATGAATTTTTGTGATTAGATATATTTTTTTAATCATTTATGATGGTATTATTTATTTACTATTTTATACTAAGTATAATTTAGACTCTTCATTTAAGGATCATATACCGGAGTTCAGATTACTGTCTTGCATAGATTACCTTTCTCTACGGTTATGATATTTTGACTCTTTCTCTTGTTGCAATACCTTGAATGTAAAACACAGTGGAACATTATCTAAATATCTGCCTCAATATTTAATTAGGGTTGGTCCTAGGGATCCTGACACCCCACGTTAGGTGAAAGTTGGCATCTTCTATAATATTATTCTGTGATTCGTTGGTAAGTTATGAGTTGACCTCAAAGTCGCAGGATTGGGAACATTTAGATCCAGCAAGGAACTGAGGGAGCTAAGGACACTCGCCAGGGGGAAGATGCATCATCATATGGCGTTAGCTCACCCCACTTACCTTCCTTCCCCTTCCCAGGCCCCAGCTATTGTAAGCACTCTGTCTGACCAAACTAGCTGACTGAGCTTGACATCAGTCATGAGAATTTCATTTTAGTTAAATTTCTCAGTTTCACCACAACAGAAAGCATTTAACTGGCAGATATTCTTGAAAAATCTAATTTGTCATCAAAATTTTTTTTTTTTCACTCTGTTCAATGCATTCATTCTCTCCTTTTGTATTTGGAAAGCCTTCCTATCTCAGACACATGACTAGCACCCCACCTCCAGCACTTTACATTTTGAATAACTGCTGGTGTTGCCTTTACCAAGGGGCATCCCTGTATTGAATGAAAATGTATATGCTGAGATGTAAATAAATCAGTCCACTCAACAAACTATGAGAGGATATTGTTTGTGATTGAAAACTAACTTACCTATGCAATGAAATCTAACTTTAACTTTTTTGGCTATTTTGTTTAGGGGATTCGAGGATTTTACCGAGGCTATTTGAGTACAGTATCCAGAGAGATTCCTTTCTCTCTCATTCAATTTCCTCTTTGGGAATACTTCAAGGTAAGGATAATACATTCTATCAAAGAATAAATATGGTCAGAATGATTTCTATTTATGACATCACTGGTATTTTCTACTGGAAAACATTCAAGATGTTATTGATAAACCTATTAACATGAGGGCCAATAAAAGTTAAAAAGCTTTTTTCTCCTTCAAATGAATTTTTTGTAGAAGTGATCTTGTGGGTACTGATGCCAATTTTCAAGTTTGTAAACCAAATGGCATGGCCAGGAGAGCTAAAACTCACAAACGCACACATATATAAAAAAAAAGGAGGGAAGCCTTTGCTACCTTTGATGGCTATGATTGTTCGATTTATGAAATTCTTGTGATTATTATTAAATTTTGACTTGTATTCCTTTCATCTTATTTGTGTTGTTTTTTATGACAACTCTCAGGTATCATTCTATTAAGTAAGGAGCACTGATCAGAAAACTGCAATAATCCCCCTGCAAGATTTGAAAGTTCCTCTTTTATCCTTATTTTACAGTCTCCCTAAATTGAACAAGCTCAAATGCTGCAGGGTCAAACTCCAGTTTTCTATTCTGACTGAAGATGATTACTGTAACTTTTGTATTGTATAAATGATAGATTAATTTGTAGGTATACATGACTTGTCAGTTTAGCTCAGTTGGTAAGGGAGCTGGCTACCAAACACTTCGTTGTGATTTCAAATCATAGTGAGGAAATGGTAATTTTATATATCAGTATGATTTAATTTTTCTCTCTTAAATTAGGTTAGGATTGTTGTTGTTACAAGGGGGAGTCAAAATTAACTCTAACTGGTCTGGAGTTTCACAACAAAGTATAATCTCTAAGTGAAATGGAAGCCAATAATTTACCAGTTGAATATCAATATGTATGCATAACTACAAATACATTAATTTCTTAACTCTTAGTTTCATATAAGAAAATTTTGATGTTAATTTATTTGTTAATAAGAAGGGGAATAACTACTGTTTAACAAACTTTGTTTCTGCCACAAAAGAGATCTGCTGTTAATCATGAATGGTTTCTGGCAGTTGAAGACTTTGAGAGTTAAAAAACCATGTTTTTGAGTTATATTGAACACTATTACCATCATACATTAACCAGAAAGTTATGAATAAACATCCCAATATGTATTTCTTCTATCCTAGTTATCTTGGAGTAGATGGCAGAAAAAAGATGTGGATCCTTGGCAGTCATCAATATGTGGAGCTTCAGCAGGTAAGGGAATCTTTCTTGTACATTTTCCACTTCTCAACATTCTATGACTGGGAAATTCCTATCCCTACACAGTGTTGCAAATTTTACAGGCTTCTTGTTTTGACAGTGAGAAAATCATTTGCACAGACATTTAGTCCATTTTCAGCATTTTTTGTGTATTATAGCCATTTTTAGCTATTTTTTAAAAATTCAGTGCTTTTCGGCAGTTAAACTTGCGCAAAAAAAGATGAAGCTCAGCCAACATATTTCCACAAGCTGTGCATTAAATGTCAAAGAGCTGTGTGTGGCTTGCAAGTCAAAGTTTGGCCAACCCCTGTATATGTAATACCTGTGTTTGTCCACACAATATCACCATTCTCAATAAATGTGGAAGAGTGGCTTATGCGCTAAGGAAGAAGTGATTGAAATATGGAGTGAATCAAAGAATTTATTTTCGATTAAGAGATATTTTTTCATTTAGGAAAAAATATTTATATATTCGCTCATTTTTGTCCACACAATATCTCCAAAAGTTCTCCACGAATTTCAATGAAATTTTGTGGAAGTTTGGGCCCTGGCTCAAGGAAAGAGTGATTACATTTTGGGATTGATCCAGGAATTTTTTCTTCAATTGAGTTAGTGTATGGTGTTGGCAGAGCTGTTAGTGCTTTCTAGTTAATTATTGCATTTCTACATCTATCATAAAACAATATGGCTGCCCTTGAATTTTTTTTTTGTTTTATTGCTAAGTTTGATGTGGCTATATTATTGCATCTTCCAAATATTGAATAATTGGTTGCTAATTCTAGGTGATGATTCTACCGGTATACATGACTTCCAAATTTTGCTCAAACAACATCTTGAACACAAAGAAAGGGTTCAGTTATTGGAACTAAATTTGGAGCATTGAAGTCTCTTAGAGTTAAAGACAATATGAAAGATTTCTTGCATTTTCATTTTTTAATTACAAACGGTGTGTCTATTTTCTAGGTGGGATTTCAGCTGCTCTTACAACACCTTTAGATGTGGCTAAAACAAGGATTATGCTAGCAAAAGTAAGTTTTGTTTGTTTTAATGACTCATCGATCAAAAACCTTTTCATCTTTTAATAACAAGACTTTTTCTGAAGTATTTATTTGTGTATAATGCAAGAAATTTAATATTAAAAATCAGGGTCAAAATTAGGTGGGGGGTAGCATTATACTTGAGTTAAAAAAGATATTTGATGTATTATGGTAATGAATCAATGAACATACAGAATTTTGATCTTTATTAATGGAGATTGAGTAGAATCATACCATATTCCAACTTTAACTTGACTTTAAATTATTCTAACTTTAATTTTAATTTCAAATTTAAACTAAAATTCAACTATTAGGAATGAGTGAACAGATTTGAAACAAACACTCAGCCACAATGTATATGGACAATTTTGAGCTAAAACTTTTCGTTACTTATCTGAACAGAAATGACGGCAACAATAAACATGATAATGATGATGCCAAAGGCAGTAGCCCTGAGACATCTAACAAATAATTTATACACTTTACTGCCTATGGCTATAGAACAGTGTATATATATATATATATATATATATATATATATATATATATATATATATGTAGTAATCTTGAACCACAATGAATACATCCAATAGCAATTCTTAATTCTGTTAGCATGCTGGTGGTGTGTGGTTATACACTCTATTGTTTAAAAGTGATTATTCTATTGATATAAGATGTTTTAAAAATTACAAATAATCTGAATGTTGCATTGTATGAGAGAATAGAATATTGAATCACCGTAACCCGACAAATGGTTAGCCAAACCAATCAGCCTACCAAGTGGGATACAGATTCTTTTCTCTTTGCTCATCTGTGTCTTCCGGCACTCCTAGACACATTTTGGGGGCTATAACCTTGATAATTTGTGGGAGAACACCAATCGGCACAATCTAAAAACAAAGTTTGTATCTTTAAAAAAAAAAAGGCTTTTTTTGGTCTTTATGGTTATTTTGAACTAACAATGCCCAAATCTTCTGTTGGCATTTTTTTAAGGATAATTTTAGATAAAAGATCTACTTTCTTTTAGTTAATTGTAAAATGAAGATATATTTTTTCAAGATAATTTTGGATAATTTTATTAGATAATTAGTTCTGGTAGATGAATGGGCTACAGTGATTCATTTGTGCGAGGTACTGATATATTGCTCATTTTTAAGAACAAAAAGTGGATGATAAATTATATTCCGGATCAAATTGTACTTGAATAAATATGGTTAAGTAAAGCGTCCAAATTCAAGTTCCCAGTATTTTGTTGGATAATGCAAAATATACCATCATATACAATATTGATCATTGATTGCTAAATACAAGAGATATATTTCTACATATAACATGAAACGTAATAACTCATTTCCGAATACAGAGGAAGCTGCTTATTGTGATCACTCTAAAACAGGGTCTTTTAGATAACTGGCTGATAACATTAGGCAAAGGATATAAAAATTGGAACAATTACCATTCATTGTTATAAACAACTTTACATCATAAAATATCAATATGATATTACTTTTTTAATTAAAAAATTTTTTTCTTCATTTAGAATAAAGTGTTCAGGACCAACTGATTTTGATGAAAATAAGCGTTTGATAACATTCTGTGATTATGATAAACAGCTTCCTCTGTATAACTAAACACAGTACAATATACATTAATAAGTACTTTTGAGAGCAGATATATTTTCAAAAGTAAAGTAACCGAATTCATTTTATATTCAAAAAAATATTTCAAATTGGCTTTGTACATTATTGTCTTGAACATTATAATCGGGGTTGCCAGATTTGGCCAGAAGGAGAGATTTACTCCTCTTTTGGCCAAATCTGGCAACCCTGACCAAAACTTTATATATATTTTTTTTTTCTGTTTGCAGCGTGGCAGTTCCCTTGCGACTGGTCAAATCGTATTTGCCTTGAAAGTTATATACAAAGAGAATGGTTTTTCAGGGTAAGTATGAAAGAAAATTGAGTTACAGATTTCACCATTTATCTTAATTCAGGTGTCCCCTGTTATAATGCAGGTGTTGAGGTTCAAGAAAGCCAACCTAAATATCAGGCTTACAAGTTTTAAGGGAAATTCAGTTTTTATTTGTGGTTATCTGGAAAAATGTTGGGATCTACCAAACACCCACCAACCCAGCCTATATCACAAACAACGCTATAATAACAATGTTACAGAATCTATAGCTTGGACTTGGAGCTACATAAGATATTCTGTCTTTAGTCCGGTAAATTGGTACATAATAGGGTCATCCACAATGTTTCAACTGTTGTACTCTCCTGTTAAGTCCCTGGGTTGGGTGGTGCAAAAGAGTTGAATACTCTGGTTCAGTGGAAGAGGGAGACAAGTGATGTCGCAAGGAAGAATTGTCTAGGAATATTTAACTGATACAAGATATCATAGTCAGCAGAATAAGAGCAATCTACCTTCGTGAACTTAATAAAGGCTTTGCATTGAAATTCCCAGAAGGTTACCAACTATGACAGGCACTTGAAGAACATTGGAGGGTACAGTGGCCAAAGCATTGTGACTATAACAACCGAGATGAGGATACTAATCTAAGTAAATCAATATAAAATGATAATTCCACATCTCAGAAACTCAGACAAAGATTTTGTTCCTTTATTTGAAAGGTAATATAAACTCTGTTGCAATACTAGGAAGAATGTGCTATTAATGGAAATAAAAAAAAAAGCAATTAGATGTCTGTTTCAGAAAATGAATTTGAAGATTCACATCCTATTTTGTATCAGGGTAATAATTAAGCACAAACGGAATTGTGCTAACGTTTGGGGTTACCAGATTTGGCCAGAAGGACCCAACACAGGCATTGGAATAGTGTTGGATTTGGAAATCGTGAATCTGGAGACAGAGGTTTAATACCAGCCTCTCGAGTCTTCAGGTAGAGCTTCAATATCAGTCTCTTGAGGCGGGATTGTCTGATTTGAACCTCTGCTGCCCGACTTTCTTGATTACAACACAATGCAATGCTGGTAGGTATCTGAGATAAAGCTTGGGTTATCTCCCCTTCTGACCAAATCTAGCAACCCTGATAGTAATGCTGCATTAGATGATCTCAAGTTGCTTGTTTATTTTTCAGGCTGTTCGCTGGAATTGTTCCGAGAGTTTTATGGATTTCCATTGGTGGAGCCATGTTCCTAGGAATCTATGACAAAGTGAAGGTTTTAGCAACGCAATTCTTCAACAGTGACAAGACACGTTCTTGACGTTACGACATATAATATATTGAAAATAACTCTCAGGAAATCATTGACTTTATGCACCATATTTTCTGGCTGGCTAAATGCACTTTTTTTTTCTGGAAAAATATTTAATAGATCTAAAATGTGATAATTAGTTGACACAAAGAAAGATGATATCACAGACTTAGTGATTTGGACTTGCTAGTATGATAAGCTATTTAATTCTCAAATATTTTCCAGAAGAATCCCTCGCCAATTATATGCTCGCCATTTACCAGCCGGGAAATATGGAATCTATTTACACTAATGTCTCATTTGTAAACTTACATAAAATGGGAAATCATTATTTAAATTAAAAAAATAGTCACATTTTATTGTTCTATAAAGATTTTCATAAACATTCCATGAGATTGTTCTGTCTTTACATTGATGCATTGGCTGCGACCTCCATCTCAGAGGTAAGCTGAGGTTTGTGATGCAGCGTCTTGATTGTGATATATCTGTGAGGCATCTTACTGAAGATTGCAGTGTTGGAAGCACAACTATCTGTGACTTGAAGAAGCAGACAGATGCGTTGAAGTTTTTCTGTGACACTGGTTGCTAGGATGGAAATATAAAATTTACGTATATTGAGTTCAGCTATTTAGATCTGGGGTCCGCAAACAATTTTGAAGGCTGGCTGGATTTTAGATATTTTTGTCCGTGAATATGAATAAGAAATACGTATAATCCTGTTAAATACAAAAACATACGTAAACACACCTGTTTCATTGTATTCAAATATTGAGCGTATCAAGGTAGATAACTCTGTAAGAACCTAGTCACTTCCAAGGTCCAAGGGACGTTTTTAATTTCTGCACTGCAGGCCAAGCTTATTTAATTTTAGGAGCATATACCTATATAAATTTCCATGTGCTCTCAATCAATGGGAACTATGGAATTAATTTTTTTGGCGTGACAATATTTCCAGATTTTGCGTATATCAGTGGAACAGCAGGAATCTGTAGTGTTAAAACATTTGGTCTAGGCTGCAGCAAAAAAAAATGAGCCTTTTGTTCTACTTTTCGATACTGAATTTTAACGTTATTCAACCTAAGGTAGATATAGAAATAATGATTTTGTATGCAATATCACATATTCAATGAAGTCTACAGGATGGATAAAATGAGGCTGTTGTTTGCCGACCCATTCAGGATGATTATCATATTTGAAACTCATTTGTCTAACTGCTTTAATGATTTGGCTGTCCATTGACAAATATGCTGAATACCAGTTTTTCTTTTCCTCAGGTCTAGAATATTATAAAGAAGAAAAAATGAAATTCAGAATTGAAAAAATTGAGCATTAGTTTTATTTTTGCATTGGCCTAAAATGTTTTTTCGCTAAATTGTGTTTCAACACCACGTATTCCTGCTGTTCTATTGATATACTGTTAAATTTGAATCACAAATTGACAATACTTCCTTCCTTGATCTATGATAATAAAAGATAATTTCAGAGTTATCTTTGATTGATAGTGCATGGAGGTTTATGTATGTATTTACTCCTATTATGGAAAAGGCATTAAAATGGTTTTAAAATGAGCTTTCTTCCATAACCTTGTATGATCATGGTTTCATTTTTTGTTATTCGTTGGCTTGCAAGACATTAGATTTCTAATCCTGCCAACCTCCAAAAAAAGTTTGTTGACCTGAATTAGAAGCTAAATGTTAATGAACTTGATTTATCTGAAAACAAGGATTGAACTCTGGACCCAAGTCTTCTGAATCCAATGTTGTCTTTGCTGGTATCTATTTTTCTTTTCTTTTTTTTTTAATAAAAAAGAAAAAAAAAATTAATATTGCAACTCAATTTCATTTCAAAATTTCTTTTTTTTTTTTTCACTTTAGTTACCAATGAGATTCAGGGGAAATATATATTTGGTGATGATCAATTGAAAAATTGAATTAAAAAGGGTAGTCGATGAATCGATTACTTCTCTCACTTTTCGTCAGACCATGGTCACTGAATTTTCAAAAAACTGAATACAAACTAAGGGACCAATTTAGTATAAATCTTCATTGCAAATTGAAACCTACATTAAAATCCCATTTAGGGGGTTGGATTTTAAATAAAAAACAAGTTTTTTCTTGACATGATGAGGATTGAATGTTCGAATTTTCAGCCCTCTAATAGCAGTGAGGGCAGCCTGTGTGCATGACACATATGTATTTGGGCCTTTGCATTACTGGCGACTGTCTAGCTCAATGGTAAGAACATCACTTTGTTGAAGTGCATTCATTCATACATACATAAATAGCCAGCCAGACCCACTCAAACACTATGTTGACAGTTTCATTGTTTTCAATATTTTCCCAGCTTTTTTAACCACAGAAAATGACATTGTCATAGTATGAAACAGCCTGAAATTGGTTCACATTACATGACTGAACAGGAAAGACGTGTTGTTAAAGTGATCCTCTAATTCTGAGTTTTTCATGTCCTGGGATTTTAAATATTTTGCATTTTTGATCATTGACAGTTGAAACTAAAGAAATGGTGTTGCAATCTCAAGAAGTGAAATTTATCCTTTAAATGATTCATGCCACTAAAAAGCCAAAGTTTTGCATATATACAATGGGTGATTGATAAGCAAGGTCTCCTATGTAACATCACTAATAGTGGAGGGTAAAAACATGTTTGAATATGTTTTCAATAGCATATAAAGTCCTGTTCAAACCTGTTTAGTGTCAGTTCACTCTGACATCAGGAGTACCACGTTAAGAGTTACATATAAAACAATGATCAGTGATAGAATTTCTGGTACTAGAAAGTCAAGCGCCAATTAAAATTCATAGATGTATGGGAACAATATATGATGTTGGTTGTATAGATACAAGAGATTTCTGCCAGAGAGTCTGATGTTCCAAAACTAGCACTAGAAGCAAGAGGAATGTTTAGTGAGTAAATTCACAGTGAACACACACTCTCCATACAGCCCCGATTCGGTAGCATCTAACTTCTGGTTGTTCTCAAAATTGAAGGAAGCGTTGGAAAGTCAACATTTTTCATCCTATGAATGAAGTTGCTGTGTACAATGGGATCAAAAGTTAACCAGATACTCTTTTCGTGAACGGAGTAGAATGTGTAACACTAAATGGTGACGGTTGAAAAATAAACTTTCATTATCCAGCTGGTATGAAACTTGATTTAATAGGTTTGGAGACCTTATTTATCAATCAGTCCAGAGACATTCATCATACAAGTAAATATTCATAGAAAAAAATTCAAGGTGATTTGTAATGATGGAAATATTCAATCATGGTAATTTCAGAGAATTAAGAAATAAGTTAAAGAATAAAAAGATTTTATTTTTTTCCACAATTTTAAGTGCATCAATTGTTTTACAGAAATGTACACATTCATATAAATATCATGTATATAGAAATTCAAATAACAATGGTTTTACATTGGTCAATTGTCAGCAAGTATATATCTTTTTACTTTATGTATTCATAAAGATAACAGAAAAGCAATTCAACTACATTCTTTGGACAAAGATTCTGTCATACGACTTTTCATCAAAAATAAAAATTATATTCATACAGCAGTGACATATGGTGCTTTGTATCACGGGTGTGCTCTGAACAACAAATGCACAAAAAATTTTCAGAGTCTGTAAGAAATGGATGATACTAAAAGCTTTTTCAATACAACGGTGGGAAAGTAAACATTTTCGGATGAGGATGTCGATTGAAAGAATCTCTTTTGAGGATTTATTTCAAACTTCTGACAGACACTAAAATATTTTTATATTTTTGTGTGTCTGTAGCTCAAAGTACACCTGTGATACAAAGCACCATATGCCACTGACACACGTGTATACAACCTTGGTGTGATATGCAAATATTATCAATTAAAATCGTTAGATAAAAAGTTATGGTATAAGGTATACCATTGTAATCATATGACGGCATCAGTCTACTTACATAATGGACTGATGTTTTTTGTTTCTCCATTCATAACAAAGGACTTGCCAATAATTTTACAGATAGAAATATCTCCTAATTCACCCATAAGACAATGAAGAGAAAAGAATTTTTCATGGTGATTAACTAGTGGGAAAATATTAGAGAAAACCTTATAAATGCAGAGAAGATTAAAACCTCAAGAATCACAAAACATCACGAGATCAACACTCACTGCAAGTGTCCTACATGTCCCAACAAATGAATGCTTCAGTGTTATCACACACACACTCATGGGTAAAGCTACAAATTGGAAGTTAACAAGGATGCAGGAGTTGATGGTCATTTCTTTTCAGCCAGAGTTATCTCTGACTGGAATAAACTGAGTCTCCAGTATCAGCTGAAACAGTAGCTCAGTTTGAGACAGGAAAAGACTGGAGAGATGAACTAAAATGAACTAAACCAACCATATGCCTATCGTTAGCTTCTTAGGAAAAAATAAACAAAGCTTAGTGTTATCTAATGCTTAACTCACACATGACTGAAATGAACTGGAGGGAAATGTCTGCCAGTCTCAATACTCCAAGGGGTAATTACTGGCCAAATAAGATGAATAAACTAAAGTGGAATTTTTTCTAACGGATTTCAGATTTTTCAGACTTTAAAGCATATAAAGTGACATAACTATGGTTGCAGAATAAGAATTTCACAAGATATTGATGACCATTTTACTGTTGTGTAGGTTTAGCATCAGATATCCTTCCTTTCTTTCTAATGATCCGAATGTAAAGATATGTGACCAAAACTGTCACTAATATCTGATGAGTTCTCAATGATCTCAACTGAGTGATTTATAGCAAAAACTGAATGACTGAGTCCAATGTTTGAAAGGGTGGGTAGGAAACATTTTCACCAGCTAAATTGTTTGCTTCAAGTAGAAGAGTCCATTGTTATGGGTAGAGACAAAAAACATTGCCAAACATAATTAAATTACCATATTTGATGAGAATCCCATTTATAAAATTTTTTAAAAAATGGCTCAACCCTTGTTGACCTGAACTTGGAGAGTCGAAGAAAAACTGAGTGATAAATGAGAGGAACTCTGGGAAATGCTTTTTATTTCTTATATTCCCTGATGTAAAAAGGGAATGGGGTCTTTGTCATCAAATACAAAAAAATGGTTATGTTTTCATTTTCATTTTTCTTTCACTATTTTAAGTGACAATGTATGAAAGGTGAAACTTGATAGAAGTAGAAATATTTTCAAATGTAAAAGACAATATCAAAAGCGAGGCAGGACTACAATATAAAAACTGTCAAAAAAGACTTGACAGTTCTATGGACGGTATGAATAAATAAAATTTCAAATATGATTTTGGGGTCTGAACTTATACTGGAAAATCCCTCTACTAAATCTTACACTGGTGACAAAAATGTAAAATATGTTCAAAAATTCACGAACAATTTAAACACATTTTCTTAAACCTGGTTAAAAATCATTGTCATTTAATAAATAATTTTCAGTGCCATACACATTTTTTCTACACAAGATAAAAATAATAATACAGTTCGATTATTAGTAAGTTCCTCTGATAGGAAAAATAAAATATTAGTCTGGAATTGAAAGGAGTTTGGACCTTCAAAATCTAGCTTAGATTGTAAATATTTGAAAAAAAAGAGAAAAAGAAAAAAATGATTTCATATATATATATATATGTGTGTGTGTGTGTGTGTGTGTGTATGTATAGGTAAATCATTGATTGTTTTGTAAAATTCAATACAATAATTCATGAAGAAAAAATGCAATCATTCATCATTAACAAATATTCAAAAAAAGGACACCCTAAACCAGAGGTTCCCAACCTGGGGTGGAGTGGGGGTATTACTCGAGGTCCATGAGCTTGTTGAGTTAGCAGACCTTTCAAAAGCCTCGGTGAGCAAATTCATATAAATAAGAAGGGTCTTTGGTAATGAATAGGTTGGGAACCACTGTTCTAGACAGACTATCTTGGATGTGTTGACAACATGACTCCACAAAGGGGATCATCAGCAGTATTGACAACAACAACTACAAATAATGAAAATAATATATTAGTTGGTGTTATAACTTTCAGTTCCCATTGTTTTAAGTATATCCAAGGTAGATTGTATAAGTTTATTTTAATCAGAATTAAACCTCAAAAAGGAGGACAAACTAACGTCCAGCTCAGAGTTGGACCCAGATGGAGAACGAAGTGCTCAAAATCATAATATCGTTTAAATTTGAAAATGAAAACTGGTAAGTGATTTTTTTCAGTTATAACCAGCATAAGATTTGGTAGAGGATTTTTTTTATTTGCGTATGTCCGGACGCTAGAACGTGAGGTTTTTCTAAAATTTTTCAATGGCATGGAGGGAGTCTCCCAAATTGAGTATAATATGGACGGCCGGGGAGATAATTCGAGCTTTATGGACGGCATTAATAAGGGAACTTTATCCAAAGGCAATAAAGGATAAGATGAAACCTGCCGATGGATTTGAGTAAATTCTGGACGGTAAGGAACATTTTGTATACAGGATTAATTATTATTGTGTAAAATATTGTGAATTTTAGAGAAATCTCCTGAAAGGTTGGATGTCACGTTGAAACATGAAATTCAGGGTTGTAAAATTTGGTCAGAAGAGGAGGTAATCCGAGCTTTATCTCAATGATTTATCCAACACAGGCATTGGAATATTGTTGAACTTGAAAATAGAAAGAGTCTAGAGGCAGAGGTTCCAAATCAGCCTCTTGACTCTATCTCTTGAGGCACTAAAGGCTCTTTTGAAAATGAAAGTATCTACATTGGTTATGCTTCTATATGTTATTATTCAACCAGACAAAAAAAATTTGGCACTTTGGATTTAAACCATTTTTATAAAAGAGACAATGTAGTTAGATAAAAATGCTCTTTTGTATTTGTGTGATTGAGCATTTTCACAAACACAGTATTGTTCTTCTATGCATTTTAATTAATCTATCCTTATTCTGGTCATTTTTGGTGTCACTTTTTATCCGACAGTTTTCAAGATATCAAAGCCATTCCAACACTAATTGGGGTGTCTTAAAGACATAACAATTGTGCTTATGTACTGTTTTGAAAAAAATTGAATTTTTAAGGTTTTAAAGAATGGGTTCAACATAATTATAGTGTTAGACCGAACACTCACTTCCCACGGATTGCATTGATACAAGCTGGCAGGAGAAATATCCCCTAAAGAAAAAGTGAGAAAACCCTAACCCAAAAGGCAAGAATGGGTAGGGGGATGTGGACTAGGGTGTGGAATAATACTTCCTATATTGAGCAAAAAGATAGGAAGAAACATAAGAATTTTCTTATCAAGGTAAGTGAGAGTTAGGAAAATGATAAAATTTAGAACATCGAAAAGGAATAAGGAAGATTTTGATTATCAAGTATTTTCAGAAGATACAAGTGACCAGGAAAAGACAATGTACCAAAAGTTGAGGATTGTAGGGGATTCCCCAGGGTCTCAATGAATTATTGCCTTTGTCCTGATTTTCAATATAAACAGAAAGCTTTCAAGTCTGAAATCATTCAAAGCCCTGACAACTACTGTTCAAAATTGTAGCAAACTAGTCTGCAGAAATCACCAAACTCAGAAAATGAGCGGTGTAATGCAAATATTCAACCAAGGGCATCACAGCCATGAACATAGCTCCATCCATTAGGACAAAGATGTAAAGGCCATACATTCCCTGTCAGAAGAACAAGTAACATTCCTTCAAAGTATCGACCAGATTAGGATAGACACATTCAGCTGAATAGAAACTAATGATGTATACATAGAACTCTGTCATTTCTCTCACTTGTTTTTTTTTTTACATATCTCAATCAACATCAGTTCCCGAAAGATCCAAAGAGAAGGTGACACAACAAATATTACCACTATGATCTCCCTTAGCATGAACCCTACCATTAGCTTGATGGCATGGACACCTACAAAAGAACAATGACGTATCAAATTACACACCATGGTGTATACTGAAAATCTGGACAAAGGCAATAAATCATTGTATCAAATGTGAAATTGAGGTGGAGTATTACATCATTAAATGTAAAACCTGATTACATCTCATTACTCTTTGATTAAAACTTGAATAAAATCATATATACTTCCTCTATTTTGTGGTATATCCAAAATATTTGGTCCAAAAATTAAAAGTTTAATTTATTTGTAAGATAGGGAACTTATTTGTATGAATCTAGCAAACAGACGTAATATTTTATAAAAATTCATTATAATGTTTTTTCAAGAGAAACTGTGTAAAACTTATTAAAAATTGGTTATAAATACCATAATTATCACAATTGTATATGGAGGTCAGTGACCAAGTTCATTGAACATTTTCCTGACATATTAGAATCAAATAAGGCATTAAAATCCAAATAGGTTGACTTTGAAGCAGATTTCCAAGGGTTTCTTTTCAAGATTTTTCAGAATCTGCTTTTTCTTCCATTCTTATAGACAAATTATGCGGGGTGCTGGACATTATATTCTGTAACTCTTCAAAATGTTCTTTTTGGACATTGTCCAGTTTGTCGAGGCGTCTCTTCAGTTGGATCAGTTCTCTTTGGTGACGCTCTTCCTGAATGAAGGAGAAAATGAAAAATGAATAATGAAAGGAAACAAAGAAAAATTGGCACTGAATATATAGTGTGGAGCAGAAACAGCTGAAACTTTTTCAAATGTTTCTTTCATTAAAGGCTGACTTCACTGATGGCTTCTTGATGATCTAATTGTATACTTCTTGGAGTTTAGTCAGCATTGATTGTTGCTTGGTACAGCAGTGAGTTTTTTTTTAATTGAAATTTTCATCAAAACAAATCCTGTAGCAACTACACAGAGGATGTTGAGGAAACATTTCAACACATGAGCCTCATCTTCTTTGAACACTGTTACAGTGAGTGAGAAAATGGCTTGAAGATGGTTCCGTGTGGGTTGGCCACAAGAACATGATTGATGTCCAAAAAACCACCAAGAAAGTCAACTCAATGCCATTCCATGACACTCAGCATTAGTCTTTGGAGTCTATTACAGATCCTGCATTATGATTTAGAATTCTATCTCTACAAAATCCAGCTGGTTCAGGACTTGACTGATGGAGAAAAAGCAGTGAAAATAATGTTTTGCAATGAAATTCTAGACCAAGTGACCAGTAACAAGAAAAACAAAAAAACAACATTTAAAAAAGTGTCAGGTATTCTGACTCTTATTTGATTCAATAATAAAGCAAATTTTTTTCCTCTGAACTTTTTACCATTTTGTGTAAGCCTTGATCTGGAAAAGAGAATTTTGAATTTTATCCAACTGAGGGGAATCCAGAGCAGTACTCGGTAAATTTGTTTTATTGGTCCATAATACGAAATGCTGCATGTCTTCATCAAGAATTGGATCTTCGATTTGGCCACATGGAGCTCCTTCATTCCTGACTTTGAGGTGTAAAGAGCTCGATGCCTTGCTGTAGTATCAGAAAATGCTACTCACCCGGATGGATTTATAGTAGTCATCACTTGATGTCTGAAGAGGAATTATGAAAGTTTTCAAAACATAGTGATATTTTTTATTCAATGGATATTTATGCTCTATTCTCAGGAGAGACTTCTTTTTTCAGCAATGATGAAAATAGTAAAACTTCTGTCCCATAATATTTGATACATTTATATATACAAACATAACTATTATGGGACAGAGGCAGTAGTTATTTTCAGGTATTTTCTTCAGTTTTGTAATTCTAACATAACACTCAATCATTGAAAACTCTGCCAAATTGTTCCTTTTGAGTATTCTTACCAGTCCAAAGTCCGGGTACATGGGGGTAGGGTGTGGGGTCAGCAACTTCACCAAAGATATTTGCTACTGAAACTGTAGCAGCATTGCCCAAGTGATGACCTGAGCGAGAGCCTGGTGAGAAAGATTCAACTTCAGGGAGGGCTCACAACACATGCAAGTGAAAGCCTGTTCATCAAACAACTTTGTTATGACCAAAACGAAAACCAGGAGAGAAACCTGAAATGTCAGAATCGCTTTTGAGAGAGGGAAATCAGCTCAAGTGATGGATTTGAATCCATAGAGGAAAAGCCGAGAGGCCAAAGCAGACCTGCAGAAAATCTACTGTGAGTGAGACAAAGTTAGCCTGATAGTCATTAGTCCAGCTGGAGGGAGTAGCCCTCAACTGGCAGGGTGTGGTTGCAGTCCTATGCTCCACAAGAAGTATACAGGAATAAACAAACACTGAATCTTTGGAGAACTTTGTAAGGATAAATACACTGTGATATCAAATTGTATTTATGACAACATCAAAACCTAACAAAAAAAAATTACTAAAAACAAATTGTCACAAAAAGTGAGCGCATCATATTTCCTGGCTTACACAATGAATGTAAAGAAGATTTCTCCACGATTACAAATTGAAGTTTTAGTTATTAATTTACTTATTCTTTCATGTTCTGTCACTTGGTGAAAACAGTTGATCCAAGATGTACTAAAAATTACATAATCCTTGCTCATATGTAAAATAACCTTGTTTGTATGCTGTGTTTAGCAACCGAATTTCACATCTGTTTAAGCTAGGATTATCAGCTTCAGAAAAAGTATGCATACTTAGTAAATCTTGAAACAATGGGCTATCAATTTGTAAAAACCCCAGATTTCTATTTTCATCAGTGTCTGAGTTCTTGAGCTTCAAACAGAGTAATAAATGGGTCAGGCTAGGTCAGGTTGTTTTTTTTAAATCAAAATGAATCTTCAAAACATGTTATCAAATGTTGAAAATGCATCCTTCTATTTTTAATAGTTTCAGAGTTATGGTGCAGTTTTGTGACCAATACATTTGATAAAAGTGACCAAGCTGTAGACAACGTCCTGACCAAAAATCAATCTCTCATTATCACATTATGGTTGGAGTCCACCTCAACTGGTATGATGTATTGATAACAGAACACAATGATGGAATGACAGCAAATGCAAAATGTATGTGGGTGGTGACCCAAGTGGATCTCTAAGTGCTTCTAGCTTGGCAGTATTCTGTGACTGTTACCATTGGATTTATCTTCCAACCTGATCATCTCTGCCCCCTCCTCCTCCTCCTGCCATCTCCTTGACAGTTTTACTAATTACTAATGTCACATGATGACTAGAGAACACATCAACTGGGATGATGTATTGATGACAGGAAAGAATGATGAGGATAATACGATAATACCCCATAAACTTTTGTGAATGTTAGAAAAAAACCAAACCATTTGGTTAACTAAAAAATTATCTTTTTTTTTCCAACCTGCTCATCAAACAATTCACTGCTCAAAGTGGCATTTGGCATAGAAGTCAAAGAAGCTTCTGTCATCGGGAAAGGGTTGCTTGAGAAGATGACACGACGGAACTCATTGTGACGTCTCATCATATCACGCATCTGATTCTTCATTTTCTTATATTCTTCAGGAGGAATCCAGTTTCTGAAATACAATTCAAAACAAGTCATTAGTCAATAGGAACTGTCACTTAACCAACAACATTTGACGCATGCTGTATTGGGGGTAATCAACTAAAAAAATTAGAAAAAAAAGGAGATTAATGAATAAGTTACTTCTCTATGTTGGGTAGGGATTACTAAAAAGTCTGAATTTTCAAAAATCAAACGTGAACTCAGTCAAATACAAACTAAGGGAGCAATTTAGCATGAACTTCCATTGTAAATTGAACCCCCCACCAAAAACTTATTTGAAGAGGGGGGTATTTTAAAAAAACCTATTTTTTCTAGATATAATAAGGAGTCGATGTTAAAATTTTCAGCCACATAAATAGCTGCCAGCCAGAACCACTTGTAAACTGAAGAAACCCTGTTGACTAGTGGATTGACTGTTTCTAACAGTTTCAATAAAACATTTTACATATATTCACTCAAGATGAAAGAAAAAAATTACTTCTTATATAACAAACAAAGTAATTTTCTTGATCCTTGATATTCTTAGATAATCTATCAAAAACATAAAAATTCTGCCAAACCACCATTTTGGATATTGGATATTAGTTTAGATTTTTTTTAAATGAGGTTCAGACATTATTAGATTATTTTGGCTGAATCTGGATATTTTTTGATATTTGGTAAAGTTCAGGTCCCGATATCTAGTTATTTTTGGATTTTTTTGCCTCAAATTTGGATTGTTTTTTAAGCTCTGAAATAGCTGGATATTTTGGGATACCCCCCTCCCTTACTTTGCTGATAAAATATATCTTCTATCAACCATTTGAAACGATGGACTCTTCCGAAGTAAAGAGATTTTTTTTTTGCACAACCAAAGCAAACTGCAGTTGAATGATTATGTATTGGCGGAACAGTGTTCAACAAAAGAACCAGACAAGTTTATCTTTCTCTTATACACCTCAGTCTCACCTTCCACCACCAAACCTCTGATGACATATCATCCTAACCATACTTGGGGTCTGAGAATGCTCAAAGATTTTTCAAATTTTTTTTTTTCATCAATTGTAATCACTTTATGCCATTGCGGGTTACTAAAGGCCTTTATAAGAACACTCTACTTTTAGATAATGGGGTAAACTTGTATATCTGTGAATTTTCTTTCACATGGTTCAACTAGGATGTAAGTAGCTACTTACTCTAAGACTTTTCGGCTAGCTTCAAGCTCTTCATTTTTGGCTGACTTTAGTTCAAGATGTTTTTTCAATGTTCGGATTGCCTTCAAGCTTCTTTGTTTGTACTGAAAAAAAGAGAGGAAAAATTCAATTTCAAGTTGTGTCCACACATCTTTATTAAATACCTGTTGGTCTTACTTATCTTATATAACAGAAATGAGAAGGAAAGGATGAGGTGTGATGTCATTGATAGGTGTGTTGCTTTAAAAGGAAAACTATTCTGATTAATTTTTCTCACCAGATGCAGAATATTTCATATCACAATATTTTACAAGTATGAGAATCAATTGAATCAAAGAAAGACTATTTGCTCTTTCTTCTGCTTTGACAACTCCTATTTGAATATATGGCTGGTGATTGAGTCCCCAGTCTCCTTTGCATGCATCAAACCTGGTCAAGATCAGCACATCATTCTTATAAGTTTTTATGACCACCCCCTTGGCTGGATGTAAATTCACCAAAAGGATTCCTCCACCCTAACCACATAGCTCAGGGTGTACTGCACAGATAAATTTGTCCTAATTAACAGTTTTCCATGTTCTTTGCTCATACCTGGAATTGAACCTGGTACCTTCTGCAAACGAGGCAAACATGCTCACCATTACAGAGTCCCTCAAAAAAAGTTACTCAATAAAGAAGAACTTTATGGTACTTTTAATGATTTAACAATTGATTACAATCCGCATATATACAACACAATGTATATACATATATATATATATATATGATATATTGTGCATAACACTTTTTGGTGTGCACCAATACAACACTCTGATCCTAGGCAGATGTGCGAGAGAGCAATACCCTGATCCTCGGCAAATAATTACAGATACTTCATTCTGTGATAGGCAGAGACAATTTGATCCTAGATAGTGCACACTGATACTACACACTATACCTAGGCAGAACATACAGATCCTCTGGCAATTCTAGACAAAAGTGCCAATCCATATGTGAACATTCCTGTCATTTTTTGTTGGAACTCTGCTAATGCACATATAATGTACCCTTGTTGCACATTACACCCAGGTAGTGTTCTCTTTTTCATAGTATAGTGTACATCAAATTATCTATTGAAAAGTGACGCAACGAAGTGGGGAGTTTATGCATTCAGAAGAACAGTCATAAATTGGGTGTAGATGGAAAAGACAGCTTGTTGATATTTCTTATAAAAACCTTTTTTACCTCTCAGTGCTAGTCTTTCAGTTTCATACTTTCTTTGGAAAGGTCAGATTCCATTACATTCCAGGACTTTGGTCAAATAAAGTACTTTGTACTAAGCAAAATGCCCTTTATCTTTTACAATAACTTTCAGTAACACTTCTCACACAACTAAAATTCACCTGACCTTTCCTAAAAAAACAAACTCTCTGTATATTCTTTGATTTGTTAATCCTTTTAATCTTTTTATCTTTTGTACCTGATTCTTTTTCTCTTTGTTATAAAATTTAAATTTTCTTTTCATCAATACGTCTTGTCCGTTTATTCTCTTATTCCCGATCTTGGCCTTGTTGATTTTGACTTGCTAAATACTTTGTGGATATCCTGTTTTCAAATGAAGACAAGTGTATTCGTAGGACATATTCTGCACTGGTATATGTCTTAGGAATTGGTTGGGAGTTTGTCTCTTAGTCTGCTCAATAGCAGTTTTTATTCTCTTGATATTCAATAGTGTTTTTATAAAGTCAAAGTGAAATGAAAAGAGTGAAAATACCAGTAATATCGATTTACAATATGTAAATTACTACTAGTTTGTTGGCTTGTCTACCATCATGACCGATAACATATTTTTTGCATTTTTGTATATTTACCATTTTATACAAAGTGTAATTTTATGTACTGCATTTAGAGGTCGTATATACCGGAGTTCAGATTATTTCTTACTATAGATTACCTTCCTCAGGGGTTAGGATAGGTATTCCCTTACTTTTGGTTGGGACAGACATTTCCTCACAATCTATGTACCATTACAATTCTCAAAGTGAAAAATTCAATAAGAGGGGTGGAGTGGGGTGGCTCTAAACCTTACCAACTCCATGTTCCCTCACTTCTCTTTTAGCACTACATCACAGTATGTAACATTCATAATACTATTAATACAAAAAATCCAAATTTTCTTACTTTCAAATGGATGTTTGCTGCCATCGACATTTTTTTTTCTCCCTCATGACATTTCTTCTTCAATTCCTGACTTTCCATTTCCAAATCGGCAACTTTTTCCTTCCACAATGTCTTCTGTCTCGACAGCTGTTCTTCACTGCATTGGTCGACTTTGGAAAGTTGTTCTTGCAACCTTTTCAATTCATTTCGATATTTTTCCATTGAACTTCTCAGCCTCATACACTTGTTGCTCATCTCCCGTTCACCACTCTGCAGCGTATTCAGTTCCAGTTGCAAAGAACCGATTTGACTTCGTAATGAACCGTTCTCGCATTTCTCTTGTTCAAGTTCTTCTTTCACAGAGCGTTCCTGTTCAAGTTTAGTCCTAAAATGAAAAGACAATAAGTAATATTTTTGTATGAATTTCTGAGATGTGGAATTATCAGCAGAAGCATAGCTAGAAATTTGGGGGTCAAGGAACTTGACTTCTGGAGAGGCCCTCTGTAACAATTAGTGACATTTGTGAGTAGAAATGAAGTAGGTGAACCTCTATTTATAACGCTTTTGGCAGGCCTCCCTCCATTGGAGACTGAGGGGGGGGGGGTTCAAATAATCCCTCCCCTAGCTACATCTCTGGGAATAATTGTTATTATAAACTAATTTACTTGGAGTAGTACCAACATCTTGGTTGTTAGAGTTACAACATTTTACCCATTGTACCCTTTTGTCTTCTTCCGGATGAATTGACTTGGAAAAATTACCCAAATACTTTTGTGAACCATTTCTCTTATAGTTCAATCTGGAATATATAGTAATTTACGATTATTAATTTTAATATATCTTTTTTTAAATATTTTTTATTCTTTTACAAAATGAAATTTATTTTTAAAACAGGATTAAAACAAATAAATGTACATATACAAATTAACTCTTAATTTCATCTAAGAAAATTAAAGATAATAACAAATTAAAGTTACCTCCATTTGTACTTTAGGTAAATTTTTAAAATTCATCTTTTATTCCATCTGACATACTAAGTTTAACAAATTCTGTTTCCATCACAGAAGAGCTCTGCTGTCATTCTGGAGCAGTATCAAGCACTTTATGACATTGACTCTTAGATTCATGGACAACCAATATCTGCTGTGGATTAGTTCAATGAACAGGATGAAAAAAAAAAAAAAGATGGAAGTCTTTTGATGAATTGAATTAAGGAAAAATAATTTTAAAATTTACCAAAAGTGCAAGGGATGCAACTTTAATTAGAAGTTACTTCCCTTAAATTACTATTTGAATTCCCTAGTATGAATTTAAGAGTCAAGTATATAAACTTTAGAGCACATTACCTAAGAATTAGTAATTCTTTTTCCAGTTGGGTTGTAGTGTCCAAAGCTTCCTTTAGTTTATCATCCAGATGTTCTTTCTCCATTTGCCATGTTGTTTCTTCTTCTGACTTTTTCCGATAGATTTCCTGCAATCTGGATTCTAATTCTAGCCTGGCAAAGAAATGGAAATAAGGTTGAGAAATCCACAAGTAAGAAATTAGGCTGTAACAAAAACAGCAATTAAAGCAGAGTTTATAAATGAATAAATGATACTTCATACCAACATTGCACATTTAGATATTTTATATCTAAATTCAGATATTTTTTGTTGCTTTTAAATGTAAGAAATTGTTTTAGGTATTGGATATCAGTTTAAACAATTTTTTGATGAGACTCAGATACTACAGATTCTTCAGGGAAAATCCTGATGTTTTAAAAAGTTTTTTTGCAAATATCTGCTTTTTTTTTTTGGTCAAAATCACAATATTTTTAGATATTTTATCGAAAATCTCAATATTCATCCAAAATATTAAAATTTTGTGAAATCCCCTTGTTTGTAGGTATTGTATATCAGTTTAGATATTTTTTGATGAACCTTAGATATTTTTAGATTGTTTTGGCTAAATTCTGCCATTTTGCGATAACTGTTATAGTTCAGGTCCTGATATCTACATATTTTTTGCCTCAATTTTGGATAATTTTTCAGATAATTTTCTGAAATAGCTAAATATTTTTTGATTTGTTTTGCCCTAGAAGAATTTGCCCAGAAGAGTATGGAATGCTGCTTTATATAGTTCAAATTTTACAAATCTACTTATAAAGTGGGTTTGATTTTTTTGGTTCTCTGTCCTTAACTATTGACTCTTACACTTGAAGATAAGTTTAATGATAAAAAATATCTCCTACCCACCATTTTAAACAATAGACTCACTCACTGAAATGAGTTTTTTAGTTTCTTTTCTGAAAAAAAAATCATTTAATACAATTTAAATACAAGTAGTCTTGCTTTCTGAAAGTCCATGTTATGTCACTTTTTCAAAAAAAGGCAAAAAGTGAAAACAGCATTCTGTTTTCATTTTGTTGTGAACCATTACAGGGACGGTGCATACCCTCTTCCTCTCTTTCTTATACCCACGTCACCAGTTCCTTCCAATACCATGACTTCTGATGACTCAGCATAAGATATAATCCTAACCATTTCATGGTATTGGGATGCTCAAAGATTTTTCTCCCACATAAGTTAATAGTAACCGCTTCTTCACTTTATGCCATTTCAGCTTACAAAAGGCTCTGATAGGAATGTTATATTTTTAGATACTGTATTGTTGATAAAAAAAAAATGAAACTAAGATGTGAAATGAAAACCTGTAAAGTGTACAATAAAGATCTTTATTTATATAGATAGATCACATAACCTCATTGTGCACATACGAAACTAAGTGAACAAAACATTTGGCTACATATAACACTCATTCAAGTACATTGATGAGGAGGGCTCCCCTCGACCTTATAAATCTCTAGTGCTTCCCAATCTGGAGTTTGCTTCTTGAACACAACTCAGATGCCATAAAGAGAGTACATAGGAGAGCCATCAAGATTATTCCAAGATTTGGAAATATATCTCACAAAGAAAAACTAAAACAGTTTGAGTACAGAAAAAAATCAGGCTATTAGAAGTATATAGAATCCAGAACAATTTACGTATTGTGGATATTGATGTTCATTGCTCAAAATACCTGAATAAGAAAATGCTGACTTTATCTATCAACAGTAAAACTAGAGGACACAACCATAGATTATAAATTCAGACCTCCATTGGTGTTAGAAAAAATTTCTTCTTGGCAAGAGTAGCAAACGTATAGAACGGCCTGAGTAAAAAGATATGACCATCTTTTTACTCAGGCCGAATATCAGAATTTCTTTAAATAATTTTTATTCCAATATCAGTCATACCAAATTTTCTTATTAGTTTGATTCCACCCCGATAAAACTGAAGGAGATTTAATGACACAATTAACTGCAGTCAAAAAAATCCTCATTCAAGTATATATGAATGTACAACAACAATGTGATATGAAAGCCTTACAATTGGTCAATCCAATCATGTGACGTCCAGACATCTATAAACTGAAAAGCTCAAAAGAGCTAAAGTAGAATTCCAAAGGATGGTCCAATTTAATATATTTCAGTTCATTAGTCAATCCCTTAGCATTACCATGACTGGGGCGAGGAGGCAAATGGGGCTTTTGCACCATCCCTGGATCAGGCCTTCACACCAAGGGTGAGGGGGTTTGAAAGTTGAAACCTTATTGTCAATAAAGGATAATGGCATTGTACAATTGTTTTATGTAACCCTAAGTTAATGTACCTATGTAAAAAGATGGTATTATTCTTTGCTAAGATCTATTCCGAAATATGTCTTTTTACACCGTGCCCCTTGGAGAAGGGTCAGTGGACCCCCTTGGGCATCACCTCTGCGTAATGTACTCAAAAAAAAAAAAACGGCCAAGACTGGCAACCTTTTAGCGATTAAAGAGCTCTCAAAAGGCAGAAGTTCAATTCAGATATCTGGAAGGAATTCATTGACTTTCATTTTACTTGGGATTTCTCAAATGATAAAAAAAAAAATATTTCCAGAAATAAAGACAATTCGATTTCCTTACTTTTCCACCTCAACCTGGTTTTGTTTTTGCATCTCTTTCTCCTTGATGATCTGGATTTGTCGAGACACTTCCCGTTTCTTCTCCAACAAACTTTCTACTTGCTGCTTGTTATTCTCTTCAGCAACTTCCAGCTGAGCTTTCAAGTCTGAAAAAGGCATAGAAATGTTAAGCGAATGTTTTAAAATATCTGAAAAGCACGGCTTGGAGGACAATTTCTATCTAGACCAATGATTCTATATGTGGGCCACATGCCCCACAAGAGGGTAATTCATACAGCTTGGAGGGGGGGGCACATTGTGTATGAAGACCAAAGAACATTCAGTGGCTGAAAACTGAGTCATGTTAAGGCTTGACTAATTAATTCCTGACTAAACATTTCCATTAATTCCTAATTACACAGCACTAATAATTAATAACTTTACTATAGATTCCTTTATAATAACTAATGTTCAACTCATTAACTGAGGTGTCAAAGTAATGATGTAACTATGTGCTTGTTACTTTGTTTTGTTAGTCAAAGAAAAAAAACAGGAGAAATAGAAGAGTAAAGAAATGCCAAAACCTTTGACATAATTAGCCAGTCGATCAGATTCTCGTTCAATCTCGCCATGCTTCTTTGTCAGATCCATTTTCAATTCTTTCATTTCCAGTCGATGTTGTTGGATCAACTGATCCACTTGTTTTTTCAAAACGATGTTCTCTTGATCCACTTCATGTTTCTGATTTGACAACTTGGTTTGCAGATCTTCAGTTTCTGTGATTTCTTCCCGAAGTTTCTGGTTTTCTTTTGACAGGCTTTCATTCGAAAGCTGAAACAAACAGAACAGAATTTTGGAAGCATTTGAAATGTTAAGTGGAATCATAATCGATGACATCAAAAACTTTTTTCATTTGGGACTCTTTTTGATGAGACAAATTTTTTACAACACCTCACAATATTATAGAGCAATAGGCACAAAGACTATACATCAGTCTTTAGTCGTAATATAACAGCAACTCAAAATAAAAAAATTGTTACAAATCTGCAATAAGCTTTATAGTGTTTACAATAAAAAAAAAAGTACTAGAACATAATTGAACGTAAAATTTATTTTTTTAAAACTATTGAACAGTAGCTATTCTACAGTATGCACAGGGTGGGGTATATTTTTGTTTAGAGATGAAAAATCTTCAATTTAATAAATATTCTTTAAAAAAGATTTTCAAATATTACTACAACCCCTTATCATCTTTACTGACCCTATGTTGAGAAGCCTTGGCACATAGTATACAATACTGCCAACCACATAAGAATGACTAAAAAATAATCTTGTCTCATATTCAAAAGGTGGGTTTTCTTTTAAACCAACAATTAGCCTTGATTCAATATGCTAAACTCAACCAAGATGTTCGTTTTGGACTATCTTGCCAGTTGTAAACTCATTTTTATAATCTGTAAGTTCTACAGGGTTTTATGAAAAAAAAATTACTTTTTAAAATGAAACCAACCTGGGAAAAAAAAATTTCTTTTTAAATCAGTGAATAATAGCATTTAGCCACTTAATAGGAAACTTCAGGAGTACATGTTTTATTTAGAGAAAAAAAAATGAATAAAAATAATCTTCAGTCACATAATAACACTTTTAAAAGAAAAATTTTCAAGTACTGTGAATTTCTCTTAAAAGAACTGATTTGTAACCAACAATTTTGGACCAATAACTGGGTAGTCCAATCAAGCGAACAGCATAATTTTCTATTTTGAATGAAACATCACTGGCTTTTTTAATTCATGGGGGACAACTTGCATAAAAACCACTATGACTTTTGAAAATACGTCACAAGCTAAAAATATTTGAAAGATAGTTGTTCTGAGACTATAAAAAAAAAAAAAATTTTATAATTCTATCAGATTCTATTTAAAAAAGATGTTAATTCTGTAGCACTGCCATTTGGTCCAAATAAACAAGATGATGATGATGAATGCACCATTAAACTCCATTCAGATAAACACTGAGTGGCTGAAATTCCAAATAATTAGTCCTCATCAATTCTCTCATTTTGGTACTTGTCTATGAAACTGATTTTCAGTACAAGGTCAAATTAAACACAAAAATTAGTGATGATTACATAGATATGTCCTATTGTGCAGCTGGTCCTTTTAAACAGAATGCACCTTACTTCTGCAACCACCAAGAGGGGTCACAACTCCTACTTTAAGGAACCCACGTGTAGACAGTTTGAATTGCAGTGTTCAAATTTTACAAACATTGAAGCTGGTTGCTTCCTAACAACTGTCTCCCTTTGGTTTTAGTAATACAAAGTTATGCATTGCAATTAAATACATTCATAATGATACACAACTTTTGTATAAGAAAAACAAAATGAAAATAAAATATGACAGGTATAGAAAAATAAAAAATGAATAAAAATACCTGTAAATTTTTTATATTTGTTGCAAATTCAGTTTCGTTTTTGGCAAGGAGACGCTCAACACGATCAACGTCAAGATTTGCCTTTTCCCGTAGTACCCTTGCCTCTTCAAGTTCTGTGAGGGCAGTTTTTAGTTGTTCTTGCAGGGTGACATTCTCTCTTTTGAGTAAGAAGATTTGTTCTGAGTCCTTTATGGATTCACTTTGGGTCTGAGACATGAGATGCTCTTTCTCAGCTCTTACATTATTTACCTGACAAAATAAGGATTTTGAATGTTCGATTAAAAATACTAACTGAAAACCATCCTTAAGGTTGGGATTTTTAGCTAGTTTTGGTAAAGATATCAGTTGAGTTATAGTCTGATGGTGAATTTTGAAGTAAGCACAAATGCAGCTGAACACAATGTAAGAGTCCAGTTAAGCATGATAATCTCATAGTAAATTGAAACCTGACGAAAAAACTTTTAAAATCTTGATATTTTCAAAAACTAACTTGCTAAAAACATTCTCTAGGATCCAATTAGTATACACAGAAAATTTAATGAGGATATATTGTATGGTTGCTTAGTTACACTGTTACAGAGGGACAGACATTTGGTAAATCATAGCATGGTGTACATTTCCTTAATTGGATATATTAACCCTTCCAAGACTAACCTATTGAGGTGCTTAATGCCTAAATTAAAATTTCCCAGTAGACTTATAAAAGAGCCATGGGACATACTCATCCAAGCAGTCATTATCATCAACCTTTCAGAGTTAGTCTTTGGATACAGACCTTGCCCAAGATTCACCAGACCTCTTTATCATGTCGTTTAGCTTTCTCAACTTGTCTAGTTCATCACACCATCTTATTTTCCATTGGCATATGTTTTGCATATGATCTCTGGGATCCATGTTATGATATATGATGTCCAGCAGTTGTCTGAAAATCTTGCAATGTGACCAGCCCATCGCCATTTTAGTTTTCTGACGAATTCTATGATAAAACCCTCAAAACATACATGTCCCAGGAGTCTTGAAAGGGTTGAAGCCAATGTCAGCAGCAGGAGAATTAATCTGAGTAGCAACTTGTGACTTACAACAATAATACCAAGTGTGCTTTTTAGCTATAATATCTCTTGCTTTATAGATATTTACTATGCATAGCTTACTTTTTGATCAGGGCCACAAGTATTGAGCACCCGGTGAAGATCACAGTCACTGCTAATGATTGGCAAGTCTAGCTTGATCACCATTGTACTACCACAAATGTCTCCTGCTTTATGGATGGTTAAACTGAGGGGAAGGTTTTAAAGTGAAATTTATTTGAAAGTTTCCAGGGTTTTCTCAGTTGAAACTCACCTCTGTCTCTAATTTCTTCTTCAGTTCCTGCATCGACGTTCGGTGCAACACGGCTTGTTGTTCACACTTGGTGTCCATCAAAGTTAATTCATAACGCTGTCGATTGCAGCAATTCTTGAATTCTTCAAGTTCTTGTTCCAACTTCTGAAATTGGTCCTTGTAGACATCTTCTACTTCGGAGTAAATCTCCAGGCGGATCAATTCAACCTGCTGAGGGGTGACAACTTTTGATTTCAGGCCACTTAGTTCTTCTTCCTTAGCCAACAGATTCTTTTTGAACTGTTCAACGTCAGTTTTCAGCTGCTTGAACAACAATTTGTTCTCCTCAGCTCTTTCATGATTCTCATTTCGAACTATGACATTTTCTTCTAGCAACCTGAAAAATTTTTAGTCATCAAAATAATTTTTTTGTATTTTTGTACATCCATAGCACACAGCATACACAAGATACAAAGCACCAGACATCACTGCTCATAAAATACCCAAACAAATAATTACGATAACTATCATGAATTAACCCTTTGAACACAGGCAGCCGGCATACCGGACGTTATTCAAAAGCATATACACTGGTGGCTGGTATAGTGGTTGCTTACAAACATTGATACTGTCTTACAGCCGAGGAATTGTGACAAATAAAACGTGCACTGTGATTGGTCAAAATACCCAGGTCAGTGGGTCATGATTCCTGGGGTGCAGAAACATATCAATGTTTGTGAAGAAAAGGTAAAAGTCAGAGGCAAAATTCAAATATTTAGAAGTCCATATACATGAGCGGATGGTACCAGCCTCTGACAAGTGAATAATGACCCTCTGGCGAAGTTTTATCAAAATTTTGATACTTTTTTCTTTTTATTTTACACATCAAACCAAACCTTAAATTCTTTTTAAAAAAGTAACAAATTTGTGAATGTTTATAGGGTGTAATGGATTAAAATTGAAAGCACCTAAAATTGGGAGGAAGGATTTTCTCCTAGGCAAACTTCATGCGGTGAAAAAACGAATCTTAACCAAAAGACAGTACAAGGTACTCACTTTGAATGCTGTATTTTGAGCCGTTCATAATTCTGGCGATGTTGTTCACTTAACTTTCGTTCTTCCGCAAGTTGTTTTTGCAATTCTGTTTCCATTCCTACTCTCAGAGGCAGACTCTGGCTGAGTCCTCTGACTGGGGCGGGGGGCAAGCCTGTCACCAGGCTCCCCCCTGACCCCCCATCTGTATCACTGAAGTACCCTTGCATCAAGAATGATACTTCATCTTCTGAAAGTTGAATAAAACAAATTTTATAGGAAAGCCAATAAATTCACACTTCTCACAGCCCTGAAATAAGTACTTTGTAATACAGGCACTCCTCCCTAAACAATGTAAGAAAGCCAGCTGCAATATTTAAGGACAGATGATAGGTAAAAAAAAGGCAAATATCATCTCTCATATAAAAAATAAATGGGATTTGAACAAATGAACAAAGGCATCGTTGATGTTTTTTTCCTTAAATAATACCACCAAATTAATTATTATACTACAAAGTATACCAAATTTCAGTACTCAAAAAACTACATATTTACATCAATGACTTACTGCTTTGAACCTTTAGCCCTGTCCCTTTGAGCTCCCAGGTGAAAAAGTTCAAAATAACAGAAAAAAGTAACTAATTGAAAAATCAATATGATTTTTAGAAAAGAATATTTATATAAATGCTCTCAAAGTCAATTTGATCTATATCATAAGGATCTCATTTATGTATGTTTGTTACTATGAAACAGCAAAAATGTTACATTGTAGTGAGATTCCTGTTAGCGTAACACTGTTAAAATGCTCCAACTTGGAGAATGAAGCTATTCCCAGTTTAATTTACAACTTCATAATTATAGGTCTTCGCAACTTGAAGGGTCCTGCACTAAATGCTTATAAGCTATCAATTACAATTCAGTGATTCTGCACTTGCTCTAGTACTAATACTTTCATGGAGACTGCGTGTTTAATGTTAGTGTTTTTGGCCAATTGTCACGTTTAATTGAGGTTATCTAACTACAATTTAAGGAATCAGTGTGTGCATGTATGTACTGTGATTACTTGACAACTGGCCATTGTATGAAGTTGACATCTGCCAGATATGTTAGTCTGGCACACTACGGAGTGCCGTGTTAAAAAAAGTAATCATACATTGATCTGACTCAAAATTCAATCACCCTTCGACATTGTAATTCATTGAGAACACCTGGAGATACTGTGTAGACAGATATGAAATCTTGGCTATATCATGCGATGTTGATTATAACTTTGACGTATGGGGAGGGGATTGTACATGGATCCGCCCCAAAATTTAATCACTCCTTCTGTAGCCTATTACTTATCATTTCACAAAATTACATTGAGAAGTTTTGAAGATATTGAGTGGACCGTCATAAGCATATGCATTAGTGTATCTGGAAAAAAAAAATAACAGGATGATATTGATTAGAAGAAAAAAAAAAATCCTGGATCCGCCCCCAAATTTAACCAACTCTTCTTACCCAATTTCTCATCCTTCAACAGAATTTTCCGTAATCCACGGCCATGAATTGTATGGCGGAGTGAACTGGCAGTTGCCCAGGTGCCCCACAATTTTAGCACCCCCAAAATCCAATTTGAAAGATAAAAGCTTAATTTCAATGCAAAATACATAAATTATATTACAGCTGTTTTTTAAAAATCTAAATTTAAAGTTGTGTCAGTAATTCTTGTTGGGTTTTGCGAGATAGAAAGAAACCGTGAAGCAAAAACAAATAAATGTGAAGAACTTGAAGAACGATTTGATAAACTGGAATTAAATGACAAAAAAAAAAAAAAAAAAAAAAAAAACCCGATCACATGAGAACTTCAAGCATAATTTTAATTAATGAATTAATGATTAAACTTTGAGTTTGAAGTTTCCCAGTAAAATGTACTTCGGTACAACTTATTCATATTATGGTACCGATCAGAAATCACTCTCAATTGTTGTGAATATACATAACTGTGTACCTCTACACAACTGTAAATTACAAAATAACTGTAGATGAATACAAAAATTATATTGTTAAGGTTTTGAATTTAAATTTAAAGTTATTATTGTAATTCTTGTGGGTTTTGTGAGATAGAGAGAAACAGAAATGAATCGAAAAGTGTAAAAAAGCGATAACAAAAATATGAAGACTGGAGCTGGAACGAGTTTTAAAATTACATAAAACGATCGTATGAGAACTTTACAGATGATTTTTTGTTTTTTATTTTAGTGCAAAAACATATCTTACCATTAAATGACAAGGCTACTCAGTCCTGGGTCATCCTGGGGGTAATAATTCTGCAGATGATCAAGGTTTCAAGGAAACGACGACATGCCGTGGCATGTTCTTTTGTTGTTTGAAAACTTGACAACTGTTGTGAGCATGCGCAGTTCTTGACTTGTTGCCAACTTGAGACCACCCACGTGTTGAGCTTGTTTCTTTCTTTCATCATTTCATTCATTCATTCTGTCTCTCTTTCTTTCTGTTTGTTTCTCCCCTATTTCTGTCTTCCTTTTTTTTCAAATTTCTTTTCCTCCTTTTTTTCTTCCTTTATTCGACTTTTCTTTCTTTCCTCTAATTTCTTTCTTTCTTTCTTTTATTCATTTTTAAATTTTCTGTCTCTCTATTCCTTTCTTTTTTGTCTTTCTCCTTTCTTTTCACTTTCTCAGATTTCTTTACTTCTTTTTTCTTTTATTTATCTAAAAAAAATTCTTACTCTCATCTTTTATTTCCTTTCTTAATTGTCTTATTTCATTGATTCTTTCTTTTTTTTGTCTATTTCTCTTTCGTTCTTATTTCTTCTTTCCTTCCTTCCTCTGTCTCTCTCTTTCACCTCTCTTTTTCTTCTCAAAAACACAACTTTTATTTATTCATAAACATGATATATACCTACTATTATTTTAGTAAACTTATCTTCAGGGATGAGAAAGATTCTGTTGCATCTATCTTCTAAAATTCGGAGGGCCTACTACATGAAAATCAACATTCAAAATCCTGGCTTGTATTCATGCTCAAACACTGACCACTAGGATGGTGTAATGGTTAACACGTCTGCCTCACATGCAGAAGGTTCTGATTCCCAACATGAGTGAAGAGTGTGGAAAACTATTCCTTAGGTTAAATTTCCCTGTGCTCTCAGCAGCTAATTGAGTACACTCTAAGCAGTGTGATTAGGTTGTAGGTATGAATCAAGGATATCCACCCCTGAATGAATAGTAGTGATCCAAATAAGAGTCTTTGTGTCGCCTCCAACTATGGTCGACCAAATGTCCTTTTAAACACTGACACCAGTGACCCTAGTGTGAAATAAATTCCCTTATTCTTCTGAACTTCATTCCTTTCTGCCATTTTTTTTTTATTGATTCTTCCTTTCTCTCTTTTATTCTCTCTCTTTGCTTCCTTTCTCTCTTCATTTGGATCATATGTACAATAAGCACCCCAGATTTGATCCAACTGAATAGTTCAAATTTTGAGGTTACACTGGATGACATCATGTGGTACGTCAGCAGTCTTGAAAAAATGAACAATACCCGTGTGTTATTACATCTCAATCCAACTTTATAAAGGTCTTTAATAAATAAATAAGAAAAGAAATTTAATCAGAAGTTAATTCAATCGAAACATTAATACATCAAAACTATCTTTTTTACAAAAACTGAATGTAAAACAAAGAAAGATGGGGAATGGTGAAGATTCACTTTACACTCCCATTCATACCCTCACAATACAAAACAACAGCACCCTATTCAATCATACGACCACCATCTTAAAAATCCAAATAGAACTACCCACACCACTCACCCCACCTTACTGGTAGATAACTCATGAACAAGCTAACCAACCCAAACACTACTACAACATCACACTCAGCAAAAATACCACTTCATCATACACCCAGAACCCCATTAAGCACTGGTTGAACTTAATATAAACCTACTGACTGCACCATCTCTACACAGAATTAGAGAATAATAAAATAGCAACAAAAACTTAGGTTGTATACGAAGACAAGGTGAAAACAGAAAAAAACAGTTGTCTGTTGATTGCAATGGCTGCTTGAAACTGATCAGTAACAACACATCTCTTTCTCTTTCCCTCTACACATACATGTATGTGTGTTTGCGTTTGTCCGCCTATACAACTAATTACCTACATATGTGTTGATAGATTTTTTTAAAAATTGTATGATTTTTCTCATTTTTAAAGATGTTGTAGCTGTCAAAGAAATGTTAACTATATTGTGTATTTAAAAAAGTTTCTTTTCTTGGTAAAGACTTTTAATACAGTACTTGCCCCTTGTAGTTGTAGATTTTGTCCTTAACTTCCAGATATAAAAGGTGCAACTTGGCTTCATGGTATTGTTTAGAGTCGGGGATCAGCGTGTCACCCCTTGATCCTCTTCTTGATAGATATCCTAAAACCACTATCAGGCAAAACATCATCCCATGTGAAGAACTTGACCCATTTTGTTGAAATTATTAAAGAGGCTCCTATCTCACCTATCAATAATGGTAGATTTTGATTTGGTAAACCTGTTTCATGAAGTATCTATGAAAGATGCCTTGTACATTCATCAAAACAAACTGGAATATGACTCGGGTCTGAAGACCTACGCTAACATCTCCGTTAATAACTTAATGGAAATGTTAACATTTTGTATAAAAACAACTCATTTCCAGTTTGGGTCTGTTATATATCTTGTTGTGGGGTCTTCACCTTGGTATGAAGGTTTTCAAATATCAAGTCTTATATTCAACTCCATTGAAATCTTTGATCTGGCTTAGGTATGCAGGCTCATGCTATGGCCGGACCAAGGGGACTTATAGGTCTTAATAGGTCATGTCAACTCAATCAAAACTTTCATTCAATTCACATTGGAGAAAGAATGTAGTCACAACCTTTTTCTTCTTGGTATCTTGGTGAGCTGTTCAGAAAGAGGATATAATTCAAGTGTATATAGAAAATTAACACACAGGGGGTTCTAACTGAACTTCAACCATTCCTCCTGTATCGAGAAAATGTAGGATATCTTCATCAGTTATAGTGGGATAAATTCTTGTTGGAAAGTGAAAGGTTTATAAATTGGATAGTTCTTGTAGTTCTCATTGAGGGATAAGTAGCACGAAGGTGTTGTAGACAAAGGATTTTGCATCACGTGATTTGATGATAGCAAACGTTACTGGAGATGTACAAAAGAGGAAAGGAGATGTATGAAGAGAATGCACGCCAAGTATGAATGTTGACGCGGAGATGAAACCAAGAAAAAAAACCACATACAAGTATTTGGATGTACAAAAAGACGTACATTTAATACAAGAAGCATTAATGACAAATGATGAATGAAAATGAAATACATGTATTGATAACATTGGAATGATTGATCGCGTAAAGAGATGAGATGAAATAGCGAAAGGTGGGAGCTTTGTTGTTATAGATAATACTGGTGTCGGAGTCAAAGCGGAGTTGTCTGAACTGATTTTAAATCCATACGCCTTAGAACATACCAAGGAATGAATTTGGAGACCGGGTTCATGTGTGTAACTTGGGGGCTATTCCCTGGCGCAGATAGACACTCAATGAACAGACCATAAAAGACAGAGAACATGGAGTTCTATACACGTGTGTTTCACAAAGTAAAGAGATTTAGGACAGATCGTCCTGACTATCAGATAGTAAGAAGCATTGCCATTGCATTCATGAGAGTGAGAGGTGTATACGCTTTTGGAGCACAAGGTGAGAACACGGTTGCGTAGCTTTGTCGCTGTGCGTATGTGAGATGCCACAACATCGGTGAAGTGAAATGGGCAAAATTAGTACAGAGATAGATCACAGTGGAAAAGAGGTTAAGATCGATGAAATGATAACAATCATAGGGAGAAAGAAAGAGACAGAAAGAGTAGCTCGCAACAAGTGTAAGGGCCAAAAGCAAAACCAATGTGTGTTTGATCATGCGCGTACATGGTTTTTATGGGGGTCGTCATAGGAAGTGACGTTTTCGATATATACTTAAAAGAGTGTTTTTGAATTTAATTCCCAAGTAAAAACATAGGGGGTGCTGCAAAAGCATTAGTTTGTTGCCTTCAGTACCAGGCCCAAGTTATCAGTAGTGATTCTGAGAAGAGAATCAAAAGACATTGGTAGCACCCTGCAACATAACAAATACCCATCCCTGGTTGTTCCAAAAACGGGGATCTGAGGAGAACCCACAGTACCATCAACTATGTTGCTACTGCAAACATTCCTTATGTAAGAGGTGTCCAGACCCAAAGGGTTTGTCGACTCATTACTATCAGGATGGTGTTCAATAGTGAATCTACTCTGCACATCTTCCTTACTAAGGATGGTCCCTTAGGAGAGCAAGGTCTGACAAAAATTGCATATATAGTATCCCATGCATACGCAGAAAAAAAACATCCTAGGGGGAAACTAGCTGCCCACTTAAAGTCAGTTTCTAAAAACATATAAAGACCATAACCAAAGGAGAGGTGGAAAAATCTGGTACGGCTGAACACATTGGAAGTGAAAAGAGTATGCATTACCCCCAGCCCAAGTACTGGCAACATGTGCAGTCACCCGGCAAGTGCCAAGTGTCATGTGTCTGAGACAGTACGAATTATCAAATACAAATGGAAAAATGAATAAATCGAATAGAATAAATAAAAAAGACTTACTGCTGCATGGTCAAACTTCATTCCAACTTCTATTCTGACAGAAAATTATTTCTGCAATTTTTGTATCGTATATATATGAAATGAAAGCCAGCCTCCTGGCATTCAGTTGGTCATGGGTTCAAATCATGGTGAATTTGACATACCGGTTAACACTTCTTATTTCAGTGAGTGTTTTTTTCCGTTCTTGTTGAACGTGTGCAATGTCTCTATTTTTCAATTGAAAATATTGATGGAACCTAAATTTTATCCTTTTGAGACAGTTAGCCATTGACCATTTTTATTTGAAATTGCAGACGACTGAATTGCACCGTGTGACCTTCGCGTACTAATATGGGTGTTTTCAGTATCTCAAATTCATTGAAAATTTGTTTGTATCCAAAAATGTACCGATTTATCAATTTTTTACAGTCTCTATTAATTTGTAAAGTAATTCTTCAAAGAAGTTCAAAAAGTTGTTTTTTTAAAAATTGTTTTCTTTTCTCTCGCATACGTGAACGAATAACATGGACATAAATTAATTTTTTCGGTGTGTATGTCATAAAAATAAGAATATAATGAGAAATTGTGAATAAAATTTTGACATAATTATCAAGAATTTGAAAATAAAAATGATTATTATTTTTTTCCCATCATCACCTTTTCATCGTCTCTTCGCCTAGGATGACCATTTGACGAATACGGCGTTCTTTGGAGACATTCGGGTTCAGTCATATTCATACCTCAGGGAAGAAAATCAAACAACCTGAAATGTAACAGAACTGACGCATTTCCTGGGTTCCCCACATTATCTATTGAGGTAAAATCACTTTTGTCACAGCATTATTTCAAAAACATCTTCATCATTTGTGTTTACTGAAGTATTGCAATGTTTTATCGCAAATCCTGACATTTTTGTGTGTGTTTGTTTTCCAGAAACGTCTCCAACTATCTCACATTGTGCCACAATCATCAGCGTCGTTCCTTCGCCATTTTTAAAGAATGCATCTAAGAAAGAAAGGTAAGGTAACTTTTAGAGAAAACAATGAAAAACATGAAATACAGCGAGTGAAAAAAACAAACAAATGATGAAATTAAAAAAAAAAAAAAAAGTAATACTTTTCCGGAAGTAAGAAAGGTCTTATTGATGAAACCACTCCAAAAATCCCTAGAAAATGTTTTTTGGTACCGTAAACCTTTGGTGGTGTTTAAACAGCATACAAATGCTCAAAAAGTAAAATATCCATTAAAAAGTACAATTAAACTACACATGTAGCATAAATTAATGCATTAACGTAATTAAAAACCTGACTTTTGTTATTTACTAAAACGTTTTTTGTCACGTCCAGGAGATGCGCTGTTTTTCGTCGTAGCTTGGCTAATTCATATCAGTACGAAATTTGATAAAGTTCTATAAGATGGGTCTTTAATTCCGATATTGCATTAATATCTAATGAATATGTTGTTTGATTATACTTTTTAATACAAGATTTTGGAGCCCCTGAATGACTATTGGTACCTTGGTACGCTGGTTAAAAACCACTATAAGTTAATAAAAATAGTTATGTTTTTTTTTATGCACGTAAGACAACAATAAAACTTTGCAATGGAGGGGAAATGGTTTTATCGTTTTATTTGAATCGTTTATTTTGAAGCAACTGAAAAATGTAGCTGAGAGTTAAAAACTTGTCTTAAAAATTGATAATGATTTATAATACATCAAATAAAGTTGAATGAAAAATATCCTTTGACCAACCAGATTATCTCCCTTGTACCAGCAGAAGGGAATAAAAAGTATAACCGAATTAAATCCACCGAAGGGAAGTTGTATCATAATTTTTCTTCAGGCCAGTTCAGTAGATTTGTATATTTTCTCCCCACTTCGTTTGAAGCTTTCAAAATCTACTTAAGGTATTTTTTATGCACAGAAGATATGAATAAAAATTTGAAAAAGTAAATTACTCATTTATTCATTTTTTTTCAAATTTATATTCAGGCTGGTTATAAAAGATAAAGCCCCTGGGAAAAAAAAAAGTAAAAAGTTGTCATAAAAAGGATGAATACAGATGGGATAAGTATTCTCAAATGACATTGTGGCATCTCTCAATAGAAACACAAATTTTGGGTCCAGTTCAGCATTACAGTCATGATTTTTTTTTGCATGCTCTTATTCTGAACATTTTTAGAGGTCCCTTGAATAATCTGTGATGCACCATATGGGAGGAGATGGTAAACATAGCTGCAAACTTTCGCAAATATATGTAAAGATGATTACTTCAACTTTAGTATTGAATTACGGAAAAACTTATCTCGTATAAACTTAGCTGGCTCTGGCTGCGGATCGAGGACCTGATGTTATTCCAACAAATGATTTAATGTGAGGTGACAAAAGTTTTGCTGAAATTCTGAAACTTTCACTGGAAATGTTGAAACATAAAAATTCAATATTCTAAAGTAATATTCTTCATCTTACCTTTCCAGATACATAACAAGTTGGCCTGCTCCAGGGTCAAACTAAGTCTTACTTCTGAGATTACTGCAATTTGACTCTTATTCCGACTCAACATAATTACTGCAAAATTGACCCTTGCTATGATAAAATGTAACTAAATACCTTTTTCAGGATCCTTGTCCAAAATTATGTCCAATATAAAAAAAACTTGGAAAAAATGTCTAGAAATTATCTCTAGTGACTTTGAATGACTTCCTGGTTCAAAAATTGACCAGAAATGATATCGGGTGGTCTTGAATGACTTCCAAATTCATCTTTGAATCGTCATTGTATTTCATGATAAAATGTAACCATATTCAGGATTCTTGGTGCAGAATTTTGGCCAATAGCTTTGATTATTGGTTGTGGTTACCAACAACATTTTCAGAGTCACTAACATCAATCTGAATTCTTGGTTGAGGATTGACAAAATTTTGCTCATAAAAAACTCAATAACTTTCTTTATAATTACAGCATGTCAAAAATGTTGGTATCATTTGAAAACGTTTCCCAAAAACTTTTTCATGGATATAAAAATAATTTACTGTGAAACTTTCTGCCATGCACCTAGAAGGGGGCTAATCCTCTTGAACTTAGACATACTTTTAAGGATTCACACTCTAGAAACGTGACTATGGCCCCAGCTTTTCAATTTCAAGATAAGTCAAGACTTGAACTTTTTTTATAAAAAATCTCCAAGACTACTGAATTGCATATATAGCTACAAATTCAAGTTTTTAATTGAACAATCCAAATTTCAAGTGAACAATTCAGGATTTGCGTTTTTAACTTTTTCAAATTCACACAACAACGAATTCAGTTTGCAAAGTGACAACTTTTCTTGCAACTAATTAAGCTTTGGAAATCTGAAAAATAGTTATGAATTGATAAGAAATAGTTTCAAAATATCAATGTTTTGCTTATTTACTTGTTGATTGGGTCGACTGTTAACTTTCAAATTTCAATATTTTACTAGAAGAGCTTGTTCAGAAATTGAAAAAAAAAACCCTTGCCAATCCCTCTATAATTTAGCAATACATTTTGTCAGAATGTATACCCTTCGATGTGAAAGTGGGAATATTTTTGAATTTGTTATCTAGCATTAAGAATTCATCTATTGTTGTTACTTGATGTGTAGACATCATCTCTAAGACAGTAACTTTATCACAGCCATGTAATAGCTGATAAAATGATTACTCTTTTTTATTGTTGTGGCTGCCACATGAGGTGTTATGAAAAAAAGAAAGGAATTAGGCAATCTTTCATTGAATGGATCAATGCCATTTTCAGCATTTTAAGCCATGGGCAATATTTGCTAAGGAATGTCATGTGTAAATTTTTTTACTTTGAGGAAACTTTGTTTTTTCTGCATAGGAATTGTTACCATTACAGTTTTAAAATGACAGCCATTCCAGTTGTAGAATAACGTATGCTGGTGATTGATTTCAATTTGTAACGCATGGTACCCCTGTCAAACGATCTATTTTGTATCTACAAGAATTGATACTGAAGAAACCAGTGTGGATATATTCTCTACTAGATTTCTCATTATCATGAAAATCCAAAGATACTGACCCTAATCCTGAACCTCTACCCTAAATCCCTACCCTAAAAGCACTCACCTTAAATTATCCTCTCTATCTATCAAGGTTTTGGCTTTAATTAAAAAAAACAACACTTGATCCACATGGAAATGGTCTTAGATCGCTCTAAATATATGGCTCCCCCCCCCCACTGACTGAAAATTCTGTTCTGAGGAATGGTGTCATCTGCTTGTTTGATTTGAAAATCATCATCATCCGTTAATCTGCAGCTTGAATGGTGGCCATTTTGAAACGGGAAAGGTAATAATTGCTCTTCAAGGAATAAATGAATGAATTAATCGGAATATAAATTGTTTCATTTCTTTCTTCTTCTTTTCATCAAGTTATTATTTTACCTATCAAATTCTTATCCACCTTTGAAACCCTCAACAAAAAGATGGAATTTCTTATCTGAAAGATCAAAAATATAATGAAATCCACAAAAGGCCAAGTTCTGCGGTTGTAAAGACAAAAAAAAAAATTATTATAAACTGTTCCAGTTCTTAAAACAGAAGAAATTTTCGCGTACGATCATCCGTAGTAAAAATCACCAATTGTCCAAAAAGCTTTTCGACGAATGATTGCCTGTTATTGTTTTGAATTGAAACGAAATTGTTTTGCTTCCTTCTCGAATTTTTCTCTTCTGTGTGAAAAAAAAAAAAAAATAACTGATCGGATATCTTTGTGACTTTGTGTCTGTAGAATTATAGTCGGAACCACTATTGCTTAGTTGTACTGATTAATATTTCAAATAATTAATATTGTTTTTGAGTTATCATAGTCATTACCCCCCCCCCATTTTTGTTCCTCTTTTTGTAAGAATAGGAAATTAGAATAATGACGAAAACATTAGAACAGTGAAAAACATTCGTTTGTCTTTGTTTAATTAGAAAAATAAAAAGATCTTTCGAAAGATTTTACTCTGAATGAAAAACGAAGGAGCTGCTGAAATGTGACTTGGTTATTGTTTTGAATCGACACGAAACCCGCACTGAGCGGAAGTTATAAAATCCTTTCAGTGAAATTAATATCTTTTTGACGACTTACTCTGGGTGAAATAGACTTTTAAAATATTGAATAGAAATTTAAAATAGTATTCATCTTGAGAATGAAGTTTTTCTTCGAGCTGGAAAGATCGTGTATGATTTTTGTTAGTGATGAGCGGAAATAGAGTCGGTTTCAGCCTTGACCTTTGATTCACAGCCAGCGAGTGGCTTTTAATTCAATTTTCATCAACAAAATAAAAATATTCTTTAAATTATCTAAACGAGTTTCATGATTTGATAGTGGAATGAGTGCATGGACTTTTGTTAGGGATAATTATTCTGTCATTGATTTTTTATTGAAGCTTTCTTTCTGCCTTCTCCAGACAAGAGAGGCAGGAAATAGCGGTTTATAAAGAGACGAAATTCAATCCTCAAGTTATACTTACCTGGCACAGGAGTAAACGGTGATCAGCTAGGCCGTTCTCCCAGAGCGAGGCCCTTCCATTGCACTCCGGTTGGGTTGACCTTTGCGATCGCCCCAAATGTGGGCGACTCGGGTGCGCTATTTCTAAGTGTGGGGTCTGCGTTCGCGCTCACCCCGATAATCCAACGAATATCAGACTCATCTTACTCCCTGAGAACTGCTGGTCTTGCAGTCTCATTCGTCCTGTCTTACAAATTAATTTGGAAAAGACTTGACATATATGGAAATCTGAATAAATCATTTAGAAACTGGTTAACAAATTGGACACGACATGCATCACCTCTGCTACTACTACTATCATCATCATCATCATCAGCTACTAATTAATGGGCTATCATCTGTCTTTATGTGATACATAGTCATTCCCTCAAAGTGATAATGAATAGTCAAGGGGGTTAGATAGAAATTAGACAAATAATGAGATATCCAAAAATTTCATTTTGTGTTCATTGAGTTGATATTGAATATCATCAGCTAACGTTTAGTCATACCTATTTACGATGATTTTTTTTTTTTTTTACCTGTATTCATATTCTGTTGACCTTTTTTTTGAAAAGTTGCTCTTTTTCACATATCCAGAATGCATTTTTGGATTTTTTCTCTTTAACCCAGCTTCATAATCTGATCGCACTGCCGAAAGTGGAGGGTAACATTTTTTTTCCCAACTAGGGGTCAAAACAGAAAAGTAAAACTTTTTTTTACATCTTTGGGATCAAAATGATAGGCACACTTTTTTTCCCCCTTTTTGGATCAAAAGTTGGGGTAATTTTTTTTAGTTTTCAGCTTTCAAGAGCTCACTCATTTTTTTCCCTCTTTAGAGGTCAAAAAAGGATAATTTTTTTTCACTTTCTGGGATCAAAAGTAAGAATATTTTTCCTCTTTTAGAGATCAAAAGTGAAGGCAAACTAGTAGAGTAGTTTCCCTTATTTCACAAACTGTCTGTCTGTGTTGAGAAAACTCAAAAAATGGCCACAACCAAATTTTCTGTGGTCAATAATTGGACACCGAAGCTGATTTTCAGCTTTGCGTGAAGTCTGATTCATAATGTAAGTTAATGCCAAGTTGATCCCTTATTTTGTGTCCAGTAGCATTCATGAATACCTAAAAATTTACTATCTTAATGTAATTCTTACTTATGTATATTCCTCCATTATGACTACCTTGAATCTCAAATTTCAATTTGGTGGCTGATCCATAGTTACCTCCCCTGCATCGTAGCTACTTTTCCTAAATTTCATAAATCAGAAAACTATTTGAAGGAACTTCTAAATTATCTTAGCCCAAGGTATTGCATTAAACTTCCCTCTCAACTTGAATATGTTTGATCTCTTTTTGGGGCCAGAAGACCCATCCATCCAGGCATCAGCTGGAACACCTGCCTGTGGAAATGGGTTTTCAGCTAGTATATAATATTATGATCTGTTTGGTTCATTCTACTACTTATCTGCAACTATTGTTTCCTTTTATATTTCTGCAGTGGAGTCACAAGGCTTCTCAGCTCCAGGATGCAAAGACAGTGCAGATCCTATAGCTGATATGCGTATTCACATCTTTGTCTCCTGTGAATGAAATGACAATGCATTTACTACACAACAGTTATAATTATCTTTTTTCTCCTAATTCTCCTTCTGGAAAGGCACGTGAATTAAAATCTTGTGTTTTCTATGACTAGAATAGCCCCTCTGTCGCGTGCTTTTCAGCATCTGAGAATGGCCCCCAAGTTGCTCTAGGCGATCATAAATTCATGTGCAATACATTGCTCCTCACTTGGCAGCAAGACATACTGCTGATTGCCCTGTCTCTATAATGATTTCTTTGAAATACCAAGCCTTATGGATTCAAAGCATTTTACTTACCTCCACTCCATTAGCTCACAGCTACTACGGCCACTTGCAGAGTGCTCTTACCTTTCACTTGAGCCTTAACTCCTGTTTTTCTCTTCTGCCTAGCTACCAACAGACACTATATGCCCATTTTATCGTGGATCCAATTTCCACGCATGTGTGCAGAATATCCATCAAGCCCGAGCAATGACTTTTTAATGAGGCCAGCTTACCCAGGGCCAATCCCACTCTTTCAAGCAAGGATTAGCTCCCTATGGTCCACCAATGATTCAGCTCCATAGGTGACAATGAAGAGGATGCATTGGTTGTAGACCCTTCTTTTTAAAACTAATGGGATTTTTTTTGCTCTTGAGGGTTGAGTTTGCTCTACCAAAAGCTGTTCATCCTAGAGTGATTCTTTGCTTGCTTTCGTCTTCTTCTAGGGGTTTCATGGAGATTCATTGTCCTAGGTAGATATTGTGGTCTTCTTTTTTCAGGTCAGTGGTTTTGATTTGGATTTTTAAAAAAATCGTTTTTTCGCTTTCATGATATTCAAACTTTTATTTTTTTTCTTTGAAAAAAAAACAAACTTTTTATTGGTAATAAATAGAAAAAGACTTGAAAAGACTATTCAGAAAGAGTCAATTCCTATAGTATTTCTATGGTAATATTTAGAAGAATTCCCTTTCAATTGTATGGTAGGCTGTAACGATACATTTATGGTGCTGACATTAAAACAGGTCTGTTCTTTTGGATATAGGCAGCCAGATCTGAATGGACAAATGACTGTATGTCAGCCATTAAAAGTTGCTCCTGTGCAGTAAAGCTATTAGCTAAAAAAAGAACAGATGTCAATAGAAAAATCACCTTCCCCTGACCATGCTCTTTACCGTTTTGCATAGTAGTAAGACAGTAAGTAGTGTTATCCTAAGGGACACTTACTACAAAATTCTCTTGGATACTTTGATTAAAAATCAATACAAATTTTGATTCACAACACAATCTTTGACTTGAAAAAAAATCTATGGCAGAATGAAAAGCGTTTTTTTCAGTTGTTTAAATTTAATGAATCCAAAGAAAATCTTTGAATGTAAACATACAATTTAGATTTGAATGACTTTTGGTTACAAATAATGTGACAGATTGCTTTTTAAAGATTGTGGTTGGCTTTCACTGTCAAGATATCAGAGGATGAACTCCAAATTTTCTATTTACAATGTCATGAATGCTAAACTGGACTATTACTTTCCTCCCCTTGAATGGAAGTATGACTTGAAGTATTTGGTTAATGTCTTCTTTGGTAAGAAAATAGTTAATTCCCTTTTTTGGTTACTTCCTTGCTTACCTGGATTCTAAATGATGTTAGGGTTGCTCTCTCAAGAGAAGGGAAGACTTGGAGGAAAATATGATTTTCTGTTGAACGGTATGTACATTTAACATTTTCCCTAGATTTCCAAGTCATAAGTATCACTTGTTGAAACAAAATAAATTAAACACCAATTTCCATCTATTTATTTTGTTCATTTTAGTTTTGTTTTTTGACAACAATTTATCTCGCTTGTTAGGATAGGTACTCAGCTAGTTTTGATATTATCAAAGATGCCTAGATAACTACCTTCAAAAGGGAAGTAACTGAATATTTTGAACTGGGGGGGGGGGCTTATATTTTTCTGCATCTAATGTTGTCTTTGTTGGTATCTTAAAAAAAAAAAAAAATTAAATTCTAAAATGAAATTCAGTTGCAATATTATTTATGTAGTTTCAACTATTTTTAATTTTTTTACCTTTAAGATTCAGGGAATGTACATATTTAGAGGTTTGGGGTTGATCAATTAAAAAATTGAAATAAAAATGGTAGTCAATGTATTGATTACTTCTCTCATCTTTTATTGGACTGTGATCATTAAAAGTCCAAATAAAAAAAAAACTGAACACAAACTAAGGCACCAATTCAACATAAACCTTCATTGCAAATTGAAACCCACATTAAAATCCTATATAAAGGGTTGGATTAAAAAAAAACATGTTTCCTCTTAACCTGATAAGGATTAAATATTCAAATTTTCAGCCCTCTAACAGCAATGGGAGAGCCTGTGTGCATGATACATTTTGGTCTTGGCATTACTGGTGACTGTTTAGCTCAATGGTAAGAGCATTATTGTTAGTGCGCCTACATACATACATCGCCAACCAGACCCACTCAAGCACTATGTTGATAGTTTCACAGTTTCCTATATTTCACGGCTTTTATAACTGCATCAGATATGCTTCCTTTCTTTATAATGATCTTAATGTAAAGATACGTGACCAAAACTGTCTCTAAAATCTGATGAGTCTTCAATGATCTCAACTGAGTGATTTATAGCAAAAATTAAATGACTGAGTCCAATGTTTGAAAGGGTGGGTAGGAAACATTTTCATCGGCTAAATTGTTTGCTTTGAGTAGAAGAGTCCATTGTTATGGGCAGAGAAACAAAAAAAATCTCACTTCATCATATATACCAACCAGATATCCCATTCGATATAACGAGTTATAACAGTGATACACAACCTTGCCAAACATTATTGAATTACCATATTTGATGAGAATCCCATTTATAAAGTATGAAGAAAAAATTTTTTTAAAAATTGGCTCAAGCCTCGTTGACCAGAACTTGGGGCAGTTGAAAAAAAAATTGGGTGATAAATGAGAGGAATTCTGGAAAATGCATTTTTTTTTCTTTTCAATATTCCCTAGTGAAAAAAAAGAATGGGGTCTTGGTCATCAAATACAAAAAATAGTTATATGTTGTTATTTTCACTTTTTTTCACCATTTCAAGCGACTATGTATGAAAGGTGAAACATGATAGAAGTAGAAATGTTCTTGAATGGAAAAAAAAATGTATAAGACAATATCGAAAGTGAGGCAGAACTACAATATACCAACAGTCAAAAAAGACTTGACAATTGTGTGGATGGTTTCAATAAATAGAATTTAGTATAATTTTGATTTTTGGGTCTGAACTTGTACTGAAAAATTACCCTACTAAATCTTACGCTGGTGACAAAAATGTAAAATATGTTAAAAATTCACATAGGAATAAAATACATTTTTATTTTTTTTTTAAACCTGGTTAAAATTCACTTTTAGTTGAACACAAAATTATTTTAAGATAATTTTGAATCATTGTCATTTAATAAATAATTTTCAATGCCATACACGTTTTTTTCTACACAAGATAAATATAATGATACAGTTCGATTATTAGGAATTTGATAAAGAAAATAAGTTGAGGATTCAAATGCGGTTAAACCTGCAAAATGTAGCTTAGATTGTAAATATTTGAAAAAAAAATTTTGGATTTCATTTATATATACATACAAATTTATATGTATGTAAATTATTGTTTGTTTTGTAAAATTCAATACAATAATTCATGAAGAAAAAATGCAATCATTCATCATTAACAAATATTCAAAAAAAAGGACACCCTAAACCAGAGGTTCCCAACCTGGGGTGGAGTGGGGGTATTACTCGAGGTCCGTGAGCTTGTTGAGTTAGCAGACCTTTCAAAAGCCTCGGTGAGCAAATTCATATAAATAAGAAGGGTCTTTGGTAATGAATAGGTTGGGAACCACTGTTCTAGACAGACTATCAAATTGAGTATAATATGGACGGCAGGGGAGATAATTCGAGCTTTATGGACGGCATTAATAAGGGAACTTTATCCAAAGGCAATAAAGGATAAGATGAAACCTGCCGATGGATTTGAGTAAATTCTGGACAAATTGAAGTTTTAGTACTTACTAAATGTATCATTTTATTCTTTCATGCTCTGTCACTTGGTGAAAACATTTGATCCAAGATGTACTAAAAATTACATAATCCTTGCTCATATGTAAAATAACCTTGTTTGTATGCTGTGTTTAGCAACCGAATTTCACATCTGTTTAAGCTAGGATTATCAGCTTCAGAAAAAGTATGCATACTTAGTAAATCTTGAAACAATGGGCTATCAATTTGTAAAAACCCCAGATTTCTATTTTCATCAGTGTCTGAGTTCTTGAGCTTCAAACAGAGTAATGAATGGGTCAGGCTAGGTCAGGTTGTTTTTTTTAAATCAAAATGAATCTTCAAAACATGTTATCAAATGTTGAAAATGCATCCTTCTATTTTTAATGGTTTCAGAGATATGGTGCAGTTTTGTGACCAATACATTTGATAAAAGTGACCAAGCTGTAGACAACGTCCTGACCAAAAATGAATCTCTCATCATCACATTATGGTTGGAGTCCACCTCAACTGGTATGATGTATTGATGAAAGAACACAATGATGGAATGACAGCAAATGCAAAATGTATGTGGGTGGTGACCCAAGTGGATCTCTAAGTGCTTCTAGCTTTGCAGTATTCTGTGACTGCTACCTTTGGACTTATCTTCCACCCTGATCATCTCTGCCCCCTCCTCCTCCTCCTGCCATCTCCTTGACTGTTTTTTTCCAGTTATTTTTCCTTTTAGGGCCCAATTAAGTCTAAATTAACCATTTAAACAGCCTAACATTAAATTCTGTGAACACTCAAAGATTATCAAACAGTGATCCCATTACTAATATTACATGATGATTAGAAAACACATCAACTTGTATGATGTATTGATGACAGGAAAGAATGATGAGGATAATATGATAATACCCCATAAACCTTTGTGAATGCTAGAGAAAAACTGAACCATTTGGTTAACTAAAAAATTATCTTCTTTTTTCCAACCTGCTCATCAAACAATTCACTGCTCAAAGTGGCATTTGGCATAGAAGTCAAAGAAGCTTCTGTCATCGGGAAAGGGTTGCTTGAGAAGATGACACGACGGAACTCATTGTGACGTCTCATCATATCACGCATCTGATTCTTCATTTTCTTATATTCTTCGGGAGGAATCCAGTTTCTGAAATACAATTCAAAACTGGTCATTAATCAATAGGAACTGTCACTTAATCAACACCATTTGGCGCATGCTGTGTTGGGGGTAATCAACTAAAAAAATTAGAAAAAGGCAAGATTGATGAATAAGTTACTTCTCTATGTTAGGTAGGGATTACTAAAAAGTCTGAATTTTCAAAAATCAAACGTGAACTTAGTCAAATACAAACTAAGGGAGCAATTTAGCATGAACTTCCATTGTAAATTGAACCCACCACCAAAAGCCTATTTGAAAAGGGGGTATTTAAAAAAACCCTGTTTTTTCCAGATATGATAAGGAGTAGATGTTAAAATTTTCAGCCTTTTAGCTCCACTGATGCAGGTTGTACATGTGACACATAAATAGCTGCCAGCCAGAACCACTAGAAAACTGAAGAAACCCTGTTGACTAGTGGATTGACTGTTTCTAACAGTTTCAATAAAACATTTTACATATATTCACTCAAGATGAAAGAAAAAAATTACTTCTTATATAACAAACAAAGTAATTTTCTTGATCCTTGATATTCTTAGATAATCTATCAAAAACATAAAAATTCTGCCAAACCACCATTTTGGATATTGGATATTAGTTTAGATTTTTTTTTTATGAGGTTCAGACATTATTAGATTATTTTGGCTGAATCTGGATATTTTTTGATATTTGGTAAAGTTCAGGTCCCGATATCTAGTTATTTTTGGATTTTTTTGCCTCAAATTTGGATTGTTTTTTATGCTCTGAAATAGCTGGATATTTTGGGATACCCCCCTCCCTTACTTTGCTGATAAAATATATCTTCTATCCACCATTTGGAACAAATGGACTCTTCCGAAGTAAAGAGATTTTTTTTTTTGCACAACCAAAGCAAACTACAGTTGGATGATTATGTATTGGCGGAACAGTGTTCAACAAAAGAACCAGACAAGTTTTTCCTTCTCTTATACACCTCAGTCTCATGAACCTTCCACCACCAAACTTCTGATGACATATCATCCTACCCATACTTGGGGTCTGAGAATGCTCAAAGATTTTTCAAAATCTTTTTTTTTATCAATTGTAATCACTTTACACCATTGCGGGTTACTAAAGGCCTTTATAAGAACACTCTACTTTTAGATAATGGGGTAAACTTGTATATCTGTGAATTTTCTTTCACATGGCTCAACTAGGATGTAAGTAGCTACTTACTCTAAGACCTTTTGGCTAGCTTCAAGCTCTTCATTTTTGGCAGACTTTAATTCGAGATGTTGCTTCAATGTCCGGATTGCCTTCAAGCTTCTTTGTTTGTACTGAAAAAAAGAGAGAAAAATTCAATTTCAAGTTGTGTCCACACATCTTTATTAAATACTATCTTGTTGGTCTTACTTATCTTGTACAACAGAAATGAGAAGGAAAGGATGAGGTGTGATGTCATTGATAGGTGTGTTGCTTTTTAAAGGAAAACTATTCTGATTAATTTTTTTCACCAGATGCAGAATATTTCATATCACAATATTTTACAAGTATGAGAATCAATTGAATCAAAGAAAAACTATTTGCTCTTTCTTCTGCTTTGACAACTCCTATTTGAATATATGGCTGGTGATTGAGTCCCCAGTCTCTTTTGCATGCATTAAACCTGGTCAAGATCAGGACATCATTCTTATAAGTTTTTATGACCACCCCCTTGGCTGGATGTAAATTCACCAAAAGGATTCCTCCACCCTAATCACATAGCTCAGGGTATAGTGCACAGATGAATTTGTCCTATTGTGCTTTGCTTATACCTGGTACTTACTGTGTAATGAGGCAAACATGCTAATCATTACACTGTCCAAGTATACTATTTTTCTATGAGTCCTTCAAGAAAATCATTCAAAAAGATGACTTTTATGGCTTTTCAATTATCTTCTCAGTGTTTACAATCCACTTATACAAAACACAATATATATATATATATATATATATATATATATATATATATATATATATATATATATATATATATATATATATAACACCACCAATACATTGCTCTGATCCTAGAAAGAAGTGCATGACAGCAATACTTTGATCCTTGACAGATCATACAAATACTGCATTCTGTCATAGGCAGTGATACTTTGATCCTAGACAGTGCTCACTGATACTAAACACTTTTCCTAGGCAGAACATACAGATCCTCTGGCAATTCTAGACAAAAGTGCCAATCCATATGTGAATATTCCTGTCATTTTTTGTGGGTACTCTGCTAATGCACATATAATGTACCCTTGTTGCACATTACACCCAGGTAGTGTTCTCTTTTTCATAGTATAGTGTACATCAAATTATCTATTGAAAAGTGACGCAACGAAGTGGGGAGTTTATGCATTCAGAAGAACAGTCATAAATTGGGTGTAGATGGAAAAGACTTGTTGATATTTCTTATAAAAACCTTTTTTACCTCTCAGTGCTAGTCTTTCAGTTTCATACTTTCTTTGGAAAGGTCAGATTCCATTACATTCGAGGACTTTGGTCAAATAAAGTACTTTGTACTAAGCAAAATGCCCTTTATCTTTTACAATAACTTTCAGTAACACTTCTCACACAACTAAAATTCACCTGACCTTTCCTAAAAAAACAAACTTTCTGTATATTCTTTGATTTGTTAATCCTTTTAATCTTTTTATCTTTTGTACCTGATTCTTTTTCTCTTTGTTATAAAATTTAAATTTTCTTTTCATCAATACGTCTTGTCCGATTATTCTCTTATTCCCGATCTTGGCCTTGTTGATTTTGACTTGCTAAATACTTTGTGGATATCCTGTTTTCAAATGAAGACAAGTGTATTCGTAGGACATATTCTGCACTGGTATATGTCTTAGGAATTGGTTGGGAGTTTGTCTCTTAGTCTGCTCAATAGCATATTTTCTTTAATAATGATCCCATGAAGTCAAAGTAAAATGAAGGGAATAAAAATACCAGTAATATTGATAGAAAATATGTAATTAATCACTAGTTCGTTGACTTGTCTACTGTCACAACTCATATCAATTTTTTTGCAAATTCATGTATTTTTCCATTGTTTATGTTGATTTTTGTATATTTACCATTTTATACCTAGTATAATTTATACACTGCATCCAGAGATCATTCATACAAGAGATCAGATCATTTCTTAGTATAGATCATCTTCCTCTGGGGTTACGATAGGCCTATGGAATAAGTTACCTTTTAGCCTGCAGGATAGAGGGCAAATCAAGTAGGGTCTTCAATGCTGGGAAAAACAGTATATAACCAGTGATGTAGTACTGTGGAAATGCATGGGAACAACATTCCCTTATGTTTTTGGGAGGGGCATTTCCTCACAATATATATGATATTAATATTGTCTACTTGAAAAATTCAATAAGGGGGGGGGGGGGTCAAAGCCCTCTCCACTCCCCTGAGAGCTGGCAAACCTGTGTTCCCTCACTTTTTTTTTTAGCACTACACCACTGTATATGATATGCAAAATACTGTGAATAAAAAAAATTCAGATGTTTTTACTTTATTCAGTCCTGGGTCATCCTGGGGGTAATAATTCTGCAGATGATCAAGGTTTCAAGGAAACGACAACATGCCGTGGCACGTTCTTTTGTTGTTTGAAAACTTGACAACTGTTGTGAGCATGCGCAGTTCTTGACTTGTTGCCAACTTGATACCACCCACGTGTTGAGCTTGTTTCTTTCTTTCATCATTTCATTCATTCATTCTGTCTCTCTATCTCTGTTTCTCTCTTTCTTTTTTTCTGTTTGTTTTTTCCTCTATTTCTGTCTTCCTTCTTTTTCAAATTTCTTTTCCTCCTTTTTTTTCTTCCTTTATTTGACTTTTCTTTCTTTCTTTTTTTCCCTATTCATTTTTAAATTCTCTCTTACTCTCTGTCTCTCTTCCCTTCCTTTCTTTTTTGTCATTTTTTTTCTTTTTTTTTAAATTTCTCACTTTTCTTTCCTTCTCTTTTCTTTTATTTATCTAAAAAATTCTTACTCTCTTTCTTTATTTCCTCTCTTAATTTTCTTATTTCATTGATTCTTTCTTCTTTTGAATTTCTCTTTCATTCTTTTTTCTTCTTTCCTTCCTTCCTCCCTTCTCTCTCTCTCTCTCTTGCTTCTCTTTTTCTTCTTGAAAACATAACATTTATTTATTTATCAATACGATAATACCTATTTTATTTTTAGTAAACTTGGCTTCAGGCATGAAGAAGATTCTATTTCGTCTATCTTCTAAAATTCGGAGGGCCTACTACATGAAAATCAGCATTTAAAATCCTGGCTTGTACTCATGCTCAAACACTGACCACTAGGATGGTGTAATGGTTATCACGTCTGCCTCACATGTAGAAGGTTCTGATTCCCAATATGAGCGAAGAGTGTGGAACACTATCCCTTAGGTTAAATTTCCCTGTGCTCCCAGCAGCTAATTGAGTACACTCTAAGCAGTGTGATTAGGTTGTAGGTATGAATCAAGGATATCCACCCCTGAATGAATAGTAGTGATCCAAATAAGAGTCTTTGTGTTGCCTCCAACTATGGTCGACCAAATGTCTTTTTAAACACTGACACCAGTGACCCTAGTGTGAAATGAATTCCCTTATTCTTCTGAACTTCATCTCTTTCTGTCATTTATTGATTCTTCCTTTCTCTCTTTTATTCTCTCACTCTTTCTCTGTCCTTCTCTTCACTCTTCATGTGGATCGTTTGTAGAATAAGCACCCCAGATTTGATCCAACTGAAAAGTTCAGATTTTGAGGTTACACTGGATGACATCACCTGGTACGTTGGCAGTCTTAAAAAAGTAAACCAATTCCGCATGTTATTTCATCTCAATCCAACTCTATTAAGGTCTTACATGAAGACATAAATTCAATCAGAAGTTTATTCAATTGAAACATGAATACATCAAAACTATTATTTCACAAAAACTAATGGTAAAGAAAGATAGGGAATGGTGAGGATTCAATCTACACTACCATTCATACTCCCACTATACAAAACAACACCCTATTCAATTATACACCCACCACCTCAAAAATCCAGATAGAACTACCCATACCACTCACCCCACTTTATTCCTAGATAACTCAGCCACATGAACAAGCTAATCAACCCAAACACAGCGACCACATTACTCAGCAAAAATACCATCCATCATACACTGTTATGCACTGGTTGAACCAAATACAACCCTACTGGCTGCACCACCTCTACACAGAATTAGAGAATGATAAAATAGCTACAAAAACTTTAGTTTTAAACGAAGACCAAGTGGAAACAGAAAAAAAAGTTGTCTGTCGATCTTTCTCTTCCTCCCTCTCTCTCTCTTTATATATATATATATATGTAATCTTCCAACTCTTGAATGGAGCACTTTGGTAGATGGGGAATTCTGCTTAAGTAAATATATCGCTTAATTTGGTCCTGCTGACCGTCCAGTTCTATGTAGGGCAGGGGTAGAGCATCTGCCTCTGGGTCCAGAGCTAGGGTTTCGAGTCTATAGCGACGCTGAAGAGCTGTGATTCAGTAAAACAGCTGTCTGTGGATGATACAATTATCAATTATATATATATGTGTGTGTGTACGTGCGTTTGCGTTTGTTTGTTTATATATCTAAATTCCTACGTATGAGTTGACAGATTTAAAATAAAAATGATGTAAATTTTCTCATTTTTTAATGTTGTAGCTGTCAAAGAAAAGTTAACTACATTGCTTATTTGAAAGAGTTACTTCCCTTGGTAAAGACTTTAAATACAGTACTTGCCCCTTTTGTAGATTTTGACTCCAACTTCCAGATGATTGGGACAGAGATATAAAAGGTGTAACTTGGCTTCATGGTATTGTTCAGTCAGCGGTCAGCATGTCACCCTTTGATCCTCTTCTTGATAGATATCCTAAAACCACTATCAGGCAAAACATCATCCCATATGAAGAACTCGACCCATTTTGTTGAAATTATTAAAGAAGCTCCTATCTCACCTATCAATAATGGTAGATTTTGATTTGGTAAACCTGTTTCATGAAGTATCTATGAAAGATGCCTTGTACATTCATCAAAACAAACTGGAATATGACTTGGGTCTGAAGACCCACGCTAACATCTCCGTTAATAACTTAATGGAAATGTTAACATTTTGTATAAAAACAACTCATTTCCAGTTTGGGTCAGTTATATATCTGGTTGTGGGGTCTTCACCTTGGTATGAAGGTTTTCAAATATCAAGTCTTATATTCAACTCCATTGAAATCTTTGATCTGGCTTAGGTATGTAGGTTCATGCTATGGCCGGACCAAGGGGACTTATAGGTCTTAATAGGTCATGTCAACTCAATCAAAACTTTCATCCAGTTCGCTTTGGTGAAAGAATGTAATCACAACCTTTTTTTTTTTTTTTTTGGTGTCTTGGTAAGCTTTTCAGATTGAGGATATAATTCAAGTGTGTATAGAAAATTAACACTGTGGGTTCTAACTGATCTTCAAGTCAACCAACTCTTCTGTATTGAGAAAGCATTAATTTGTTGCCTTTAATACGAGGCCCAAGTTATCAGTGGTGATTCTGAGAAAAGAATTAAGATATTGGTAGCACCCTGCAACATAACAAATACCCATCCCTGGATGTTCCAAAAACAGGGATCAGAGGAGAACCAACTGCACCATTAACTATGTTGCTAAAATGAATAAATCGAATAGAATAAATAAAAAAGACTTACTGCTGCAGGGTCAAGCTCCACTCCAACTTCTATTCAGACTGAAAATCATTTCTGCAACTTCTTTATTGTACATATAAGAAATAAAAAATCATAAAAATGCATATTGTTTTTTGTAGAGATGTATTTATCTACTAGAATGAAATAAGCCTGTGCGTGTCTGTATCATAAATTTCCAACAATATCTCAGATTTATCAACTTAGCTTAATCAGTAAGCCAGCCTCCTGGCAATCAGTTGGTCATAGGTTCAAATCATGGTGAATTTTACATATCGGTTAACACTTCTTATTTCAGTGAGTGTTTTTTTCCGTTCTTGTTGAACATGTGTAATGTCTCTATTTTTCAATTGAAAATATTGATGGAGCCTAAATCTTATCCTTTTGAGACAGTTAGCCATTGACCATTTTTATTTGAAATTGCAGACGACTGAATTGCACCGTGTGACCTTCGCGTACTAATATGGGTGTTTTCAGTACTTCAAATTCATTGAAAGTTTGTATCTAAAATTGTACTGATTTATTAATTTTTTAGAGTGTCTATTAATTTATAAAGTAATTCAAAGAAGTTTGAAAAGTTGTTTTCAAATTGATTTCTTTTTTCTCACATACATGAACGAATGACAAAGACATTGGTTAATTTTTTTCAGTGTGTATGTCAAAAAATAAAGATATAATGAGAAATTGTGAATCAAATTTTGATATAATTATCCAAAATTTGAAGATAAAAATGATTACAGGATGACCATTTTACAAATCCAGCGTTTTTGGGAAACATCTGGCCTTTGGGTTTGTTCTTATTCATTTTTCCATTTTTCAGATAAGAGAATCAAACAAATTGAAAAGAAACGATACTGACACATTTCTCGGGTTCCCCACATTATTATGAATTGAAAGCACGAAAGAAAACTTGGTGAAAATATTTTTTTTGATTTTCAAGTGGCCAGAAACTGAGACCCTTTTTCTCAAAGTACCTATTGAGTTAAAATGACTTTTGTTACAACATTATTTTAAATTCATTTTAATTTTTTGTACTTACTGCAGTATTGCAATATTTTATGAATAATCTTGGTATTTTAGGGTATGTTTTCTGCCAGAAACGTCTCTATCTCACATTGTGGCAACCCTTCAGCGTTGTTTCTTCGCCATTTTCAAAGAAGGCATCTAAGAAAAAAAGGCAGGATAACTTTAGAAGGAAACAGAATGGAATGATTGAATAAGAATTTCCAAACCTAGCACCAATTCTTTTCAAAGAATTGTTTTGATTGACTCATGAAATACAGTAAGTGAAAAAGACAAACAAATAATGAAACATTTCTTAAAGAAGTGACACTTTTCTGGAAGTAACGAAAAAAGTATTCCAAAAATCCCTAGAAAATGTTTTTTGGTACCGTAAACCTTTGGTGGTGTTTAAACAGCATACAAATGCTCAAAAAGTAAAATATCCATTAAAAAGTACAATTAAACTACACATGTAGCATAAATTAATGCTGTAACGTAATTAAAAACCTGACTTTTGTTATTTACTAAAACGTTTTTTGTCACGTCCAGGAGATGCGCTGTTTTTGTCGTAGCTTGGCTAATTCATATCGGTACGAAATTTGATAAAGTTCTATAAGATGGGTCTTTAATTCCGATATTGCATTAATATCTAATGAATATGTTGTTTGATTATACTTTTTAATAAAAGAAGATTATGTGGTTGGAGCCCCTGAATGACTTCTGGTACCTTGTATGCTGGTTAAAAACTACCATAAATTCATAAAAATGGTTATGTTTTTTATGCACTTAGGACATGGATCAATGCCATTTCCAGCATTTTAAGCCATGGGCAATATTTGCTAAGGAATATCATGTGTAAATTTTTTTTACTTTGAGGAAACTTTGTTTTTTCTGCATAAGAATTGTTACCATTACAGTTTTAAAATGACTGCCATTCCAGTTGTAGAATAACGTATGCTGGTGATTGATTTCAATTTGTAACGCATGGTACCCCTGTCAAACGATCTATTTTGTATCTACAAGAATTGATACTGAAGAAACCAGTGTGGATATATTCTCTACTAGATTTCTCATTATCATGAAAATCCAAAGATACTGACCCTAATCCTGAACCTCTACCCTAAAAATACTCACCCTAAATTATCCTCTCTATCTATCAAGGTTTTGGCTTTAATTAAAAAAAACAACACTTGATCCACATGGAAATGGTCTTAGATCGCTCTAAATATATGGCTCCCCCCCCCCACTGACTGAAAATTCTGTTCTGAGGAATGGTGTCATCTGCTTGTTTGATTTGAAAATCATCATCATCCGTTAATCTGCAGCATGAATGGTGGCCATTTTAAAACGGGAAAGGTGATAATTGCTCTTCAAGGAATAAATGAATGAATTAATCGGAATATAAATTGTTTCATTTCTTTCTTCTTCTTTTCATCAAGCTATTATTTTATCTATCAAATTCTTATCCACCTCAACAAAAAGATGGAATTTCTTATCTTAAAGATCAAAAATATAATGAAATCCACAAAAGGCCAAGTTCTGCGGTTGTAAAGACAAAAAAAAAAAATTATTATAAACTGTTCCAGTTCTTAAAACAGAAGAAATTTTCGCGTATGATCATCCGTAGTAAAAATCACCAATTGTCCAAAAAGCTTTTCGACGTATGATTGCCTGTTATTGTTTTGAATTGAAACGAAATTGTTTTGCTTCCTTCTCGAATTTTTCTCTTCTGTGTGAAAAAAAAAAAAAAAAATAACTGATCGGACATCTTTGTGACTTTGTGTCTGTAGAATTATAGTCGGAACCACTATTGCTTAGTTGTACTGATTAATATTTCAAATAATTAATATTGTTTTTGAGTTATCATAGTCATTACCCCCCCCCCCCATTTTTGTTCCTCTTTTTGTAAGAATAGGAAATTAGAATAATGACGAAAACATTAGAACAGTGAAAAACATTCGTTTGTCTTTGTTTAATTAGAAAAATAAAAAGATCTTTCGAAAGATTTTACTCTGAATGAAAAACGAAGGAGCTGCTGAAATGTGACTTGGTTATTGTTTTGAATCGACACGAAACCCGCACTGAGCGGAAGTTATAAAATCCTTTCAGTGAAATTAATATCTTTTTGACGACTTACTCTGGGTGAAATAGACTTTTAAAATATTGAATAGAAATTTAAAATAGTATTCATCTTGAGAATGAAGTTTTTCTTCGAGCTGGAAAGATCGTGTATGATTTTTGTTAGTGATGAGCGGAAATAGAGTCGGTTTCAGCCTTGACCTTTGATTCACAGCCAGCGAGTGGCTTTTAATTCAATTTTCATCAACAAAATAAAAATATTCTTTAAATTATCTAAACGAGTTTCATGATTTGATAGTGGAATGAGTGCATGGACTTTTGTTAGGGATAATTATTCTGTCATTGATTTTTTATTGAAGCTTTCTTTCTGCCTTCTCCAGACAAGAGAGGCAGGAAATAGCGGTTTATAAAGAGACGAAATTCAATCCTCAAGTTATACTTACCTGGCACAGGAGTAAACGGTGATCAGCTAGGCCGTTCTCCCAGAGCGAGGCCCTTCCATTGCACTCCGGTTGGGTTGACCTTTGCGATCGCCCCAAATGTGGGCGACTCGGGTGCGCTATTTCTAAGTGTGGGGTCTGCGTTCGCGCTCACCCCGATAATCAAATGAAAAACAGACTCTCTCTACTCTCCGGTAATCACTGAACTCGAGTCCTGAACAGTTCTATGTATGTCCTACAAGCTATCGTAGGAAAGATGTTACTAATATGGAAATCTGAATAAATCATTTAGAAACTGGTTAACAAATTGGACACGACATGCATCACCTCTGCTACTACTACTATCATCATCATCATCATCAGCTACTAATTAATGGGCTATCATCTGTCTTTATGTGATACATTGTCATTCCCTTAAAATGATAATGAATTAGTCCATCATCATTGTAAAGGAATAATAGTCAAGGGGGTTAGATAGAAATTAGATAATAATAATCAGATATCCAAAAATTTCATTTTGTGTTCATTGAGTTGATATTGAAATGTTTAGTCCTCATCATACTTATTTAGAATGATCTTATTGTTGCACTGGACATGAACAATCTGCTTTTGGTAGATGTCGAGCTGACTATTAAGTTCTATCGTCCCTTTGGAGGCAGATCAGGGACTGTACGGCTGTCATCTGCTTTAAGCACAGAACCTCTGTATAGTATGGCTCTGTATTTTTTTAGGCACAGATACACTGGATTGTATCACTGCCTGCTACTTTAGGCAGAGATCCTAGACTCCCCATTATATCAGATGTGTGCTGACTATAGAGATATTACAGTATAACAACCTAAAGTCCAGGTCTGAGTCATACCCACCAAAAAAGGGAAGAGGGAGGGCTTATGAAGTTACTGCTTGTTAGTAATACCGTTTGCCAAAAGTTAATGATAAGTAAAAATAAAATTTTTTAAAGCAGTACTTATCGGATGTGTAGATGGCAACAAGCTGTTGGAACTGACATTTTACCATTTTCACCCCGCAAAAAATTTTTAATCAACGTTGGAAATTGGTGTCAATTAGTTGCACTGCAAGCTTGATGTGGAAGAGAAGTTCCAGTGTCATCATCTGCCCTTAAAGCGTCTGTCGTTGGACATAGATCTTCCCCAGGATTCACCAGACCTCTATATCTTGGGCATCGCATTTTATTTTCATGATATTCTAACTTTTTTTTTCTTTAAAAAAAAAACAAACTTTTTACTGGTAATGAATAGAAAAAGACTTGAAAAGACTATTCAGAAAGAGTCAATTCCAATAGTATTTCTATGATAATATTTAGAAGAATTCCCTTTCAATTGTATGGTAGGCTGTAACGATACATTTATGGTGCTGACATTAAAACAGGTCTGTTCTTTTGGATATAGACAGCCAGATCTGAATGGACAAATGACTGTATGTCAGCCATTAAAAGTTGCTCCTGTGCAGTAAAGCTATTAGCTAAAAAAAGAACAGATGTCAATAGAAAAATCACCTTCCCCTGACCATGCTCTTTACCGTTTTGCATAGTAGTAAGACAGTAAGTAGTGTTATCCTAAGGGACACTTACTACAAAATTCTCTTGGATACTTTGATTAAAAATCAATACAAATTTTGATTCACAACACAATCTTTGACTTGAAAAAAAATCTATGGCAGAATGAAAAGCGTTTTTTTCAGTTGTTTAAATTTAATGAATCCAAAGAAAATCTTTGAATGTAAACATACAATTTAGATTTGAATGACTTTTGGTTACAAATAATGTGACAGATTGCTTTTTAAAGATTGTGGTTGGCTTTCACTGTCAAGATATCAGAGGATGAACTCCAAATTTTCTATTTACAATGTCATGAATGCTAAACTGGACTATTACTTTCCTCCCCTTGAATGGAAGTATGACTTGAAGTATTTGGTTAATGTCTTCTTTGGTAAGAAAATAGTTAATTCCCTTTTTTGGTTACTTCCTTGCTTACCTGGATTCTAAAAGATGTTAGGGTTGCTCTCTCAAATTCTTTGCTAAAATCAAAATATTAGCATTAGTCAAAAAATTTTCCCTTAAATTGTAACCCCAAATTCCACTTTAGAACATCTCATAATTCCCCTCAAGTCTGTTAGTCCATCTGTCTTTATGTGACAGCCTACCACAGAAACCATTCTACAGAGCTCTTTGAAATTTTCTCTGTGAGTACCAATGTGACCCAAGGAGAGGTTTTCAGCAAATTGGTTTTTGACCCTACCCCTGTTTTTTGGGGGGAAGGGTCTAATGTAAATTCACTCTAAAATGCACAACTTTTTTTGTGCCTCCTTTTTCAGCTAAATCCATTTGATGCCAATGAAAATATCTGAGTGAGTGGGGACTTCATATCATTCATAGAGTGAAGGGAAGACTTGGAGGAAAATATCATTTTCTATTGAACGGTACGTACGTTTAATATTTTCCCTTGATTTCCAAGACATAAGTATCACTTGTTGAAACAAAATAAATTAAACACCAATTTCCATCTATTTATTTTGTTCATTTTAGTTTTGTTTTTTTCACAAAAATTTGTTCAGTTTGTTGGGGTGGGTATTCAGTTAGTTTTAATAATATGAGAGAAGCCTAGATAACATCGTTTACAAGGGAAATAACTGAATATTTTGAAGGATGGAAAGTAATGTTGCAGTTTGTTCTTGTTCTGAGAGTTGAATCCTTTGCAGAATTGAAATAGCTCTGTTTAGCATTATACTACATTGTAAATAGAACCGTACCAGAAAAAAAAAAGACCTTAATTAATTTCTCTTGAACTCACACATTTCTGGAGCCGTTATAGATTGATAGGACAAAAATCCTCTCATTTCTAGAATCTTACTATTATTCCCCAAATGTCTCCTTGTCTGTTTGCCATCATATGAATCAAGGATGGCTTGAGCTATGGCTACTTAATTTTCTATGGTTACTAATGGGATTTCAGAAAATGTTTTTACTCATTAGTTTTTGAAAAATCTGCCAATCTTTTTTTCAATATTTTTTTTTCCATGTGGATGTTGGAATCTACCATAAGACCGACTTCATGGGTAAGTCTATATTGCTTAAATATGATCCTAGAGTTCATGATGGTGATAATATTCAAATAAGGTATGATTCATTAAATGAATAGTTCAAATCTCTGATCTATAATTATGGCCAATGATCCCATTTAGGCCTTCTGTAGGTACTAGCTGAAAATCCTACCCATAGGATGAATTTTCAGCTAATTCAATTTAATTGATGAAATTAAATTCTTTCAAATTCAATATTGAAATAGATTTTTACTTGAACTAAAAGAGACTTCTGAAATTTAAAAGGCTATGATGAATGCTATGTTATTATATATTTAGGGAATAAACACTTTTTTGCTACAACTTTCTCTACTAATTGAAAATAAAATGTATTTTCTATGATGATCCATTATATTTTATCATAAATGCATTTGATAAATATTACTTACCTTCCAGGTAAGGGAATATTCACTCAATCATCATATTGCAACATGAGATGTAGTTGTACATTTTTGATAAATGAGTTGGTATTTTTTTTATTTTTAAATGCATTAATTTTTGGGTTTAGGGCAGCATTTTTTTAATGATTTTTCTAATTTACGTCTATTTTGTGTTTGCAGTTACCCATCATTTACAATGGCAAGAAAGGAAAAGTGAAATATAGACTCGGTTTGTGTCTCCAGTGAACATTAGAGGGTGGAATATTTTGGAACTAATCCTCCGCCCCTCAAAAAAAAAACCCAACAAAGTATTGTGTATAATATGAAATGAAACTATTGCAATGCTAAAGGAATATAATACCCCAAAGTAAAAATACTATTGTATCATTGAAAGTAGAAAAACACTAGTTATAGTGGCACCAGTTATTGGTGATTCCTATTGTGAGTCAGGGAGAGTAGTGATTTAGTTGAAGATCTAGTAATGAGATTGTGTAGTTGTGGAGGACAGAGGAACTAATCAAAAGGTAGGAGTTCTGTGCCAAGGAGTAGTAGTAATAGTAGTAGTTGTGTATCAATGAAGCAAAGATGACTGGAATGCCCTGAATCCATAAGTCTTGGAGAGGATCAAGAAAAGTATCAGTGATGTGCTTAACTGCCAAGTTGTGAAGGAATGTATTTGTGATTGCGTATGAGCAACTTGGGGTCTGAATGCTGAAAAACATGACGGACAGATTATTGAAGTCACAGAAAACATATGGAGGTTAGCCCATGTACACTTCCTGAAGTAAGGAGAATTAGAAGACAGATAATCTTGACTGTTGTGTTATAAAGGCATTACCATTTCATTCATGAGAGATGGAAGTGAATACGTGTTTTGAGCTAGAGAAGAGGACCCAATTGAAAAGGTGAGTGTATGAGAGATACCTTGACATATAATGGATAATGTTTAGAACAGTGATTTGTTATGGTTGAAAAAATGGTAAAATTTAGATTGGCCGGGGAGCCAGTGGAATGATACCGATCCTCCAGAGAGAAAAGACGAGAGGGAAAGAGAGAGTAACCAACTAAGAGAGCCAGGATAATTGAGTGAGTAAACATGCGTTCACTGGTTTCATTTGGTATAGGGAGTTGATGGAAGAAGTGACATTTTGTATATTTTGCTTAATTTAGGGTTTTATAGCTAAAGCAAATACTAATTTTTGTATTTCAGAAGCCTTAAAAAAGAGTATTTTATTGCAACAGTCTTATAAGATAAATGCTAACAATGGAGCTGAAACTAAAGCTATTTTGAGAGTGACTTATTTGTTTGTTGAGAAAGGAAAACCAATCACTGATGGTGAATTAATTAAATCCAGTATGATAGCATCAGCTGAAGAAATATATCCCCCCAAAACTGATTTATTCCAGGATAGTGATATTTTGAAGACAACATCCTGTCCCTATTAAACAAAAAGCCCCAAATTTCCAGTGTTTTTTTCTGGCTCTTGATGAATCAAGAGATGTGTTTTATAATTCAGTGCTCCTATTCACTTGTGGAACTGATGTTAATTTTGAAGTAATGAAAGAACTAGCTTCATTAAGCAGCATGCACAGAAGGACTGCTGCTAAAGACATCTTCATTGGAATGTAGAAAACATTGACCTTTGACTTTGCAGAAAACATTTAGAGCTGTTGTGTGCAATAAAACCAGTTGATAAATTCTATTCAATTGCATGTACTCAATCATTGCCAGTATTGAAGATTCGGGGAAGAAATAGAAGCTAAATATAGCAATTTGCTCTCTCACATTTCTGCCAGATAGCTTAGTGGTTGGAAAGTTAGCTCACGATTTTTTAAACTTTGGAGGGAGATAAACATTTTTTCGAACAAGAAAAGATGTGCTCAGCTGCAACTTGCAGACAATGAATAGTTGTTGGAGATAGTCGTTCTAGACTGATTTAATGAAGCATCACAAATTCAATCTTAGACTGAGAGGAAATTCTGAGCCTCAATGCAGCATATTTGCTGCAGTGATAGATGTTTGACAAAATGAATCTTTCACTCCCAGCTGATGATAGATAGTTTCAACCACTTATCAAAATACAAGCACATTCTCCATTACAGATATACCTTGATTTGTGTGGTTAAATCTTCCCAAAATTTTCCATACTGCTCAAAAACCAACTGGTAAAGGTCTTATTATAAATTGATGTGTTTTTTTTCCACCTCTACTTAGTTACATTAATTTTACAGTAATACCATAACCATATTACATTAAAATCTGCATAGATCAAAACTGCACTCTTCAATGTATTGCTGTATTTTCTCAAATTTGCTCAAGATATTTTCATTAGTCTGAAGCTGCAATTTCAACAGTGCTTTTCCGGTCTTAATGAAAATGCAATAAAATCTTTCAAAATCCACTTGACTGCATTATTGAGGAACTTCCCTTGTATCTTCAACTGGATGTTACTCACCTGCTGTTAAATGACATATTAAAAGACAGTACAGAAGAGGAAATTCGATTGACTTATATAAATGCATGCAAGACAAAGGATATATGATACCTGTCATAAGTATTTGAACAAACAGCCATTTCACTTTTAATTCAATTGCTTGGGTTTGTGACTCAAAAACAGGAACATCCTGCTAGAAGACCAAAATTTTTTTGCCAATCAGCAAGACAAGGCATGCATTTAGTCATGTTTTGTTCTGAATGCTAAATTCCTTGAAAATGTTTTCCTTTGAGATAAATTGTTCAATGAAAAGAAAGTCTTTAGTTTTTATCCTAAAATTTTGTTCTGATTTGATCAAGAAAATTGAAGAGTAAACTTGCATTGCTACGTGGAAGAGTTGCCAAACTGGTGAATTAATTATGACCCCCTGCTTGAAATCCGTAATGACCTCTACAGTCTCAGGAGATGAAAACAGATTTAGTGTTTGTTCAAATACTTATGAGCATTACTTTTTTCAAATGTATGATAAAAATGTTTTGTCAATAAGTATTTGAACATACACAAAATCTGTTTTTATTTCTTGAGAAAATTAACTCACTATGGCAGCTTGCCTTGGACTTTGATATCCTTTGATTTGGGGTGGGTTTCAGCATTTTGTACAAACTATTTATGTGAAAAGACTTTATTGAAGATGAAGTAAATTATATCTGTTTATAGGTCAGTGTTAACTGATTGCCATTTGCAGTTAATTCTTATTTCATAAACCATAAAATTCTGAGTACAAATCGATAATATTCTGACCGCCATCCCCTCATATTTTATAGTTCCCATTGATTGATAATGCAGTACATGAAATTTTATGTAAATATATACTCTAATGATTAAAAACATTAAAGTAATTGAAAACAAGTTATTCCCTTAGTGTATAATAACACTGATCAATGTTAATGTTATTGCTAATGATATAAAGTGATTTTAAGATAACTTCAGGGTGTTGATTCCAGATATTGTTAGATAGGCTCTGTTTTTTGAAATAATTGATGCACCATATAGAGAATAAAGCTTGGTCAGTCTTCGGAGTCACAGTCATTTTCATATATGTTCATTTGTTGGTAAACTTATCTCAGGAATTCGGTCATCTTAATGATCTCAGATTTAGTTCTAAGTTTATTTTCATTTTCATCTTAGTATCCATTATTTGAAAAAATAGAGCCTATTCAGCAAAATTAATGTCATTTTTGGATTACTAACCCCACACCATCCAATATACGTTCAAACATCCTTGGCATTAAGAAAAAATAGTTTTATTTGCTTTATTCAGCATAAACATGAAACATTTATTCCGGCCCGCTTCCTTAACAAGTTTGTGGACCCTTGGTCTAATCAGCTGGTCTCTCAGCTACCAATTCAAATAAACGTATAGAAAAAGAACCGCGTTCAAGGGAAATAATCCTTAAAAGGTTGGATTATTTCCCTTATTTCTAAGGGAAATAACTCAAACAATATTTTCTGTACTTACTTCCCTTTGAAATTCATTTTTCCTTTCTAATTTATCAGTACACTCGAACATTGGCACACCGTTGAGTAGTGAATGGCAAGTTAGTCTTGCAAACCCATGTAAATGGTGAGGTATTAGATTACCACTGGGTGATATACACTTACAGCCTTGTAAGTTTGTAACATATCTATTCTTACTAGATATATATGATAGTGTGATGTATAAACAGCTCGTTTCATTAGCCAATTTGCTTGTATGAATTAGATCTACACCGGTCAACTACTTCCCAAATAAGCCCAAGTTAGTAGATTTTTCTCTAAGATCTAAGAACCATTAAAATAATGTATTCTAATAGAAAGTAAAATTATATGTATCAAAAATTATCTCAAAAATATAGGTTCCGATTATTTCCATCGTGCGATTAACACAGCACTTTTAGAGAATGTATGAACTGTGTAAATTGGGGTTTTTCCTGTATATATAAAAGATGAAATGGTTGAAAAAATTTCGTATGATGATTATCGTGATATATGGTGAATGGGCTGACAGTGTTAGAAAAGTATTGATACACTGGTTGAAACTTGAAATCAAATTTTTGAAAACCAAATATTGAATTTTCGTCAATGTTTTTTTGTTTTTTTTCTTTTTGCACAAATTTGCAAGCCCTTAATTTAGGGATGCCAAATCAGCCATTTTTTGGCTTGATTTCCCCCCAATTTTGTAGATAGACAAAACCTTGGCTACCTAAGAAAAATGAATAAATAATCAGCTGAATTCATTCCATTTCATAGCTAACGCAAACATGTATATTTGATATATACAGCCATATGGTTAGCTGACTATGGAGGAAATCTAGCCGATTTTAGCCATTTTTGATGGTCAGTCAAAGCAAATCAAACTACCATGATATTCCAGTTGAGATAGATACTCCAACGAGGTCAAAATGGCCAAAAATGTTAATATGGCCAAAGAAAATAATTAATGGCCAAATGCTTTTCAAAAAGACCAAATTTGTCAAATCTAGCCTTAAAATATGTGAGACAATCACACGAACACTTTGATCTGTTCAATCAATGAGGAATCTACAGGAATGTTATATAAAACCATTAACCCCTGCTTTGACCTGACATATTTTGTCTACCAGCAGACCACCATTCCCGCCTTTGCTGTCTCTCTAGCCAGCTAGTGCCTCTAGAGGTTATGCTTTCAAGCCTTTCATCTTTTTGAGTATGGTGTGATCTTTCAATGATGGGTTAGGGTTATTCCAAGCCATTTAAACAAATTAATTCTTTGAAATCATCGCCAGTATTATCAGCATGGAATCTGATGCACACTTTCCTCTATTTTACCTTTAAAAGTTGTCTTGTTTTACAGCAAGCAAAATGTGCATTCATTGAATTGAGCCATGTGTTTATGATAATTGGAAATTTTAGCAGAATTACTAACCATCAGAAATTTCATCTCTAATATTTAGCAATACTTTGAATAGTGCAGGTTTTGATGTACTGTTCTATGACAATGTATCAGCATTGTGCTATAAGTGCAGGTCTGATGAGAAGCTTTTGTGAATTAAACAGTTTGTTAAAGTCACCAGAATTGCCTACGAAAAATAAACATGAAAATAAAAGCTGGACTTTCGAGGGGGGAAAAATGAGTTCAAATCTGATGGAAGCTGAAACGAGAGGAGAATCTCTATAAAAAACTGGAGTTGGCTTTACCCCTCATCCATATGGACATTAACGTGCTAGGTTGTTCATAATGCTCCCCACCTCACCAGTCACTGCTGTCGAGGAAGAGTTCTGGAAGCCACAACTGTTTCCTGTTAAAACTGATGGACCCCTTTGTTCGCTACGTGTTTCGCTACAGTAGTAAGCTTAAAGTATTGCTGTAAAATTAATGTAACTACTTATAAGCTGAAAAAAAGTTATAATAAAATTTGAACATTGTAGAAAATTTTCAAATGAATTAACTGCACTAAGCAAGGTATACCTGTACAATACATACATATATATATCGGAGGAAATGACGTAATGAAAAAAATGTATAGAATCCCAAAAACAAAAGAGATAGAAGTCTATTTGCCTGAAGAACACTGAGTGTGAAACAGACTTGGGAGCAAAAATCAATATAAGTAATTTAAAACATTGACTAAATGAGTTACATAAAAATTTAAAAAGTGATATAAAAAATGAAACAGTCAAAAGATGCATTATTACAAGAGGATAAAACAAGAAATATATACAAAATAAAACCAGAACATGACAGACGACTTCTAGAAAATATAACAAAAACATGAAATGAACATAGAAGCAAAAAGAAATTGCCAAAAAACTTAGATTGAAGAATAAATAGCTTATCAAAAGCACAGGCAGACTTTTACATTAAAAGACCCTAAGGAGAATTCTAGAACAAAACCATAATATAGACTAATAAACCCTACAAAAAATGAAATAAGGAAAATTAGTAGAAAAATATTCCAGAAATAAACTCAAAATTGAGAAAATTTTTGCAATTGAACCAATGGATAAACACTAAAGCGGTAACAAATTGGCTTACAAACAGAAATTAAAAAATGGTGAATTCATACAACTAGTCATGAAAGAATTTCCCACTTTTATAACAGAAAAAGGCAATGTCCCCAGTAGAAGAATACAAAAAAGTAATGAGGAATAAAAATAATAGGAAAATTGCAAAAAAAAAATATTTTTTTGAATAGAACACCTTAGATAGAAAAGCGAAAATGGATCCTTCACTATATTCATAGGAACATGTGTGAACTTGTGACCCAAATCATCGATAAGAAAGAGGAAGAGCTATATAGAGATGATGACCATACGATATTAAGACCCTTTCCCAAACAAAATAAGGATAGTAATTGTTGAAACATTTAAAGAAATAAGATTGAAATAGAAATCAAAATGCAATTAAAAGAAGACTTGAACCTGAAAAAAAACGCTTATCAACAATTCTGAAAGGACAAAAACACCCCACTTCAGATACACACCTTGTCTAAGCATCCACTGCAAATAATAAAAATGCCATAATCAATCTGATCCATTAAACCAAACTATTTACAAAGTAGAGGACCAATATATGAAATCACTCAAAAATAGCAGATTCTTCACAAAATAAATATACAACCCAAGGATTGAAAGGAAAAATAGAGGAAATATAAGTTTAATCTACCGTATAAGAAGTGTTAGAACAAACATAGGAAAAACATTTCTCAAATTGTTGAACATTTGCACGCGCAAACAAACTGCAATAAATATTTAGTGGAAATGAATTAAAAATCAGTTACAGCTTCTTAGAAAACATCACAGACAATAAAAACACTTATAAAATAACCAGCCATGAGCAAATAATTCAAGCCAACACATGCAACTAGAATAAAAGGAATATGCCCATTAGGAGAAAATTGTCTAAAATCAAATATAATTTGTCAAGAAACTGAAGACATATATGTTGGAGCAACTGAGACAATATAGAGATAACAAAACAACATCTGCAATTTTATAACAAAAAGTTTCGAAGTTGCACAATAATGTTGGAATGTATACGGAAACAGAAAAGAGAAAAACTACCGATAATAACTTGGAAAGTAACAAAATAAGCAATTTGGCATATTTTGGTCTAAGCGTCTGGTACATAAAAACTTTGTGGTGGCCCAGCTCCTTTTTCCTTAGTCTCCTATAATTTGACTTTTTCTTCGTATTTTTGCTGATTGCATTTGAGTCACGATTTAAAGACTGTAATTCCACATAGACTTTCTTGAATATTGGATGATAAACTATACATCATCTAATTACATGCAGAGATAAAAGCTTGTACTACATTTGATTTTGTGTTCATGTTGACTAAATTATAATATTGGATAGCTCATATACATTTCCGTATATCTGATTGGATATATTCAATCTAAATATGTATACATATACTTATTCTAAAATAAACAAGTATATGTATGCGTAAAAGAAAGATTGCATTAGTATATATGTTGGTTTTATATATAGTTCCATTTATGCGTAGTCATTAGCATAATCATGTGTGTAATTATGTGCTGTCTAGTACTATTTCAAATTAATGAAAATCACAATTTCTTCTGGGGAAGAAAAGGGAAGGCTCTCCCTACGCTTTTCTTGAGCGTTTCGCCAATATCATCAATTCAAGAAAAATATGAATAAAGAGATCATGATTGCTGTTTTATGTCTTTGAAATTAAATTGGTCCCTATATAAATGAAGTCAATTCTAGGATAATCCTGTAAGAAGTGCAATACTCACAACTGAATAAATAAAACTCAATATTTGTTTGTTCCACTTTGTAGGTCAGAATTATGCATATAAGTAGCTGAAATTCGACATAGGAGTACATCTTTTCAAAGTGAAAGACATATCGTGGCATTTTCTGACTATATGTGAGATAATTGAAAAAAAATTTTTCTTATGCATTTTCGTGTTTTGCCAGATGCAAGGGAGACAATTCAATTTCTAGCCTTGATATACCCCCCTTTTAAAATACTTGGTAGATGAATATACATGGTGTTCAGTATTATTTTATGTGAATATCAAGGTGAGATTAGAACATGGAAAAGCTGTCACCTGCTGAAATACCACCAAATCAATTTTGGCTGATCATGGTTAGAAAGATGAGGGAATAGTGCCAAAATTTTGGACTGGGAGCAGCATTAGAGGGTGAAACGACTCTGAAGACCATATAGGAGCCCTTAATCTTGACGGAACATTCCCTGTGTTAAAAGCCCCAGACCCATAACCATATATATATATATATATATATATATATATATGTGGGTGTGTGTGCGTTCTTGCATATGCTCATATGTGCATATCTGGCTGTATATACATATGATAAAAAGGGGCATCCTGGCATTATACATATGTATATTTATACGAACGAATTTTTCTTAAAAAAAAAAAGAGAAAAAATGAAATTATCAATGAAAATATATAAAACAGTTTGTTGAAATACTTTTGAACATCACTTTTTAGCTTCTATAGTGTACTAGTCACTAGTGGTTGAACAAGCACAACATTTGTTTTTTGTTGCTTAAGATTTCATTATGGATTTGGAGATCAAATTTCTAGTTTGGCAGATCTTTTATATTGCAATGTGAGTCAACTTTTCTATCTCTTCACTTGATTCCGAACGAGATTTTGAGACGGATGAAAAAAATTGACTTTTTTTAAACATGACTAAATGCATGCCTTGTTACGTTGAATGCAAAAAAATGTGGTTTCTGCTTGCGTGATGTTCTGGTGTTTAACTCTCAAATCCAAACGATTAGAAGCAAAATGTCTGTATGTTAGAATACTTATGACAAGTACTATATATATATATATATATATATATTCCTCTTAATGTATAATTACATGTATGTATATGTACAAGTTTAATTACCCCACAAAGATACCCCACATATAAATACGAACACAAACACACACATCTAAGGCAATCCGTAACGATCATATATAAATAAATGTTCTTGTTTTATTTGTTATTCTCTTACTTATTAAACTAACTCAAATACCCTCCGAATTTGCCGGAACTGAACACGAAATTAATTCGCAATTTTCTACCATTTTAAGTTCCTGAAATCTCCATGGTTTGTTTCATGAAGTTGCTGACTGCAATTTTCGTTTAAATTACGAGTCGACGCTCAGAAGGACAAGGTTTTTTCTCTGCAGCCTGAAGGGAAGAGTTTATAGAGATAGCATAGCTAGAATTTTATTCCAGGAAGGTCTGGGTTGCTTAAAAATCCACGTTTATGATTAGATAAAAACCCAGCTCGATACACGTATTTAATAAGAAACGAATATATACTAGGGTAAAAAATAGTCGTACACAGTCTGTCGTGAAAGTATCCAGACATTTTGAATATCCCAAGTAGCGGTTGTGCGGGCTTGTAACTTGACAAATAATCAGGGGGAATGCATGCGCGAAGTGATACAGGAAGCAGCTAAGTACAATTTTTGTTCTAATCACGAATCTACTCTCAGAGATGCAATATTTTTCTCTGTTATCTAAAGGAGATGACTTATGTAAATAGCAATGCGGTAGTTTTATTGGAGGAAATTCTGGTTTGCTTTAATATACACGTGTATGATTTGACGAAAATTCACGGCAATACCTGTTTTCATATAATATGAAAACGAATATCTACTGGAAAAAATAGTCATTATACGTCAAAGCAAAAAAAAATTAAACTGCCGCTTAAAATATTTTGCTGAACAATTCCCATCTCTCACGGGTAATACGAGGTGTGCCCAGAAAGTATCTACCCATTCTGATTATCCTGAGAACCGGTTGCGTGGCTTTTATGAAACTTGATAACCTATCGGAGGGGAACTTACTTCACTTGTGTAAACAGACACTCTCGTGGTAGGTGCTACACAGGAACGTAGAAACCAGCAATTATCGTATGAATATGAATTATGAATCGACGCAGAAGTACAAGGTTTTATCTCCATCGTCTGAAGAAAACAATAATGGAAAAACCTGTGTTATACCTGTGTTCATTTAATTAGAAAACTAATATCTACTGGGGAAAAAGTCATTAAGCATCCCAGCAAATAAATTTAGATATTTTTCCTGTAACCTATATTTGGATGTGCTGTCATCGACTGACATACCGAAACTAGAGGCGCGTCCCTTGCTCAGTTTTTCAATATCTAGGTACTGGGTTGCGTCTAGATATCAGAAATTGTTTTTTGGGTAATTCTTAATGAAATAACTAATATTTTTACTTGCTTTGAAGAAACGAAATGAGGAATTTTTTTTAATAAGTCAAGAGATATTTCAATGAAATAAATGTTGAAGATTAAAGTCATAGTTACTTTATTAATAATATAATATATTTCCCAGATTTTAGATAAATATATCGGGAATCTAGGTGTTTCGGGTGTTGGAAGATATTCCTTTTTGCTCAATTTTGAATAGAAACTTGAAAATAAAATTGGTAATACTGGCCTTGATTTTCATGCAAGAAAAGAATATCGCATCTAAGATTCCAGACGTTATGAGCATCCTGAGGACTGGCAACATGGCTTCGATGTAGCTTGGTAACCCATCAGAGGGGACCTTACCAACGCGTCACTCAGTCGGCAACGAAATGCTTTTGAGTGAGCCTATGACCGTCGCATTCAAAAAAACTGAGCGTTATAATTAAATCACGTCATGTCTATTTTTTTCTTCATGAAAAACATTGCATCCCCCCCCCAGGTTTGCCAGCCTACTCAGATTTGGCTCTCTTGTGACTCCTGGCTTTCAGATCGAGAGAAAGATTGAGAAGTACGCGACGAGAAAGCTGATGGCGATCCCGAGAGAGAACTTTGCAGTCTGTGGAAAGGACGCTGACATAATTGTGTGAGGTCCCAAAGGGAGTATTTTGAAGAGGACTAGGGCACCACAATCTTAGTTCTATTGTTCTTGGCTATTTTTTTCGTTGATCTTAAATGGCTGGATACTTCCCGAATAGACCTCGTATAATAGTTCACTAACAGGAAAATCTGGTGCTGTCCAGGGGAAAGAACTTGAAATATGACCAAACAGGGAAGATATGTTCTTTGATATATTTGTTCTTGTACAACACAATCAACGAAGAAACGATTATTCACACTACATTCGCATGAAATAGTATCTGTAACAGAAGAAATATACCGATGACCTCAAAAGAACAAATAATGTCATTGCTTAGTTTGACAGGGCTTCTGGATACACTTCATGAGTGTTTGTGCCAGGGTCCATCCTTTTAATGATCAATATAGAATTGTCCATGGGAAAAACATGGAGAACTTAAGTAAAGGCCAACAGTCTTGAGATATTATCCTTGTGCCTTGTTACAATTTCCATAAATGACTTCAGGTGACCCCTAGTATCAACATTGCCTATAATTTTCGCTGATAAAAAGATTCTGCACCCTAGGCATCATATTGAGGCGAAAAACTTGGAACATTCGCTAGAAGTGACCAGAAATGGCGTTTGCTTACCTCAAATTTTCCCGATGTCAAAATCGAATTTCTAAATACTTTAGCAGTGAAAGAATCTACCCGTATGCCAAATATCAGCTTCATAGATGCAAAATTGTGATTAACAACTTGGAAAATTGGCTAGAAATGATGAAAAATGACCTAAGATAATCTCAAATGAATTCTGAGTTCAATCTCGCATCGCCTTTAACCTTCCCAAAGAAAAGATTTGCCTCTATGCCAAATTTCTCTTGCATAAAAGCAAAATTATTGCCAAAAAACAGAACTGACCCCCGGGGACCTTCAATGGCCCCCTTGCTAAGCCTGTTAGCCTTGATATGAGAAAATATACCCATATGCTAAATTTCAGCATCCTTGGTGCAGAATTGTGGCCCACAACTCTGAAAAGTAGCTAGCATTGATCGAGGAATGACCTCTGGTGACCACGAATGACCTCCGCAGTCCACCTCACAAAGCCTACGCAGAGTATATCGATTGGTAGTTTTTGTGGGCAAGAGACACGCATAAACAAACAAACCATCGAACAAACAAACAAACAAACAAAAGATTCAAATATCAATATAGATTACATTGCTGAAGAAAGAAGGTGATTGGGAAAAGTTGTGATTTCAAATACAGTAGCTTTCTGGAGATTCTGTCAAATACATCAATGTAGAGCTACTTTATAATTTGATTAGCTGAACTCCACCATATCGGGTGGTTTTCAGCTAGTTTTTGCAGAAGGTCCACCTACCCCCCCCCGCAGGAGTGACTGAAACCCCGCCTATCGGACAGTTTCCTGCTAGTATGAATATGTATTTATGGACATTGAGTAGAAAGTAAAGGTTTAGTTTAAAATCATTATTACACTGTCAATAGATCCCCCCTGGAACCCTCGAATTTAAAAAAAAACAAACAAATAGTCCAATAGTTATTCCCCTAGGCCTACTAAGTGTGCATACCAAATTTGTTACAGCCACTATCGCATAGCGTTGCAGACATAGCACTTCAAATGCATGTGTTCTTTTTTCGCGACGAGGTATTTTTTGTTCATTCACCGGTGGCTGCGAACGCGCCTCAGGAACACAGCAAGTCAATTGCGAACACACAATCAATGGAGACACCTTCAAAAGGAGAGAAAAGATGCTATGGCGTGCATTTATATACGTTACATCGCCGGTCGACGTCAGTGGGAAGAAAGTTAAAGATTCGTACGTGTAGAAACCCCTTCTCCCGTCAGAGAAAAGTGAACACAAGAAAAAAATCCATGTGTCAAATAAAGAATGATTCCATTTATTCAATTCCGGAGCACCAGGAACAAGACTCTGAACTAAACTCGGTAAGCAAGGTGCCAACTGTATTCACACTGGGAAATGCTCTCTCAAGAGTTTACACTTCGTAGTAGTGATCTTCTTGACTAACATTCTAACCTTTTATCCTCTCTCTCTTTTCAAGACACACTTCTCTCTTCTTGGCAGCGGTATAACCCATCTTCACCCCTCCCCCACCTGAAACAGAGAGAGAGAGAGAGAGAGAGAGAGAGAGAGAGAGGATATATATATATATATATATATATATATATATAGTGAGTGAGAGAGAGAGAGAGAGAGAGAGAGAGAGAGAGAGAGAAAGGGAGAGAGTTCAAAATCATGGATACCTTCAAGGGGGAACCCAATAGAAAATAGACTTGGAGGAGCCCCAATCATAAAATCAAGAATGAAATCAACTACATTCTAGCAGACAAAAGCGACACTGTCAAAGCTATTCCCAAATCAAGTCAATGTAGAAAGCGACCACGGAATGATAAGATATAAAACACATCATCATAGTGAATAATTGAACTATCGTAGTGTCAAAATTAGAAGTCATCTATATGTAGATATGGAAATAGAGACCCGTACGCGCATTTATCATTTATTCTTAGATGGATTTTTTTTTATCTCATCGAAGAATAAATGACATGTGTGAATGTGTCTGTATATTCATACCTACATAGAGATACGTATACTTCAAATTATGTATTTCAAATTAATAAGTATTTCCTCAAAAGCTGGATAGATGAAGTCATACAACCTGAATATGCTTAATTAGACTCCGAGTGGTTCTCCTAACTCCCACGCTTTGCTGGAAAACGAAATCCGTATGACATTCGGTCGGTACACTCTTTTCACGATCCCCGAAACCTTTGGGTATCATCTTGGATATGTTTCTATGTACACATTAATATGTGGGTGTGCTTTCACAAAATCAATAATGAATGATGATCGCCATCATAGTCAATAATTGAACAACTGCAGCAGTGAAGTCATGTAAAAAGTCATTTAGAGGATTTAGATATTATGAAAAGAAACGTCAGAATAAAGCCGCCAAAATCTAAAAAAGCTCCTCCCCCTTCCCCCCAAAGAAAACATTTTTAGAAAGGGCCTAGTAGAGCATTGATGCCAATTTTCAAGTCTATAGGCAAAACGATATGGCCAGTAGCGTAGGAACAAACAAACACACAAATGCACAAACAAATACACTCACACGCTCACACACATATATATAAAAAAGATAAAACTCTTAGCCTCCTTTGGTGCTTAGAGTTGTTCAATTCAAATTAACACCAAAAAAAAAAAATAAAAAAAAAAAATGAACGCAGGAAAGGTTTTTCAACAAACTGCAATCACTTAGCATACAGATAAAGCTTATTTGATCCTTTCAGCTCGAACTGAAAAAAAACAACAAACAAACAAACAGATTCGCGCTTCTTCCAGAAGGCGAAAAGAACAATAACTGCATCAACATCAACGAATCTAAGAACAAAATAACAATCTCTTTAATTGAAGTCGCCATCGTGTTTTAACCAAAGAGCACACGAACTATAAGTAAAACCTCAGAAGAAACCAAGAATATCAAGGAAAAATGCAAAAATCTCAAAAGGCCGACAACAACAAGAAAAATGATAGAGGCAATCAAACTTAACAAAACCACCCGCAGGAAACAAGACGAAGATAACAGAAAATGTACAACGGCAGTCATAGGAAACATTCTAAATAAAGGTAGGGATTTAAACGTCATCAACAAAAGTCTCAGTACTAGAAAAAATGGGAACAGCTAGAGTATTCGAAAAATGGAAACCTAACAACGGAAACGGAAATCGTCGAACGTGTCTAAGAATTCTACAAAAACATTTATTTCTCCAAACAAGAGACACAGAAGAATAGACAAAACATACAAGTCACCAGTTCGAAAACTTCCCAGAGGTTATTCGGTGGTAATACAGCAGATAACCAGACTGTGCGTTTCTTGAAAAAGCATGGAATTTATAACATAGTTAATACATACCATAAAAATAATTTTCAGATGTGTAGGGAAACTAGGTCGGACCTCTGAGGACCATAAGTAGTCGAATTCAAGATGACCAGCAGTCGACTGGATCTAATTTCAAACGTGTTTAATTTGGAGATCAAACAGTAAAATAACATTTTAAACAAAGCTTGGGGTGCTCATTCATTTGTTGATACTTTTGAGATCACCAGAATTCAAGGAAATGCATTGAAATCAAATTGAAGAAAAAATGTTGAAGAGACATTCTTTGCTTATACATTTAGTGCTGGGCAGCATGACGATCAGTTTACAGGCAATATCTCGCTGAAATATCAAAGCACGGATACAGCAGATGTAAAAAAAAGATATGATGCTAATTTTTCAACGATGCAATGGGTAATTTATAGACCAGATTTAACGATGTCATCATTGCAGTAATTTCTCATTTATTACGTAATCGGGTGCATTTATGAAAAATAACCCTACCCCCTAGAATAGGTTTTCAACATTTTTTTTTGTGGTATCATGCGTTCTCAATAACAAAGTAAAAGTATACCAAGATTGACCATTGGAAAAGGTATAGTTTTCAAGATAGCGTCCAAGATAGCCATCAAATCTTCAACATTCCCATTATTCATTCATTAATTAACCAAGACAAATTTCATTCAATAGTTTCTTGTTGCGGCAAATGTACTTTTACAAAGAAACATCTGAAAAACTACAAACCAATAAGCCTACTGAATGGCATAGACAAATATTTTGCCGAAACCATCACCAACCGAATTAGCAAAATGCTAGATGAAAACAAACCACGGGGATAGGCTGGCTTCAGAATAAGCTACTCGAATACTCACCATTCTCATTCGGTAAATCCACTAAAAGAGAAAGTAACGGAATACAAAATTCTACTAGCTGTAGCATCTCTGGACTTCAACTGAGTGGGAACCCCCCCCCCCCGAGCCATTGATGCTATCATATAAGGAGGCATACACCTCGTACATGTCAGTATCTTGCAACCTATGTACTTACACAGCAGTTCTTTTTAGTAGGCTAAATAAAGACTCTTAGTCCTCTCTGGTTTGCCGACGACAACGTGGAGAACCTTCACGATCTCTGAATAATGCTACACAAACTGAATGAAAAGAGCAAGGAAGTTGGTCTTCACTCGAATTTCAGTAGAACCAATATCATGCACAACAAACATGCGGAGAAACGTAACTATCAAAATCGAAAACGCAGAACTAAATGAAGCTGATCACCATGAAATCCTTAAGAGAAATCACTCTACGTTGGCAAGTAACAAGCCCAACCGTCAAGAACAAAAATCCTGTAAAAGGAAAGGTCTACAATCAATGCATCCTCTCTGGAGCCACCTATGAAGCTGAAACAAGGAACCTAACCCGAAATATTGATCCTCAAACTGAGAAGCATGAAACGTGCACAGGAGAAATCACAAGACAGTACAGTATGTGAGAGAAAAGACAGGAGTCTCAGACATTGTAGGAACTGTTAAAAAACTCAAATGGCAATGGGCTGGTCGTGTTGCAAGAATGTCAGACAACCGTTTGACATCACAGCCCACGGCAGAGTTCTCCAGGTGCAAAACTGTGTCAGCCCCCCCCCCCGAAGATATTGTGACGAACTAGTGACGAAAGTTTTGGCTCCGCGACGCTTATGATAGAGTGATCTGGAGAATCTTGTGGAAGGTGTATCTTAAACAACGGATGCTAAATGGCTGCCGTTGATGATGACATTAATTTAGTGTTTCCCAAACAGACGACCACTCCCTTTTAGAGGATATATTTTATTATTGCCCCTGAAAGTCGATTAAAAATGATACATTGAAATTAAATTGTAATAATTTATTTTGATTTAAGCGCTTATTCTATTACCAAAAAAATAATTGCATAAAGCATGTAAGAGTACTTGAATAATAATAATAATAATAATAATAATAATAATAATAATAATAATAATAATAATAAAGAAATCTTATAAAAGGAATGAACACCTGGGATGTGTCAGTAGTTAGATATATAGGACCATTCCTAGGATGGACAAAGGAAGAACTCCAATCAATGGATAGGCAAACTAGGAAACTTATGACAATGCATAAAGCATTACACCCTAGAGATGATACAGATAGACTATACGTTAAGAGAAAAGAAGGTGGCAGGGGGCTCATCAGCATAGAAGACTGTGTCCAGAGAGCTAAAGTAGTCCTAGAAAGGTATGTGCAAACGAATAGTGAAGAAATCATAAAGAGTGCAAGAGATAGTGCAACAAACAACAAAGTAGAAAACAATGGAACAGTACAGCAAACAAGAAAAGAAAGATGGGAAGAGAAAAATTGTATGGAGAGTTTAAAAGGCAGATACAAGATGTAGCAGACAAGAAATCATGGACGTGGTTACGAAAAGGAAACCTTAAGAGAGAAACGGAATCGCTCATCATGGCAGCCCAAAACAAAAGCATAAGGACAAACTACATAAAAACAAAAATCGACAGAACACAGACAAACAACAAATGCTGCATGTGCAGTGAAAGAGATGAGACAGTAAACCACATCACTAGTGAATGTAGTCAGCTCGCCCAGAATGAGTATAAGCACAGACACGATAGAGTAGCAACGATGATACACTGGGAACTAAGCAAACAAATGGAATTCAACCATGTGGAAAAGTGGTATCAGCACAAGCCAGAGGCAGTTTTGGAGAATGACAACCACAAACTACTGTGGGACTTCGACATCCAAACTGACCACCTCATCCAGGCAAGAAGGCCAGACTTAGTAATAGTAGACAAAAAAAGGGAGGCCTGCCAAATAGTAGACGTTGCTGTGCCTGCAGACCATAGAGTAAAAAAGAAGGAGGGTGAAAAAAGGGAAAAATACCAGGACCTAGCAAGGGAGTTAAGGAAAATGTGGAACATGAAAACCAGGGTAGTACCGGTCATAGTGGGCGCACTAGAAACAGTCCCCAAAACGCTGAGGGTGAGACTGGAGGAGATCGGGATTAGGGGAAGGATTGAGACCGTACAGACCACAGCACTACTGGGAACTGCACGGATACCGAGGAAGGTGCTAGAGATATAAGTACTGCAAGTAATTTTAGCCCTGACATGATAGGTGAAAGAGAGAGGAGACGTTAGCTGAAGACCTGAGGAGACTTTTTGTCACTCAGCCTTCAGTGATAACCACTGGGCAACCGGTTTTGAAACTGTAAATCGCAGAATTACTGCGACCTATGAGTACTAGGAGAGGAGGGCTGGAGACTTGAGGAGACTTGCTGTCACTCAAACTCCAGCGGTCACCACCAGGCAACTGGTGTGAGATTCCAAATAATAATAATAATGAAAGTTGGACCAGGCACAACTTTATGCATAGGAGGTCTCAATTTCTATACAGTGCCCTTTGTCCCTTAGCACCCCTGATCTTCCAACGCCCCCTTACCACCCCTTGTCTTGCATCATCAAGGGGATGGTAGTGCCAACTTTTGAAATCATTGTATCAATCTCTGTGAATTCGATGGCTCGGTATCGAACCCTGAGCATTAATTTCATCGTCTATAAGTGTATAAGCGAACTGCGATCCTTAAATCAATATAGCTGTGAAAATACTTCCATAAAAAAAGATAGGTACAATCATTTATGATGCGTTTACACCTGATCAAATCATATTGTTAACATGGATACTGGAATCACCGAAAATAATACAAACTATCATATTTCCAGACATATGATACGCTCAGATCATCTATGAAAAAATGAATGACAATATTGGAAGTCTTGTCAAAATAAATTAAATATTTTATTTCGATGTTTCGACAATTTTTTCTGGACTTTCTCAAGGCAAATCAAGGAAGAAAACAGATATTTTAAAGTAATATATGAATTGTGGGTGGATGTATATTCGAGAAACGATTGTGTGTTTTTGACCTGCACCGAATGTTGATAGGATCTAAGTGGGTAGGAATGGGTAAGAGGAAATGTTGATATGATGAAATCGTTTGTAAGTTCATGAAGGGTCATGGAGATTTGAATCTCGTTTACAGAAAACAAAGGAACATATAAATAGCCTTAGGATGAACAGGGAACTTATCTTTGTGTATGGTATGAGGGCTTATATATGTGTGCATGTGCGTGTGTGTGTAAGCGTATATATCAACATATATATGTACAGATCACACACACACACACACACACACACACACACACACACACACACACACACACACACACAAATATATATATATGCGTGTGTGTGTGAGTGTAGTATATGTGGTACAAATCAGGCTAGCAGTATAACTTAATATAATAATATATCAATAGTATAAAGCCATTTCTGAAATGTAATGGATTTATTTCATAGAGTGCTCGATACATGCAACTTTTACTTTTGAAGTCAAGTTGTTTTAGAGTAGGGCTGGAAATTCGCCTGATGAGGCTCGAAGAGGGTAGAAACATGAGCTAGTTTGTGTTGCGAATCCACATTCTACTGTATATATATATATATATATATATATATATATTATTTTCTCTTTATTTATATATATATATATATATATATATATATATATATATATTTATATGTATTATTTCGTATACATATATATCTGTTTATTCAAATAAAAAATACCATACATACGAAAGAATCTATACAAGTATCACACTGTATCCAATGTATTGGTATCATGACTTGAGGGACGTCTACCTAAACCCTAGAATGGATACTTTAGATCTTTGATGAGTTACAGTGAGCAGCCAGGGTCATCATCATCATCATCATCAGCAGCCTTTAAGCGTCGTTTGATATAAACCTTCTCCAAGATTTGCCAGACCTCTCTATCATGGGTGTCGTGGAATCAGTTCTTTTCGAACTTGTCTAGTCTGTCACGCCTTCTTATTTCTGGTCGGCCATAGTTTTGCAAATAATCTATGGGTTTCTTTGTTGTGGATCGTGATGTCAAACGGTTATCTTACATTCTTGCAACATGGCCAGCCCATTGTTTTCTAATAGATTCTGTGATATTTCCGACTCCGATACTTCTCTCTAATGTACTGCGCTGTCTTGTGATTCCTCCATGTGTTGTTGAGAATGACTCTTCCTTGTGCACGTTGCATGATACTTAGTTTGAGGGTTAATATTTTGATTAGATTACATGTTTCATCTAGTCGGCCCTAAAGACTCTAGCAATCTATGAATCTTATAAGCCCATAAATACGGTACGTCGTCATATTTCTGAGAGACGAACCCCACCAGACAGTATTTGAACGCACTTAATGAACTTCCAATACCAGACAAGTGTTTATATGGTCAGAGTATGTTTTTATGTGACCGATATTTTTTTCGTAAAGATTTATAATGCAAGATCTGATCATAAAAATTTGGCTTGAACAAGTGATGTCGGTCAAGCATAGCTCGTCACTAACTCAGTGTTCCCGCCTTTTCCCCCTGCGTTCAATTGACCAATAGAAGATCAAAGTGGATAAGATCCGGCAACTTTCACTTTCCTTTTGGCCTTCCTACTTTGGTTTTGTATTCTTAACGTCAATAAAAGAAGTTCAATCGAGCTGCAGTTGAAGTCGATATTCTGGCTCTAAACGCTTTCTTTCGCGCTTCTTTCGTGACGATTGAAGCGAAGAAGAAAAATATCGGGATGTCATTATTCGCTTAAGAGGTTGTTGTGGGGTCGAAGAAGAGGAAATGTAATTGAAAGAATAGAAATGAAAAAATAACAGAAAAAGAAGAAGAAGATGCGATGAGGAGATAAGAATAAAAGGAAGACACGTCCAAGTAAGGGGAGAAAGTAATGAAAATGAATTAGATCGGGAATAAAGAAAATAAAGAAGTGAAAGGAAGAAGAAAAAAAAGAAAACGAAGAAGAACAGAGAGAGAGAGAGAGAGAGAGAGAGAGAGAGAGAGAGAGAGAGAGAGAGAGAGAGAGAGAGAGAGAGAGAGAGAGAGAGAGAGAGAGAGAGAGAGAGAGAGAGAGAGAGAACTGAATGGCCCCAAAACGTAGGGAAATGATAAGAAAGAAGAGGGAATAAGAGACCGATGAGGAAAGAGTTGAACGTCTCCGTAATATGAGGAAAAGTTAAAAAAAAAGAAGAGGATAAAAGAGACGGTTGAAAGAATGGCTAAACGTCTCCCCCCCCCCAAAAGGAGGGTTGTTAAAAAGGTGTAGGTAAAGAAAGGGCTGAACGTACTGAGAATGAAAGGGAAATATAAATTCTATGAAAATGAAGTGACTTTAATCGAGCTCAACGGTCAACGAAGGCGGTCCTTGGGCTTGCTGAGAATAGAGAGAAAAACAAAAGAAAGAATTCAAAGGAAGAAAAGAAAGGAGAGAGAGAGAGAGAGAGAGAGAGAGAGAGAGAGAGAGAGAGATTCAAATGATTGATATGATGGAGAAAAATACGATGTCTATGTGAAGAAAAGAATACAAAATTGTAATAAGGATGGTTATATTTTTAGATAGATTACAGTAATGCTGTTAACGCTGTTGTAGATGTTGGATGATTGAAAGTCACTGAGAGGGAGTTTTATTAAAAGAAAGCAAGGAAGGAAAGTCACATGATATAATGATATATGTAAAGAACATTTAGTCGAACGAGTGGATGAAAAAAGAAAAAAGAATGAAATATAAACACACACACACAAACAAAACAAAAAACAAAACTTAAACGACAACAAAAACAGAATAACAAAAAATAGAAAGAAATAGTAAATTGAAAGAGAAACCGAAGTATGGGAGAGTGAAAAAGAATGAGAAAGGAAGAAAAAGATGAAAAAAGAAAAAGTTGGAAAAATAGAGATGATAGACAAGATGCTAAAGAAGAGACAACAAAAAGTTGGAAGAAGAAGAAGAAGATAGATAGACAAGAATAGAAAAAAGAAACTACCAAAAATCTAGAGGAGAAAGAAGAAGAAGAAGAAGAGAATGTATATACAGAAAAAGAAACATTTAAAACGAACCAACGGATGAAAAAGAGTGAAAAATAAGCTAATGCAAGACAAAAGCGAAAAATAAATAAAGGAGGACCAGTAGATAGAAAAAAAAAGATAGGTAAGGCGAGGACGTGAAATAATGGAAAAAGCGAACTTCCACATTTACAAGAAGACTCAGGTGAATATAAGCAAAAGGGAAAATAGAAGAAATTCAAAGAAAGGTGAAAGAAGAAGAAGAAGAAGAAGAAAAGGAAATGCGCTGCCGATCAATGAAGTGATATGTATTATTGCTTTTATGGCTACCTGTTGTTTGACATCTTTTGATGTTTGGGTCTTTGTTGCCGACGATTGTAACGGGAATGTGTCGGATACAATCGAGCCGGGTTCTTGTGTATGTAACAAACACTAAACCAGACACTTTGCCTTTCATTTAATTTCCCTTCTCACACTTTACTTACACACATCTTCTTCTTCTAATATATATATATATATATATATATATATATATATATATATATATATATATATATATATATATATATATATATATGTGTGTGTGTATGTATATTTACGTATATATGTAGATAGATACCTATATACAATATGCATTTACGTTAATGTATATGTATATATGTATGTCTGTTCATATATATATATATATATATGTGTGTACAGATATGTATATGCAAATATAAATGTACGTTGATACACACACACACACACGTATATATATGTACAATTCTGCTATACATATATGTATGGATAAGAATTTCGATATTTATGTATATAAAAGTGTGTATGTTCATGCATGTATGTATGTATGTATGTATATATAAATATATACATATATATATACACACACACATATATATATATGTTAATACAGATATGTACGTATACACATGTATGCATTAATATTTATTTATATGTACACCTATATGCATGTATGTATATATATATATATGCATATGCATATATATATATATACATATGCAAATATATATATATATATATACACACACACAAACACACACACATAGACGTATATATATATATATACACACACACACAAACACACACACATAGACGTATATATATATATATATATATATATATATATATATGTATATATATATATATATGTATTCTTATTGGTTTTTCCCCTTAAGTACCTCCCACTGACAAGAAAACATTTCTAGAAGTAAAGCCGCATGATATCACTATTCTCTCAGTATACACAAGTATATGTATTGATAAACACAGTAATGTATCAATTCAGGACGTGATGGCGTGCGTAGATACAGTCAATGTAAAGCACAATCAGTAGCACTTAAGCACATATCAGAATCGGCCTAAAACCTACAGGAATCAGTACAAAGACACCATAAGAGATGGGTTCACGTCTTAGAACACTGACCAGTTGTCAAAGAAATACAAAGGTTTGCATTAAAACACGAGCTTTAATGATAAGCGAATTCTGCTGAAAATTATGACCGGATATCCTTACTTTGCATAAATGAGTCATCATAACCCGCGCATGTACCAGATTTTGTTATCAAAAGAATTTTCTAGAACGTGTATATCTTTTATCTAAAATTATTCAAAATGTATCAGAATAAGGTTTGGGCATTGCTTGTCGAAAATAACCATAGAGACCTTAAATAGCACCTTCTTTTTGAAAAAAAAAAATTAAAAACGTGTTCGGATGATGCCTAGTGGTGTATTTATAAAAATTGTCAAGCTTGTAGCCCCTCAAAGTGACCAGGAGCAGCCGAAGCCCCCTCCCCGATAGACACAGACACTTAAACAGAGAAAAATCTGTAGCCCACTTGGCTGGTTGGTCGGACCGATAAGTTCTAGCTCAAGCTTGCCAGACCTGTCAAAGCTTCGTTCTGCTTACAGCACATGGTATCCACCGATCTAGGTACTGACCAGGCTTAACTTCAGTGATCTAACAGGAACCAGTATATTCAACATGATTTGGCTGTAACTTCTCGGCCTCAGGGAGAGGTTCCTCAATCATAGTCCTTGTGCTGAATGCTCAGCAGAGTGGCATTGGATATCTTTTAACAAACGGTTTTTGGTATGACTCAGCGATGTATTGAAGCACGGCCTACCGAACTGGAGGTTGGCACTCTACCACTAAGTAATCAGAATTTCATGTTTAACGTGCATCGAACGATAGGCAATGAATTGCTAATGTTTTTGGTGATGATGCAGTTGGTTCGAGCTCGCGTCGGTGATGGTTTGAAAAACTTCAAAATATATTTTGAGCCCAGGGACAAAGAATTCTCAGGAATATCTCAAAACAGGACCCCCCCACCAAAAAAAAAAAACCGAATTTCTAATCTGGTGGGAAATTCAAAGGAAAAGGCTGCACGTGATCTTGCAGGAAAAAAATAGAGATAAATTTTATGGTATCCAAGATGAGGGATACACTTTAGTCCGTCTTGTCCACTGCTGTCAGCTAAAGAGGACGTATCCTTTTATTTGTCCATGTTTATATAAACCGCCCGTAATCAGCTGACGGTAACCACGTGACTTGTTTATGCTATCTTCTTATAACGAAGGGGATGTTACTCCATTGAAATCGGTGGAGAGTAACGCTCTTCGAAATATCCCAAGTTAGTCAATTTGTTCGAATGACACGTCAGAAGAGAAAATACCCCTTTGTGGGCCAGGAAGTCCACCGATAATTTTGGAACATGGCAACACCTATCCTCGTGCTGCAAATGCCATGTTGCCAACGATCATGGAGCTGGGACGGGACAGGGGTCGCATCAATCAATCGCAGAACCTGTTGCATGTGTTACAAAGGTGCTGTAAACTTGAAAAAATACACATGAATATTAGCATGAATTATCAACACTTACTTTTTTTTACCTGCATAGTAATGTAATCATGTTTTTTCATTTACCATAAAGCCAGATAAGACAACAAATATATCTAATATATCAGTAATTGCATTACTTTCTCGTTATGATTTCTGTGCAGTGGCATTTCCATATTGTATATGCATACGGATACCGTGTTCCTATTAATTAGCGTATAAAAATGATACCTTCGAATAGTAATAATTGACTAGAATCGATGACATTAAACACCTAGTCGTCCATGAAAGCTGAGGGTAGTATAGTAATGAAGTAATAGTGATGTGTAGGGTCACTGAATTGGAATTGATGGTTTGCAAGTGTTTAGCGCGGAGACCTTGATGATTCGGGGCCCATATCAATTTCACCCGTGGCTGGGGAAAATGGAAGTAAAATATTGATTTACTGCATCGTTTCCCGTGTAAAGAATGACATTTTTGTCACGTAATGCAGGCGAAAAGAAAAATAAATGTTGTCATTGATGACAGCGTATTTGCAAGAAATGAACCACCGTAGCCACCAAAGGGGGTGAACGAATCTATCCCTTTTTATATGTGCGTGTAATTGTGTGTTTGTGTGCTTCAGCACTCCAGGCCATACCGTTTTGTCCACAGACATGAAAATTGGCATCGGTACTCCACTACATTCCATCTAAAAAATTCCCCCCCACCCCAAATTATTTCATTTCTGGAAAAAAAACAAACTTTTTGGACCTTTTTGGGGCCTTATATTGACGGGTATAGTTTATCAATAACATCTAGATTCCCCAGAGTCTAGATATTTAAAAAAAAACTTTATTTTAGATGTTTTCCTGTAGAAAACACCAATGATGTCATAAATGACTTTTTACATGACTTCACTTATTGAAGCTGCAATTGTTCAATTATTGACTATGATGGCGAGTATCACCCATAATTGATTTTGCGACCCCCCACACACATGTATGTGTACATAGAAACATATCTAAGATGATACCCAAAGGTTTTAGGGATTGTGAGAAGAGCCTGCGGACCGAATGTCACACAGATTTTTGTTTTCCAACAAAGCATGGGAGTTTGAAGAACCACTCGGAGTCTACTTAGGAATGTTCAGATTCTATGACTTTATTTATCCAGCTTTTGAGGAAATACTTATATCAGTATTTGAAAAAAGCACTTGTATCTATATGTAGGTATATAAATACAGGCACATACTCACACATATCACAAATTTTTGCTTACGTAGCCTTTCCTTTTCCAAAAGACCGATTACATTTTATCCACCCTGAAATAGCAGTTTACTCTACCCGACTAAAATCGAGTTACACTTCTTCCAGGTCAGTAACGATGAGGGCAAACAAACCAAACTTGAATAGATATCGAGCCAGACGGGTGAAATAGCGCGAAATAGAAAATTTCACACCAAAGCCAAAAATGGGACCTTTCTCTCCTTTTTCCAGTCAAATCAGTTTACGCAAACCCCTACCTGCTCTCTCCATTGCCCCACCCCCAAGGCGAAAGAAAGTTACTTTCCATAAGATTTTATTTTCATCCACTTTGTCTGTTCTTTGCTCCCCCCTTTCAAACAGCAGGTTGTTTCACGGATCAATACGGAGGAGAGAAGCGACCAGTATCTTTTGGACGAAGAGAAAAATTATACAACTTACATTGTGATATTATGTATACATTTTGAAATATAACTATAACTATAACTATCACTATATGTATAAATATATATATATATATATATATATATATATATATATATATATATATATATATATATATATATATATATATATAGACATGATGTATGTTATATTTTTCAGACAGCATTTGTTAAAGCAGTGATTCTGAACGTGGACTTATGCCCCACAAAGGGGCAATTTAAATATACGAAGGGCCAATTTGGCTGTGAAGAGCAAAAAATGCTTAGTAGTTCAAAACTGAGTCATGTTACGGCCTAACAGATCAATTCATGATTATACAATACTATTAACACCCAATTACACAGCACTAATCATTCCTTATCTTACTAAGGATTCCTTTATAGTAACCAATGCTTAACTCAGTAACTTTGTGAAGTATAAAAGCCGATGTGGCAATTGCATCGTTGTTACTAAATGTTGTACGATGAAGAAATTACAAAAAAAAAAAAAAATGAAAGTACATTAAAGTTTATGTATCATTCTTTTTCATAAAAAAAATATTTCTTTACAAATATTTTCCTTGATTTAATGCTGTAATTTTTTTGTCTTGGGACGCTCAAAACTTTTGGCCGTATAAATTAACTGTAGCATCGCTTTACTTCCGGGTAGCGGGGAAATCTATGTATCAGTGATTTATTTTCAAAAGGATTTATTTGTATTAAATGAAAGACCGTTATCTTCTTACATCTTAGAAATTAAAGCTAAAAGTGAAAGATTTACTAATGCAATTGTATATTTTCAGATTAAATTCAAATAGTGATATGATTCGTTATTGTCGGAGGTTTTTGAGCCCTTTGCTGCAACGGTGTCTAAAGTTTAACCTATTTTCAAGTACAATTTCAAGTAAGGACATATTGCTGCTCAAGCTGCTGATAACGCCAGCAAAGCTTTAGGGATGGGCAGTACAAAAAAGAGAATCGTGCAGCGTCAGTCTGGAAATAATAAGCCTCGAGGGAGACTCAAACCTGTTCTTAAGGTTGAAGAATTATCGATAGCAGTGGCCAACGACCTACAAACAACGATTCAAGAACTCGATGGAGACTTCAGGACTTCAACAACGATAAGCAACAGCAACCATTCCCCGCCATCTCAATAATAAAGATTAAAAAGAATCGGTTCTATACGAACAAAGAAATATTACCCATCCCATTCAGCTCAGCTAACTGTGTCTAAGCTTAGACAATTGGGATATGGGACTCTCAGCATCCTTCATATTCACCTGGCATTTCTATCGCAGATTATCATCTTTTCATGTATTTCGAACTTCATAACCGCAGTAAAAGATTCAATAATTGGGAAGCGATAATCCAGGCTTTTACTGAATTTCTAACTCCAAAAGAATTCTTTATAGAGATGGAGGATTGTTAGAAAAAGGTTATTACTCCAAATGGGTCATTTTTGATTCTGTTGTTTATATATTCCTTCATCTTTGTGTTCAAATTGTAATATCTCGTACGCAACAACCTAATGATAATCTTATAGTAATCAAAATTCGCCTTAAATGGTTGAAACAATTTTTCTTCCTCAAAATTGCATTTTACCTCAAGAAAACGATTCTATGCTTTAAGCTAGTTTAACATTATATTTCTAAATTCTGAAGAGTTCTATGAATTTGGATGCCAAAAAAAGAATTTGAGGGTCCGGCCAAAAACTGAACGTCCATAATTTTTAAGTAGTCTAGAAATGAAAAAAAAAATCATTTTCTTTTTGTTGCTGACGAGACAGTTGTCAAATGCCTTCTTGTAGTCTATAAATGCTACAGCAAGTGGCATTTTGTATTCTGCTACTTTCTCTTAAATTCAAAAATTTCTGGCTCTGCGACGCTCATGATAGAGAAATGCGGTAGGTCCTAGGGAAGGTCTATGTCCAACGAAGGACGTTAAAAGACTGATGATGAGAAAGTAGTCAATCTCCTGTTCAAAACATATAATTTCTATATCAGCATCTTCTGCAATCATTCTTATTACGAATGGCACTAAGATTTCTTACAATAAAATTAATTTTCTAAAAGTTTTGGGAGGATTTTTCGTCGCATTTTGCTTGGTCAATGAAAACACTCTAGTCGTAGTGGTAGAGTAATACATATACACATGCACTCATGCATCCCCTACCTTTTCTTCTCTCGGTTTATCAGTTGCCAGCCAGCTCTCTTTTCCCCATTGAAGTTAAATGGAGTTCCAGTTCGTGAAAAAGAAAAAAAGTCAACAGTAAAAACAAGAAATCAATTCAATTGTTTAAATAAATAATTTCTTATTTCCGAATTGAATATCGGTAGGCCAAAATTAGGCCTTCCACAGGAACAAACTGGTGTTCCGTCCCATCGGGCAGATTTTCAGACTGTAATAATATGATATTTTGTTTAGAGTACTTAAAGAATATTGAAATAAAAGAAATTGAAGAGAAAACTTTTTACCGTTATCATAGACCATGAAAATTAGTCGATCGACCCCAAAACTCACGACACCAATTCTCTGGTTGGTCGTAAAGACTTTTTCAACGTCTTTTTTATGTTTGCAACTTTGAAACGTTGATAGCTCAACTGGGAACAATGCGACCAGAACCCATAAATAGAATTAAACGGCTGTAGTCAAGGCAACCGAGTGAGTGAGGTTGTCTGCTTCACAATCCGAAGTGTATTCCGTAATTTTCGGCTGCTTAACCTCGGACGCAAACGCCATCTTTTTTTCTTTCTTTTGAGCTGTCATGTGACGACAGTTTTCGAAAGAAATAACTTCGGTGCAGTGATTCCGAAAGTGTGCGCTGCTACCCCCTTGGTGGGGCTGGAAGACTCGGGGTGCTGGAAGACATTGGGTAACAGCGGGCGTGGAAGATGAAGGTTGGTGAGGGGACAGTATAGTCGTATCTTTGAAAATGTGGTTTTGCAACAGAGCTGTTCGAGGTTCGAGTATTAGTCTCTTCACATCAGGTCCGTAGTTCACATTATTTATCATGTTTAGATACACCCGTACAATTACGTTCTTAGTTATAAGATGAAATATTATTAAAATGTAATCTCTATTGTATCATTTTTACTGATTTTACGGTGGGCTGGAGACACTGATAGAACATATATTCATAGTAGTCCAAAAATGTTTGGAAAACACTATCTTAGAAGATTGAATATAAATAAGAAAGCCAATCTTTTGGTTAGGTTCCATGTTTCAGCTCCGTATGTGACTATCGGCAGAATACATTGTTTGTAGATTTTCTTTTCTTTTTTTTTTTTAGAAAAAATCGGATTTTCTGGCTTGCTCAAAATCATCATCATCATCATCATCATCATCATCATCATCATCAGTCTTTTAGCGTCCGTCGTTGGACATAGACCTTCCCCAGGATTTGCCACACTTCTCTATCATGGGCGTCACGGAGCCAGTACTTCCTGAACTTGTCTAGTTCATCTCTCCATCTAATATTTTGCCGGCCTCGGTTGCGCATATGGTCTCGGGGAATCCATGTTGTGAGTCGTGATGTCCATCGATTGTCAGCCATTCTTGCAACATGGCCAGCCCACCGCCATTTGAGATTTTTTATGGCTTCTATGATGTCTCTAACTCTTGTCTTTTCCCGGATGTGTTGTGCTGTTTTGTGGTCTCTCCATGTGAGGCCCAGCATTATTCTTTCATGTGCACGTTGCATGGTTCTCAGCTTACGGGTCTGTTTCTTGGTTAAGTTCCATGTTTCAGCTCCATAAGTGACTATTGGGAGGATGCATTGGTTATACACCCTTCTCTTTAGGATTAATGGGATCTTATTATTTTTGAAGGTTGAGCTAGCTCTGCCAAAGGCTTGCCATCCTAGTGTGATTCTTCGCTTGATTTCTTCTTCTTTTGAGGGTCTCATGGAGATTCGTTGCCCTAGGTAGATGTAGTGGTCTACTTTCTCGAGTTCTGTGTCCTCGATTTCGATCTTAGTGTTCTTATCTCCAATGTGGTTGTTGCACATGATCTTCGTCTTGCTGAAGTTCATGTGTAGGCCGACTTTCTTGCTCTCCTCATTTAGTTCATCTATCATTAGTTGGAGGTCGTGTAGGTTCTCTGCGAAAAGGGCTATGTCGTCTGCGAATCTGAGGTTGCTCAGATACTCGCCGTCTATTTTAATTCCTTTACTCTCCCAGTCTAGCCTTCTGAAGATCATCTCGAGGCAGGCTGTGAAGAGTTTAGGTGAGCTGGTATCACCTTGTCTTACTCCTTTCTGGAGCTGGAAGGGGTCCGAGTCTTTATGTAGCCAGATAAATGAGCTGCCGTGATTGTATATATGTTTCAACACTTCAACATATACTGGATCTACACCTTGCCGACTGATGGCCTCCATGACCTTAGGGATTATTTGCTCAAAATGTTGCCCCTCAAAGTGAGAACAGCGCATTTTGCTAATGAGAGAATCATGCTCAATAATACATGAACATATTGCAGGACAGAACATTACATTAGAGAAAAAAAAGAGTCAGAGATATCATAGAATCAATTGTAAAACTCAAATGATAATTGGCTGGTTCTATGACAAAAATATCAGACAACTGTTGGACATCACGACTTACAACGTGTAATCCAGAGATCATATGCAAAACTGTGGCTGGAAAAAAAATAAGAAGGCTTGATGATTAGACAGGTTTAGAAAATACTGGCTCTGCGACGCTCAAGATAGAGAGGTCTAACGAAATTTGGGAGACGTCTATGTCCAACGACAGACGCAAAAAGGCTGATGATGATAGAAATAAGAACTGGTATTAACCTCTTTATGCTTACTTCGCTGCATCGGACGTCGTCTTTTCATTTCCAAGTTTTCGTTATATCTGGCTCCGTTTCAAGACATCCGCATGAACGCTTGGGTGATTTGCCTGTATTGACATTTCAAAAGGCGAATGTTATAGAACGACCCCAGTTAATAAAGCAGACTTGCCAAGTATGGTTTGTTATTCATGGCTAAAAACTGTCTCGAAACGGCTGAAATCGGCTAGATTTTCCTACTTGTAGCTAACTTTATAGATAAAAATGATAAATCTCAAATATAAAAGCAAGAGGGATGTGTTTGTCAGTACTGCTTTAAACAGTATCAATACATGGGTATAGACCCACCCCATTTTGCATGCCTACCCAATGAATATGGGGGAAGGTTTTAAAGAAATTGAGAAAAACGCCTTTTTGAGGGTTTTACAAGTATTTTTTCTCTATTTACTATGTAACTTTAATATTAAAGTGGCATTTTCTTCTTTCATATAATTGAACATAAATTCTTTAATAGGTTTAGAGTGAAGCGAAACTCTCTTTTTAAAGGATCAAAAATGAAGGGGTACGTTTCCCTCGTTGCTAAGGGTCAAAGTTGACAGTAGAAGGGAAAGGAAACTATTTTATGTGTCGGAAAGCTATTTTTTTACTACTTGAATATTCTACCCAGGGTAGACGGGTACTTCATATATATATATATATATATATATATATATATATATATATATATATATATATATATATATATATATTACCAAATAATTGAGAAACTATCCTTGAACATTTCAGTAGTTTCATGAGATCCCTAGTTCCGCATAGTAGTGTAGTAATGATTATAATGCTGACTGTTACTGCTGTGATGAATTGGATCCTCTCTTGGTGACCCACTACCGTAGCCTTATGTCAAACTCGTATATATATATATATATATATATATATATATATATATATATATATATATATACTGTAAATATTGGAACAGAATTTAGTTGATTTGCCAAATTTAACTTAATTTGACACAAGGCCACGGTACTGGTAATAATGGTCAGTACCACAAGTTTGTTAACCAATACTACACTGAGTGTGTAACTAGGAATTTCTCGAAACTTCTAAAATGTTCTGGGATTCCACAAAATCCGAAGGGATTTCACGAAATTACTAGTTTCACAAGCTTACTGTGACAACATTTAAATAATGACTTATAAAACATTACCATGTCTCAAAACTCCAGAACAAATTGTTAATAAAAATTGTACATATACTTTTATTAAACTAACCAGATTTAATCATTTGAAGATTGGACATCAGCTTCAAGTGTCAACGTGTAGGGACCAGAGATAATTTTTGCTCATTGTGTCTATAGCTTGTAATGACTTTTATGGTTTTTCATAGATTACAACATCTATTGTGCTTTCTTAATCCAAATTTAACAGCCCATTGTGCTTTTATCAATTTTGGTTCCATTCTATTTCTCAATTTTGATTTAGTTATGTTCATCTCACTGAATATTCTTCCTACTTTATTATATGAATGACGCAATATCTAGCCATTATTGTTGATTTTTATCTGACAAATTGGAAAGAAATAAGCCAGATCTAGCCGACAAATGGCTAATTTGGAAATCCTACAGCGAAGTTAAAAAAAGGAAGCTTAGCAGTTGTTGTGATTGTAGTTGTCGTAAGGTATTTCAGGTTATATTGCTTCGTCTGTTGTACGATTACTTTCTGAGTGCTCATGCCCAGTTTTAAGTACACATAAGTGTTTATGCCTTTTGACGTTATCTTCTGTGTCCGATTTTTTCTAAGTTTGGTTTGGCATTCATTCAACACCCCGGGAAATTATGAGACAATGCATGTACTCAAACATCTTCCAGTATCGACCGAAGCACGACAGAAAGACAACTTCACAGAGGATAAAGGAAATTAAACAATATTAGATTCAATCGACGGACATACAGTCAGCCTAACGGTTAGCAGCATTGAAATCACAGAACAGGCACAGCGGAAGATATATATATATATGTATATATATATATAGAGTTCTATGTACACCAATGCCCTTGGGGATTGCATGAATCAATCTATCCTTTCCTCCAGCTATGGATTTATAGGATCTTCTATTTTGGTTGGGAATCAGTCTAGGAAACGAACAACTTTTAATTCAAACGGTATGAGTGGTGTAACGGTTTACGGTGCAGATAATGGAATAGGCGGATCGAGTTAAAAATCTGGCTTAAGTTGTTTACGTTCACTTCGCACTAATGCTCTTTGGAAAAAAAGTTTTTTCTCCCCTCGCTGTGGATGAAATAGCCGAGCCGACTAGATTCTCAAGCCTTGTGAGACAACCAGTCTAAGAGAAAGATAACTCTAAATTCCAAATTGGCCCATTGAAAATAGTGGCAACGAGAGAGCTCAATTTACCACTACTTCCCTGAAAAAAACGAACAAGCACCAGGACAATATTATCGTTATGGGAGAAATGGAGGAAGTGTTTAGTCCAACGATAAACCTGATAAGGATGATGAAGATTTTAAATTTTTGGGGATTTTTTCGATGATTCAGTTTAAAAAAATCTTATTCATTAATTTTATTTTATTTTTTGTATTCATCCATTTTTTTATTTCTTTTATTGCTAAAATCTAATATAGATTCTATCTCGTGTACATTCAATTATTTATCATTCAAGAGCAGGTATATAGTGTCATCGGAGCTCACTGGAACGCCAATCCAGAACCTCAGTATGAGAAAAAAATGAATGAACTAGACGAAATGCATTTCCAAACCTCCCTAGAAGTTGCTGTTCTCAACTGTTAATATTTGTCAATTCCAAAATACAATATTCATGTAACATATGTATATATAGAGAGAAGTTATATATCTAGCACCAAAGAAGTTAGCACTGCACCCCTGCTCAAGAGATTTCAGCAAAGCATAAATTGGGCCCTCTAAATTTAGTGGTCCATCTAATGTTTGTTTAATTCAATGACTAAAAACCGCATCGAATGAAAACTGATAAAAATAGATTTTCATTGAAAAGACACTAAAAGTGACAAAAGAGACAGAAAAATGAAAATGAAGATGGCTGATGAAAAAGAACATAGAATTTGTATGACGAAATATAACTTGAAGACCAACCACGATCTGGCTGATCTTCAACCAGCCGAAATGACGAAAATCTTGAAAGAGTTAACCGTACTACCAATAAAGATCATTGATGAGACATTAAAGGTGACTCATGGGATTCATGCCCACGAATAATTAGATTTGAAAATGAAACGCGTATCTGCAAAATGTGTGCCTTGTTTGCTAACAGAGGGGAAAACGAATAAACAATTATTTGAATGTGTGCCACGATTTGAGGGAATAAGTTCAAAATGACCCACAGTCTCATACCGGGGATAAGCCTATAATTCTGGTAAGTTTTGGATACCTTCTCGTAAGTAAGTTTGAAGAAATCGGGAAAAAGAGGCAATAAATTGGGCAGTGATCATTAAAAAATCCAAATTTCCCAAAAAACAAAAGCAAGTGCGAATACTACCGGACACAAGCCTAGGGATCAATTTAGCATAAACTTACATCGCAAATTGAACTCCCCTACACTAAAAAAACTATTGGGGGGAATCTAAAAACAAAATAGAGAAGCCTTTTCCTTGATATGATGAGGAGTAATTTTTTTAGCTCCATTGTTGTGTCTCGTGCGCATGACACAATTCATACATAGCCAGCCAGACCAAAGAACGTATGTTGACAACTTTAGTGACAGTTTTGTAATATGTACTCAATTATTTGTGAGCAGAGAGAGACACAGACAAATATCCAATCAGTTTGTCATTGACTTGACTATGATTTTTCTGGAGATAGAACTTGCAAGAAAAATGGGCCTTGGAAAGAAATAGGATCGTGGCTGAGTGGTGAAGTGCTCACCTTCGGTTCGGTAGGCCGTGGTTCAATCCACCGCCGACTCATAGCAAAGACTTTAAAAATGGTTGCCAATGCCTCTGGTTACGGTCAAATCGCGTTGGATACACAGGTTTTCGTTAGTTGAGCAACGTCGAGCCTGGCTATTACCGAGATGGGTGAACATTGGGGAATACCAGAGGCCGTTAGCAGAACGAAGCTTCGACAAATCTGGCAAGCTGGAAGGGGGTCTAACAAACAATTACCCATGTGTATCTAACCCGGCGACACCCTTGATGAAGGGATATGAGGAAAACGATGATACTAGAAGTGGAAATCTGAGAAAGGAAACAATTCAAGCAGCCAGAATCAGCACCATCATCGTCATCATCATCCTTTTAACGTCCGTCGTTGGACATAGGCGTTACGGAGCCTGTACTTTTGGAACTTGTCTACTTCGTCACACCATGTTGTATTTTGTCGGCCTCGGTTTTGCACGCGATCTCCAGTGACTGTCTACAATTCTCGCATGCGCAGGTATTATTTCGTACCTGTCCAAGAAATCAATAAATTAATCTCTCCTTAATATTAATGAATTGATTTCATCTCAAAATTAATAAATTGATCTTGCTTAGAAATCAATGAATTATACTATAATAATTATCAACGTGCAGATATCTTCTGGCATGCCATGGAATGTAACTGATGTAGTAAAATAGAATTTAATTCATGAAACTGATGTAGTAAGATAGAATTCCATCCATGGTCCAATGGCGTAATAACATGCCAAATAGAGTGATATAAAAAAAGAAGTAATAACCCCCCCCCCCAAAGTAATGAAAATCCGTTTGTGGTCAACAAAACACTATTCTCCAAGCTCGCTGTAATGCAAATCTCTATCATCCAAGTATATAAAATGCAATACGTATATCCATATATTTCGTATATGCCATCATTTTTGACAGTGCAAGTGAACTAGTTAAACTATATTTATCATGGATAATATTCTTTGGTGGCGTTATGACCAAGAAGGGTTTTGAAAGATTTATTCGACCAATATTGGAGTTCATTTTAAGAACGACAAAAAAACAATAACAAATATGGTGCAGAGAGAGTTAGTGGAAGAATGAGGGGTAGGTTTAAAGATTTGAACTTCAACCAGTCGTTGGATTCTCGTAGCTCAGTTGGTAATAACAGTACGTACGGTTGACCAGGGTTCCTTCAGGGAAAAGGGATGTGAGTTCGAATCATATGGAGAGCCTGTCATATATTTCCGACCCATACTGCTTAATTACTGCATAAGTTAGTAGCAATAAAAAGCAAACGAAAATTTATGATGAAAAAAGATGCGAGTAAAAAATTGATAATATACAATCTTACTTCATTAAAATCTAAACGGTGAGAATTCATTTCTCCAACAATATTATTCTAAAACTGCGTATCCCATCGATCTCAGTTGAGAGAGTAGATTCGTCATCAGTTTTTGCGTACATGACGTCACTGTTTTTGGTGAGGTCATAGTCATGTTATAACATACGAAAAAAAAAAGTAAAAATTCAAATAGTTTGATTTTGAGAAAAAGTAAGCTGACTTTGATGTGAAGAAGTCTGAGAGCCCATGTTTGATCTCATCAATATTTCGGTGTAAGAACTGGTGTCTGAACCGCGGTCAATGGTTCATCCACTTTCTCTTAACATACAAAATTCTTCCTTCGTCCTAAGTGAAAAAAATCCGATGAAAAGAACGGTTCCTTTTCCTGTCTGCTCTGCAAAATGTTGGGTTTTGTTTCCAGCTGCAAATTCGCGCTCGACTCAAACTCCTTGTCTATTGATATTACTGATATGTTAAAAGTACCTTTGTACTGTAGTCCATATTGAATTCAGTTCTGAGATGTGTCAATAAGTCGCTTTTTGGTTGGTTTGTTCCAGTCACCTTAAACAACAGAAAGAGGAAGGAAGAAAATGCATGATGTCATCGAAAGAACATCTCTTCTGTTCAATGACATATCAAGCGTTTGTTTCCAACAGTATGACCAAGTATCTTTCGTTGTTAAAAGATTAAACTGTCTTGAAAATGGCTAAAATCGACTAAACTTTACAATCTACTGCTAACTTTATAGCTAAGAATGTTGTATATACTCCTTCAAAACAAACTTTTAAATTATCGTACATTATGACAGAACAAATTATTGATAAAAATGTACACTTACTTTGGCTTAGACTAAATGATTTAATAGCCAGATTTTCGGATGAATCATCCTTCCTCTCCCTTCTACTATTACGGCCACTACTACTACTACTACTACTACTACTACTACTACTATGACGTTTAGAATTCCTTTGAAATCGGAAATTATAGATGCAGACGAAAGAATGGTGGACGCAGTGTTGATCTTACGACTCTTATTCTGATAATTCTTGTATGGTTTGACACGGATCTACCGCAGCAACCGAGCGTAGCAGGTCGTTGCCCGGCTCCACAGGCCTTCCCGAACGATGGGCATCTTAGAGGTCGAAATTGCCCGATCAGAATTTGATGAACCAATGTTGGCATTTGCAGATATCTATCGTATCTGGATAAACATTTAAAATTCTTTTAGTGGCTGTTGTAGCATTGTCGCCAAGAAGAAATTGAAAGAGCATACAATGACGGATATGATCTCCTTCAATTACTTTGCTACTCATCTTGTACAGTAGTACCTGGAAACGAAAATACGATCATAGGTTAATGAATAACACGAAATTCATCTGAAAGAATATTTATTTAATGCTAAATATTCAATAAATAACACCTAAAGTTAGATAATACAGAATGCAATTACTCTCCTACGCCCATAATAACTCGTTCTGTAAATTGTGATTTTATTTTAGATTTGGGAAAAAAAGATATATTTTATTATTTGGGAAAGCCAAATTGCTCGTAGTCAGGATATTTCATCAGGAAATAAATGTGTAGATACTGATTAATGGTTAATTTTATGTTGTTGGTTTAAGGGGCTACAAAACTGACCATCAGATAGGACTTGTGTGCAATTGACAGTAGTAATATTATTAGTCTTGTTCGGCACTTAATTCGTTTCCTGCGTATGTACGTTACAGTTTCATTGTATTTTCTCCAAAGTGTAATTTACGAAATGGTAAACAGAATAATGTGTAATAATTTCAAGCCTGTCCCGAAAGTATCCAGCCATTTAATATCAACGAAAAAATAGCTGTCCTCAGGAAAATATCACGTTAGTGGTTTTCAAAGCATTCCTCTTCGGACCTAACACACTTATCACAGCGTCATTTCCACTTTTCGAAATGGTCTGCAGAGTCCTCTTCTGAGATCGCCATTAGCAGCCCTGTTCGCAGCCTGGAATCTCCTCTTGCGATTTTTGTCTGGAAATCCTGCCCGTGACGTGAGTAATGTCTCGCTCAGTCACTGTGGAAACAACGGTCATTGGATGGCGTCTGGAAAAAAAACACACACACACGATGGAGAATAAGTTGATATATTCTCAGTAAGGTCTCGTTGATGGGTTGCCAATTTATATCGAGGCTGCTCAACCTGTTCCCGTGATATTTAAGATGGCTGGTTACTTTCTGGATGGACCTCGTATGTAGTTTAATGATGTGAATAATCACTACAGTTTGAGAAAAGAAAATAAGAGAACTAATTATCTAAAAAGATTATCTAAAATTATAGAAGAAATGAACTTTTTATCGAAAGGATTTTCTAAGAGTAACAGCACAAGATTAGGGCTTTGTGGGTCAAAAAATTTCCATAGAGACCCCAAGTAGCACTTTTTGGAAAAAAAACGTTTTTTGATGGTGCCTAGCGATGTACTGATGCATATTTTTGCAAAGGTTGTTGCCCCCAAAATGAGGAGCACTAGAGAGAGAGAGAGAGAGAGAGAGAGAGAAGGAGGTTACGGTGATTCGATAATGTGGATAATAGTGATGGTAGCTCTGCATAAAAGTGTCCTGATAGACTGCCGTGAATTTATCGATCGGGGAGGTGATACCGCAGAGAATGGCTATTGAGACTGAAAAGATCCGTCTGTCCTCTCGTATTCACGGCTTCTCCGCCAACTCTTCGTCTGCCAGTCATTGTCCGTTTTGGCCTGATGCTGCTCGATAATACACCACTGGCCGCTATTTAAGCTTCGGCCGAGTAAAGAAAAATGCAGGTGGGTGGGTGTGTCCTCTTAAGGAAGGTTGCCAGAGAGGCCTGGATGGTGGCCAAAGTGATGGACAGGAAGCGCCCCCAGGTGTTGACTGAATCAGCAATGGCTTAAGAAACGAATGCGTATTTTGGTTTTAAATTACTGCCTTGTAGTTACGAACAGAGTGTCTTGTAAAGTGATTGGACCTGCGGCTTGATTGGTCCCCACATTGTGAACGTTGCAGTCATTATATGCCGTTCTCGAGTGGGGGATAAAAGTTGCTACCTGAGTGTGCAGGGATAGCCGGCTAGAGTTAGCTAGATTGATCGATAGATTTTCAAGTAAGTAAATAGATGTTTAAATGGACAAGACAATACGGTAAATAAAGGTAGTGACAATATAAATCTTATTGCATAAAAGCCAATGACACTTCTTTAGTTTGTTCGTTGGTTTCTGTCACGCTAAAGCAAACAGGAAGAGAGGGAGGAGACAGAAAAAAACTTGTGTCTGTGTGTTCGCGTATGCTAAAACACGCAGCCATTTGTCCGTGTGCTCGTGTCTAAATCGGTGCCACTCTCACTGCTGCTGCTGATATCCTCGTGTTGGGGCAGGAGACATATATAGGTATCGCTGATTTTTTCTGATTAAAACTGATGTTTTTCTCATATTAAGGAAGATTTTTTTTAAAACTCATTTTGTTGCCTTGATGTATTGAATTGAGAGAAAAGCACAACAGAATATGAAAAGTCGTAGATAATCGAAAGAGAACGGTAAGCATATCTTGTTTGCAATAAATACATGATGGTAATTAGAGAATTGGAAGATGAAAAGAAATTCAGGAAAAAACAAGTGTTACATCTCGAAAATGTTTATGGAAAGAGAAAAGAAGGCTTATAGGTTTGTGTCTCCTCATTTAATAGCCTTGTCTCCTCATCTCATTCCTCAATCTCAAACATGTAAACAGCATACATTTTCTCTGCAACCAATGCAATGCTTTTAGAAAAAGGTGGTGGTAACCATCGAAATGCATAAAAACATGTCCATATGATTAAAAAAAATTGAGATGTGACACCTGTTGTTTTCTCTTGAATTTCTCTTCGCCTTCCAAATGTCAAATTACTATCATTTTGTCGGATCGTCTCACACCCACAAACAATAAATACATTTATACGAAAAACTACAAAAACCAACATTGATGAATTATATCTCTATTTCCATTAAATTTACAAAAAAAAAGTGCAGTTAAGTCAGTAAATCTTTCACTTATATCATTATCAAGTGGTACTTAGCATCCAAAAAAATGTCATGGGAAATTTAATTGGATGAGAGCCACCACTAAGCGATGAATGAGAATTCTACAACAGAAAGATACGCCAATCTCTGGTGATTTAGTGTACACGAGTGGGCCCTGCTGGGAACTGAAGGAGTGCACTGTGATTACGGTAGTTTTGTTAAAATAGACTCATGGGGAGCATCTTTTCTTGAATGGAGAATAAAAGGACCAAAACATGAAAGATGGAATAAAATGGAATAAAAGATGGAAGGTCAACAACAAGATCAAAGAACGTGAAGATTAACGAACGCAAAGAGGGAAAAATACGTTGAGAAACGAAATCAAAATTGAGATAAACTCTGACGAAACTTCCCGTTGAAGTTTAGTGGAATATTAAAAGATAAAAAAAGAAATAAAAGGCGATTATTAAGGGTGTTTTGGGGTCTGATAATCTATAACGGTTTGTTTGGCCTTGTAAAGATGTATTCTCTGTACAATATTTCCTCGTAGATATTAAACGAATAGTTTGTGTCACCATTGAAATAAATAAGCAAGAAGAGTCATTTTTGTTGAAAAATCGGTATGAATATTTAATGATGCTGACAAAAGAATGTAGTTGCATGCATGTAACATCAAATATTATGAACAAGTACAACCAAAACATGTCGAATGAAATGAGAACATAAGAAGTCCACAATGAGAAATGAGTTTAAAAGCAAAGGTATTTAAAAGAGGGTTTTACGTTTGCCTTAACAGACGGACAAAAGTGCGACGTCTGAACACTCGCGGGCTTCTTAAAATACGGAAGGTGCATACGTAGACAAAGGACGCTAAAAGTCTGAGCTGAAAACGGTTAGCTATCTGTGTTTCTTTTATGTTTTAAATAATCTCGTATGAGCTTATTCAAAGAGCTATTTACTTCTCTCTTTATGGAAAATAGTATATGCGTATGTACATTTATGGTAAACTTCCCATTTCTACTCTAAATAGAAAATGGACAATATTCAGTTTTAGTTCATTTGAACTGTAATTGAGCCAATTTGGTGTCAATACTTATTCATCATTCATTTAATTATGCAAAAAAGATGTAAAACATACTTTTCATGTGAACAACCTAAAAGAGAGACCACTGTATTTACCAAGATTTATCGCGTTGATATTTATTTCACTGTTGAAAACAAAAAAGATTAAACATTTATGGGTCTACAATACTCGAGTTAATTATGCTTTTCGTGCCCCTTCTCTTATAACGCCCGGTCTTGGTAGTCCTCCAAGCCTGGACACTGATTGGCACACACTCTATAAAACACAACACAGCATATATATGCACATCACGCAAAACGTCACCTGTCAAAAAAAGACAGAGGTTTCTTGTTGACGAGCAGACCCTTGGGAGTTCACAAAGATATTACTGGGGGTCCGCGAGCTCAAGTTTAAAATTTCAAGAGGCTGCAATGTGAAATGTTTACATGATTACTCAAGATAAGACTGATAAAAATATACTTCTGCACACACAACAATAAGAACTAATCGTCGTAATTGATTGTAAACTGAAGTAGATATGAAAATCCAGCTATCTACCATTAAACGAAACTTAATACTAGTAAAAAAAAAATGAAACCCATTCATCTCATTAGCTTCTCTCTCAATTCCCTTCCACCTTGGAATGTAAATATATTTTCGATTTAAAAGTAGTTTCTGAAATCCCGACGCTGTAATAAAGCACCGCAGAAATTTTTATGTTGATTAATGAAACCAATTTGACATGTTAGAGGAACATTCACTGAGTAAAAATGACTTGGGTAGACATTTCAGATCAGTAACACAAATTATTTAGCGCCATTTTTCATAATGGTAGGTTTTCACTGTGATGCCCTAGTCAGGAAAATATTGTATATCGTTAGAAAAGAAAGTCCACGCTGAGTGAGGTTCATAAAAGATCCATATATCCCAGAGCAAATTCTTTCGAGTTACCTAGAATCAAATGTGATAAACCATCATTTTGAAATGAAGCACCTGTGTGGACTGATTGATATGACATATGGGGTAATTGTTGATAGATCCGCGCCAAAATTGTATTTTTCGTAGTCTATTGCCAACATTTCAACATTATTTCATTGAAATTCATGGAGAACTTTCGAAGATATCGCATTGATAGACAGAGAACGTTCGGAGTTGATTAGTGGTGCGGACAGCAAGCTAGAACGTTGAGAGATAATTGTGTATGGGTCTGCTCCTAAATTTAATCTGCCCTTTCCTAATGTATTACCAACATTTTCACAAATTTCATTGATATTGATAGAAAACTCTGGGAGATATCTTGTAGACGGATTGAAGAATTTGGAATATATTTTGTGGCGTGGACAGATAGCCACAATGCAGTGAAAGTAATTATGCATGAAATCTTTCTCACAAAATTACATTGTAATTCATTGGGAACTTAGGTTAGGAAACCACCATAAAAATCTGCTATTAATCAAAATGGCGCTAAAATTCTTTTGCAATCGATCTGGAATGTTTACCAAAGTTAAAGTTCATCTAGCATGTCCGATTGGTCTCACTAGTCAACTCGAAAGTTCTTACAGGGCTATATTACAGCGCCTTGACTAATAATCACCAAATCAACAAAAAGTTTTTCGAGAAGTCCACACTTATTTTGGAGATCATTAAAGTGTCTTGTGGAGAAGGAAAGTTCAAGAATACCTGTTGTTGGCCATCGCCTGTGAGCTGTTTTTTCTTATTGAGTAGATCATTGGTGTGGGCTTCTGTCGATGTTGCTTTATGACTGTGTTTCACAAGCTGTTTTGTCTGCTGCCCTAAACGTAGAATTCCTTTGGTCTGGCAACCCTCCGCTCAAAATCATAATTTCAGTATTTCTCCATTTAGTTTTATTATTTAGTAAATTTTACAGAAATTCAACTTTATTCTATTTATTTCATTAGATGAAGTATCTTAAATCATCATTATTATTTCTTTGCTACTATTTACGATTAAAAAAAAGAAGCAAAACAATGTGCAACTATTTGCGATAAAAATCAATAACAATTAAGATGAAGGTAAATAATAACAGAAAATGAATAATTTTTTTTTCACTGAATTTTACTTTAATTGAATAATGAAGTACAAATATTGAACGCAAACAGTCTGGAATACGGAAGGAGTTTTCATAAATTTGTAGATTCTTCACGACCGGAGTCTTTATACCCTGAAAACACATTTGCTCTGTTTTTCTTTCTTCTAACAAATTTTCTTTTTTACATTTCTTCTTTTCCTTTTTCTCCACCTCCTCCTACTTCTACTTCTACTTCAGCCAGGCCAGTCAGAGGGTCCAGGGGAGGGATGTGACTTGCATTATCGAGCGTAGTGCAGAGATCGATCTTCTCCTTAGGCAGCTTTGTAGGATCGTCCCGGTAGGTTCTTTATATTATCCTAAGCTGACAATAACACGAAGTATTCTCAAATAGTCAATCGTCTAGGTACTGACCAGGCTCGACGTTGCTCAACTACGTTGATCGCACGGAAACCTGTGTGGCTTACAGTTGACATTTCGGTTGTGTCTGACACCCTTTCCCCATCGGCTGGTTTGCGCTAATATTGGCAATATTAAAACGGCCCACGGAGCAAAAAAAGGGTTGGTGACCCCTTTTTTAGACAACAATAAACGAAGAAGCTACGAGAATAGATAAATATTACAAGACAGGTCTGATTTGTCACTCAATAGAAACCATCCTGCGACTAACGTCTTTTGGCAGCATGTCGTGTTGGTTGGGGGATCAACAGGAAAATTAGAAAAATGAATGTTACTTTTCTCACCTTTTGTTAGGCCCTGATCATTAAAAGATTTTCAAAAACAAGCTCGTACACTAACTAAGGGATCAATTTAAACATAAACTAATATCGCAAATTGAACCCCCACTAAAAATCCATTTATGCCTAGGATTTTCAAAAAAATAAAAACATTTTTATTTCTTGATATGATAAGGAGTAAATGTTGAAAATTTTAGCCCTCTAGCTTCATTGGTGCGAACTATACGCGTGATGCATAGCCAACCAGCCTGCCAACCAGCCTAACATGAAAGCTGAAGAAACCTGTGTTAACAATTTGGGAGACAGTTTTGGTCAACGTTTCCTAACAAGAAATGTAACGATAACGTAACACTAATTCATATGGGGATATTATCTTATATAGATGAGACATAAAAATAGTTTCTTCCTATCGATTTTATTCCTGAAGTTTAAAGGGTAATAGAAAAATTACCAACATTTGAATGGTCGATATGAAATTCTCTCCGGCAATAAATGATCGATAACACAGTAGTTAGTCTTAGTAAGGTATAATTGACTAATATTCGATAAAGCGGTGATTTCAGAACTTTGAAAACTCAAGGACCCCCTCTATAAAGGAAATATTTTGGTGGGCCTCTATTTTAGCATTTAGTTCCTAGACTGTAATCAATGACGTTGAACTCTATAAGTCATATTTATTCTGAATGGATTACATCTATTTGAATTCTAATATACAGTGGAGGTATGTGTTCAGTAAGTATGTTTTTCGAGAGCTAGGCAATGGATGATGATGTTTCTCTGACACAAGATTAGCAGTGTCATGTTTAGATGGAACACTGCAATAGACCCCGAGCATTATTCATCGAACCCCCTGGGGGTTTACAGTTTCGAAAACACTAGATATAAGCATAAAACTGATTAAAAAAAAATAGATAAAAACAAAACAAAAAAATTTCAACTTTTTGACTGAGGCAAATTAATAAAATAATTCCTAAATTTCATATTAGTACATATCAATATTCTTAATGATTGAACGGAGTGTGTAAAATGGAAACTTGTGTGTATTCTCCGTGCACACTCGTTGTTGTGTATGTGTGGGTGTGTGTATGCATGTGCATGTAATTTTGTATGTCTGTCTTTGTGTGCATATGTGTATATGCATGTGTCTATGCGTCTGTGTGCATCTCTGAGTGTACCTTTCTGCATGTCAATGTCTTCATTAGTACGTATATTCATCTACATGTGTGTCTAATTTTGTCTGTGTAATCTGTCTCAGTGTATATCTGTCCCTGACTCTGTCTCAGTGTATGTGAGTGCACGCATATGCACATCTGTGTGTGTGTGTGTGTGTCTCTCTCTCTCTCACTCTCTCTCACTCTCTCTCTTGCTTTCTCTCTCTCTCTTATTTGTTACTCTTTGTACCTTTGTGTACCCCTCTGAGTGTTTGTCTGGGTGCATGTACCTCAATATCTGTGTGTCAGTCTCCGTGTGTGTCAGTGCAATCCTCTCTCTGTGTCTGCTTACTAGAAACAGTCAGCAAAAACTGTCACCAAAACTGTCTATATAAGTTTCTTTAGTTATTATGTTGGTCCGGCTGGCTTCTTATGTATGTATGTATGACCTATACATGCTGCACAAATGGGGTCAGAGGGCTGAAACTTTCAACGTTTACTTTTTATTATGTATAGAAAAAGACCTTTCCTCACTTCCGCCCAACACCTAAATAGGTTTTTAGTGGGGTGGGGGAGTTCAGTTTGCGTTTTACCTTTATGCCCAATTGATCACTTAATTTATGTTCCACTTGTTTTTTTTTTAAATTTAGGCTTTTTTCATTTTAGTGATCACTGCCCAACAAAATGTGAGAGACATTTTATTCATTGATCATCCCCTTTCTAATGTTATGATTGATCAACCCCCCACCGAAACCACATGCTACTAGAGAGGGTATGTCACGTGATGATTTCTATTGTGACTAAGCAGGCCTGTTTTACAATTTTGGCCTTCGAACCGATTATACCGCCAGGAGTGTCGCAGGGTTATTCTAGTTGATCATTCATCATACTCCACTATCGACTTGCCAAACCCGTCGAAGCTTCACCAGGGCCCAACAACCGTATCTGACAGCCTCTCGCGACACTGAACGAAGGGTTGGAATTTTCTTATCTGAATTCAGAGTTATCCTTCTCCGAGACTGGTTTGCCAACCAAAGCTTAAGAGTCCAGTCTATCCTGCTATTTACCCACAGCTTGGGATGGGTGGGGTGGATTCCTAAGGCTATTCGTGCAAAATGAACGCAGATTGTCTCAGCCAAAGTTTGATTCTATTTTCCATGCTGTCAACTGCCTATCCTTTACTTAACATACTTATTCATAACAACTAGATTTAGTTGCAAAGCATTTAAATTAGCAACACTGAAAATAGGACGTATCTCACCAGCCTAAAACATATAGATTTAGCTGGGAAGCATTTAAATTATCAAGACTAAGCAAGTCAGGTAATGGCATCATAATCATCATCATCAGCAATCATAATGCTCGAAAAAGTCCTTTCCCATCACCCTGCATGACGACTGCGATGGTGCTAACCTCTACCATCTCTTACCAGCCTTCTTTCTTATCCTTCCATTTTATGTCCTGTCTTTACCTACTGAGTTTATTGTCACTTTGGCACCAATTAGTCATTTTGGGGAACACTCATAAAGGGACATAACTAACTTTTTGGTAAGTCAGACGGTGAATACGATCGTTGCTAAAATCTAAAAAACGAATTCACTCCCAGAATCGAAGCTCGCTCCATAGCCATCAAGAATGGTGGAGGGTTCGATCCCCTTCAAAAAAAAAAAAAAAAAAATATATGTGTCGTTGTTTATGTGTTTGTGCGTTTGTTTTTGTACTAGTGTTTTCCAGCACTCCTGGCCATACTGTTTTATTCACAGACTTGAAAATTGGCATCAGTACTCGACTAAACTCTTTCTATACATGTTTTACGTTACTTTTGAAAAAAAAACGAACTTTTTTTAGGGTTATTCTGATGGGTTTATCAATGACATTTGGAAATCCCAAAAGTCAATGATGTTATCACCCCACAATGTGTAGATCCCGTATATGTCAGAGTATTGCAACTCACATACGGTTACAGTAGATCCTTTATCAGGCTACATAAAGGCTTGGGGCCTTTTCAGCTCAAAAGAGGGTTAAGACAAGGAGATACCAGCTGACCCAAACTCTTTACAGTCTGCCCCGAGATGATCTCCAGAAATCTAGATGGAAAAACAAAGGAATCAGAACTGTGATTATGCAGACGATATCGTCCTTTTTGCAGAGAACCTCCACAGCCTTCAACTAATGCCTCATAAACAAGAAACATAAGAAAGTTGGCCTTCACATGAACTTCAGCAAAACAAAGGTCATGTACAACAAAAATGTCGGAAATAAAGGCACGATAATCAAAATCGAAAATGCAAAGCCAGGCAAAGGACCCATTACTTCAACCTAGGACAACGGATCTCCATGGAATCTCCAAGAGAAGAAGAAATCAAGCAAAGAATCACTCTAGGATGTCAAGATAGAACAAGCTCACCCTTCAAGAATAAGGAAACCCCTTTATACCTAAAAAGAATAGCATCCTCCCGATAGTCACCTATGGAGCTGACACATGGAACCTAACCAAGAGTGACCTTCAAACTAACAACCATGCAACGTGCACGTGAGAGGATCCTGCTCAACATCACATGGAGAGACAACGTGACAGCACAGTATATTAGAGGGAAAACAGGAGTCACAGACATAATAGAATCCATAAGAAAACTCAAATGGCAATGGGCTGGTCATGTTGCATGAATGGTTGACAATCTTTTGACGTCACAACTCACAAAATGGATTAATTGCAGTACCGAGGCCAGCAGAATATGAGAAGGTGAGAAGAACTGGACAGGTTCAGAAAATATTGGCTCTGCGACATCCACAGTAGAAAGGTGTGGCGAATCTGGGGGACGGTTTATGTCCAACGACGGAAGATGAAGGACTGACAATAATGATGATGATGATGATGATATTCCTCAGAATCCAGAAATTTCTAAATGATTTTTCACTCTATTTTAGATGTTTTCCCGTGGAAAACGCCTATGATCTTAAAAATAAAACTAATTCTGACCATATTGATTCTTCGATGGAGATTTTGTTTTATATGACTTCGAATTTTGACGTTACGGTTGTTCAATGATTGACTGTGATTGCCACTCAACACAACACGATGAATTTAATTCGCGCAAAAATGTATCACCACAGTGTTTTCCATGACATTGACAATAACTGAATGTACGGTCGGAAGCTCTCGAACCAATCTATCGTTTGGAAAATACTTGCATTTTATTTTCTCTTTTGTTCAGCCCGCAGGTATTTGTCCAGCCGTCGGTCGCATTGTAATGAAAACCTTGTTTTATTTATAGAAATTATATGAACTTTTAGGCAGAGGCTATCGGATCGACTCTTCGGAAATATTGCAATTTCCCTCGTTTCTATGCTTTGTCCCTTCAACGGTAGAATCGTCAAAGGTCGGCAGTTTACGGGTCATATCGAAGTCAATTTAATTGATGCAGCTTTTAACGATTATTAAGAGATAATCAGGGACAGTCGGGGAGGTGTTGGCGAGCACGGATACAAGTCGTTCATTCATTTATTGTCGTTTGCAGCCAAACCAGTCCGGGGGGGGGGTTCAGGGTTAGGAGAAGGTGGGCCATTGGCTTTCAGTATTGAGTGTAGATATCGGTCTCATCCTGAGGATGATCTCTACGGGATGCTGTCTCTACGATCCCCAGATACTTACGGCATCTGATAATTCACCCATCTAGGTACTGACCAGGCTCGACGCTGCTCAACTTCGGTGAATACTGTTTGTTAAATTTCGACGTGTTCAGCATCTGCACGTGGCTTATTCTTCGTTTATGAGGGTCAGGGTGGAAATACTCCTGTCAACGGTGCTTTTTTTTTTAAATGAAGAGACCAGCTCGCACATACCAAGTGAATTCTTTTCCTCAGTAGCTCGGTGGGCTGAGACGACTAGGGCAACTGCCTATCTACTTTTTTTCACCAAAGTAGCTATCTCTTAGACTGGCCACCTTGCAGGGTTGAAGGGCTTCATCTGTCTTGCAATTCTACCATAGCAGAAGATCGGGAAGTCGATTCACGCCTTTCCCAAGAACATTAGTACGAAGTGATCTCAGACTAATCCCAGCTGGAACCCGGTTCATCGATCCCATTTCGGTACCGTTATGCCACTCGGCACATCCAGTGAAGCATCGAGTATGGATCGAACTCACTGCACTAGCAATGGTCCCTGAAATTGACCGGCAACACTATCTTGTGTATACATACGCATGCACGTACATACAAGGATATACAAGGTATGTGAGTGAGTGTATAAATATATGTTTCTAATATGTGAGCGTGTGTGTGTATGCATTAATATGCGCCTCGGTATGTCATTAGTTTCGTTCTATATGTTATTAGTTACTAAGTACACATTCCCACATGTTAGTGCATTACACATATATATGTGTGAGTGTATTTATGTGTGTGTGCAAGTGTGTGTGTGTGTGTGTGCATGTCTATGTTTGTCTCTTACCCTCTGCAAAAATATCTGCCTCCATATATTATTACTCTGTATGTACATATTAGTGTATCATGTATGCGTAAATGTACATGCATCCCTATTCGTGCAGTTTATTTCTTCTTTTACACACACACACACACACACACACACACACACACACACATATATATATATATATATATATATATATATATATATATGCGTTTTCCGACACCGCCGCTGGCCATCCCATCAAATAAATAAGCTAAGTAGTAACTTTCTACACTTTCTTCCAATTACTGGGGCGCACCGATCCGCGAAGATGAGCCTTTATAAACGAAAAGTTGAAAAGGTGTTGAAATTTGAATAGCAGGACATATTGAGAGCGTCTGCTTGTCGAAGAATTTTGGCAGCAGAACCTCTACACTGAAGACGTAGTTCAGTTTCCACCGGTAGAACCCTCACCACCGTCGCCATCACAGGCAAAGATCAGTCTCGGGTTTCCCGCCACAACATAATACCTCTTGCCATCCCGAATATCCACCTCCCCCCATCCTCATCGTCCTTTGTAGATGTGGTAATGACAGGAGAAATAAAAGAACTACCACCTACACCTTAACAATGGTATAATATAGTCGATAGCTTGAATACTATCACTGCTACTAAAAAGTATATATGTATATACATATATACGTATATGTGTATATGCATACATATGCATACATATGCATATGTTTATATATTAGAAACTGTAAACCAAGACTGTCACCAAAACTGTCAGAATAGGTTTCTTCAGTTTTCATATCAGTCTGGCTGGTGATGTATGTAAGTATCGTGTGTACAGGCCGCATCAATGTAGATGGGGAGCTGAAAAATTTAACATTTGCCCCTTATTGTGTCTACAGAAAATATTTTTTAATGATGGTTGGGGGGCTTCCATATAGCTTTTTAGTATGAGGTTCAGTTTGCGATCTAAGTCTAGGCTAAATTGGTCCCTTGTTTGTGCCCGCTAATATTTTGAAAATTCAAACTCATCAGTCTTTTAACGTCCGTCGTTGGATTTGCCATACTTCTCTATCGTGGGCGTCGCAGAGCCAGCACTTTCTGAATTTGTCTTGCTCGTATCTCCATTTAATACTCCGCCAGCCTCAGTTGCAAATGTGATCTCTGGGCATCCATGTCGTGAGTCATGATGTCCATCGGTTGTCTGCCATTCTTGCGACATGTCCAGCCCCTACGGCCCAACAAATGATGAGAGAAGTAACTTTTTCATTGATCATCATTTTTCATCTTTTTTGATTGATCACTCCCAACACAACATGCTACCAAATGATATTGGTCGTATGATAGTTTCTATTGCGTTACTAACCAGAACTGTGTGTAATCTATTTTTACTTTCCAGGCATTCATATGCATATGTATAATCGCACTTAGGAGTATATTCGTGGGGAAATTTTATGTATTAAATTACAAATATTCAAGCTCATATATTTGTAAGGATATAGGGTTACATCTTTATGCATATGTATTTGCATATATGTCTGTATACATATGCATCTGCACATGTATTTGCAGATATGAGTGTATACATACGCATGCCTGTATATACGAGAATATATATATATCTGATATATATATATATATATATATACCTTATATATATATATATATATATATATATATATATATATATATATATATATATATATATATATACCTGATATATATATATATATATATATACCTTATATATATATATATATATATATATATATATATATATATATATCAGGTGAATATTTGTTGAGATTTCTTTTAGATTCATAGTTTTGCCTGGACGTATACATGCATACATGCATACATTATATATATGGACAATAAGGAAATAGTATTATTTAAATCAAAATTATTATACTAACATGTTTCGTCTTTGGGCTTGGTCAAAGTAGTAATTGTTAGTATAATATGCTCGATTTAAATACTACTATTTCCGCATTGTTAACTTAATAATACTGTTGGATATCTCATCCACATACTCATCACACACACACACATGCGTAATGTATATATATATATATATATGTATATATATATATATATATATATATATATATATATATATATATATATATGCACTCACTCACGCATACACTCACATATATATTCAGTGCTTAGTAAGTAAGAAGTAGAGATGATGATGATAACAGCAACAATTCATAACGCTCTGATGGTGTCTACGAACGAACTTAATCGATGAACATTTAACATTCCTTGTCTGATGTGGCTCCCGGCGAATTTCATAGTCGATATGCATCTCATTTCTTATATGCTCCTTACACCACAACAGAAAAGAGAAAATACATGGAGGGTATTCTTTACTCTTTTTTTTATCAAAAACCGTCAACTAAAATTGTCGACATAGGGTTTTTTTATCCTTCTTATAAGTTTTTTTTATAATGTCTAAAATCTGAAGGGTATTGCTTTTTATGGGTTATAGACTTACACCCAACCTCTTGCACCCTGACAGATCATTTAGTCAGAATATTCAAAACTGACGTGAACATGAAGATGATATTAACTCGAACTTTTGACCTTGTGCCTTCCTCCAGTTTCTCTCTCTTTTTTTTGTTGTACAAAGCCTCAGGCATTCTGTTATTAAAAGGAAGCGTTGATTTTCAGATCGAAATAGCAGGGTTTAGAATGTGTGACATCATTAAGAGAACATCTTCTCTTATCAAGCATTTGTTCTTTTGCTGTTCCGTTTGTCATTAAAAGCTAAAATGTCTTCAAAAATGGCTAGAATCGACGGAATCTTTTTTTTTTTCATTTACCCCTGATGAATACTCCTTTGTGATCTTTGATCCTTCGAGTAGTCTGAGTCCGTGAAATCTCAAAAGTAATAATTACTAATGTGCTAATGCCTTCTATTGCGCTAGGAAACGCATCTGACGTAGTAAAATAGAATGTCATTTGTGTAACTGATGTAGCGGAATACAATTTCGCTAATAAAACTGAAAAATAGAATTTAATACATGATCTAATGACGTAATAAGAATGTTGGAATTAAAGGACAATGAAAAATTATAAAATAATAAAAGCAAAAAAAAAAAAAGAAAAAATCCATTTGTGGCCAACCAAATGCTATTCTCTAAGCTCACTGCAACCCAATATCTATAATCCACGCATATAAAATGCAATGTGTATCTATATATTCTATATATGCCGTCTTTTTTATGGCACGAGTAAACCAATTATCTTATAAGAAATATTGACTCTTTTTTGTCCATTTAGGCATTTTCCGGGTGTTTTCTGTTCAATGCAGTTTTCACTTGTCGGTGTTGTCGGCGGAAAACTTTGATTGCGACTGTTTGGATATCGCCCAAAAGTTCGTCATGGGTTAATTCTTGCATATCCCCTCAAGCACCCAAGAAGATTATTCGAATGAATCCCACCCTTCTTCTGGGGCAGAGATCTATCATTTTGACAGAGGTACTGAGGACGGCACTTGAAATTTTGAAAAAGGATCCTATGTCCATCCCCAGTAACAACCCTATCCAACAAAATCGTTTGGGGCTGTAGGGGATACGGGAACAATCAGCACATCGTTGACAATTCGCTATGGATAGGTAATGTGGGGCCTGTTTTCAAACATTTGACACTTTTCTTAGCTTCTTCAAACTGCAAAGAGTTATATGGTTAAAATTGAATCATTTGCTATGTTCTCTGATTGTAACGGCAAGATTTGTTTAAATCCTTGGGACAAAAAACGACCAGAACTGTCGTCACAACCTGATATATCATACAATTCTATTAAGGTTGTAACTAATAATTTCTGCTGATATTAGGCGTTACGACCAAATCGCGTTGGATACACCGCTTCTTGTACAATTATCGAAGTTGAGGAACGTCAAGCTCTGCCAATACCAAGATAGATGATTGCTTGCAAATACCAGGTGCCGGCGTAATCAGAAACGACCAGTAGTATTTATGTCATCACATCTTATATCATATCATGTCTTCGCAAGCCATCTCATATATTGGTATATCATATTATATAATGTTATGTCTTCGTATATCATCTTATATCGTGGTGTATCATGTTATATTATGTTATGCCATCGTATATCATTTCATATCGTGGTACATAATGTTAAGTCATTTTATGTTTCCGTATGTCATCTCATATCGTGGTATGTCATGGTATATAATGTTATGTAATCGTATGTCATCTTATATTGTGGTATATCATGTTATATTATGACATCGTATGCCATCTCATATCGTCTTATATGATATCATATAGTGTTATGTCTTCGTAGATTATCTTATATCGGTGGTATATCATGTTACATCATATGCCATCGTATATCATCTCATATCGTGGTATATCATGTTATATCATATTACGTCTTCGTACGTAATCTTATACCGTCGTATATCATATTATGTAATTGTATGCCATAGTATGTCATCTTATACTGTGTTATAACATCTTATGCATTGTCATGTCACCTTGTCATTTTTCGATTATCTTTTTCTTTTTTTTTCCATTGACACATGAAGATATCCCTCTGCCTCTTCGAATATAGCACAATATTGAATCTCGATAAACAACTCACTTATAAATCTTTTGTGGTCTCTGCTTGAAACCAGAGAAAATGCATGTTGATTTAGATTCATGTGTTGTTTACCTGAAAGACATGTGATTTTTTCTCATGTGAATGAAAATATGCAAATTCATCCGTTGTACAATTGCACAATGGTAAATTTCTAAATATTGCTCTCCTAGTCACAAAAACAAAGTTTGAATGGAAAAATCAACATTTTCTATACTTGTTACACATAAGCAATCAGCAGATAACACTAACTACCCAAGAACAAAAATCGTGTTTCACGGTGTAATCGATTGCTCACCATATCCTAAAAGTATTTTGGAAACCAATTTAATGATAGCATGTTTGAGTGAGTCTACATGAGTACCGAAAGGTAGTTTGTTTCTTTTGCTTGTCAGAGGATATAATGAAGTGATCAGTTATCTTGTGCTAAGGTCAATCGCGAATGGGCGGGCAGCTGTGAATAGAAGTAAACTCAATGAAAATTGCCTTATATAAGGAAACGTGTGTATATATACTGTTTATGCTGGGCTAATGGTTTACAAGGGAAGTCGAAGGACTACCGCTCACTACAACTTATCAAAGCTTTATAACTGTCCATATCAAGCTTGGGTACACGATACCCCCAAGTCATAACCCAAGCCCACTGGATACAGTGTAACATTTAAAAAAAAGATTAAATACCTGTCTCATATACCAACGGTTTATATAACCCATGATTTCAAAAGTGAGATCTATTAAGGAAATGTCAAAACTGTCACTCATTCTATTGATAAATAGATAAATGATGATTTACCCCCAAAGTAATGTTCGAATTCATCACAGAAGTAATGTCTAAATTTATCCAAGAAGTAATGTCCGAATTTATTCCAGATGTAATATCTGGATATATCCCAGCAGTAATTTCCAAGGTCATCCCAGAATTAATGTACGAATTTATCCCAGAAGTAATTCCAAATTTATCCCAGGGGTTATGTCTGAATTCAGCCTAGTAGCAATTTCCGAGTTTTTCCCAGACGTAATATCCGAATTTGTCCCAGAAGTTATGTTTGATTACATTAGGATTTGTTCGAATTCATTCCAGAAGTAATATCCAAATTTATCCCAGGGTCAAGATAAGAAAGATATATCAAGAATTCACGTTTAATTAGAATCTATTTATTAACTTCGTTCCATCATCATCATTAACCCCCTTCCAACAATTCACAAACTTCACAATTGCCATTTTTGTAAAAACCTTTTTGGTCTGGAGGAAAAGAATGCGGATGGGGTAATTCCCAACCCATTTTGTGTTTCAATAACAAGTACGTTAAAATGGTTACGTGAACTTGGGAATAAGTGGGAACCTGATGGGGCAAGTTCTCAAGAATTAGGAGGACGCGAAAATTTCTCCTGCCTTGGGTCTCCAATAACACCGTGTACACGATTTTTATTCTCGGGTAATAAGAGTCATTTTCTGATTGATATGTATAACACGTATAGAAAATGATGATTATTCCCTTCAAAATTTGCTTTTGCGACCAAGACATTGATAATTTTGAATCTACTTATTTTCAAGAGGACAATCGGTCGAATTTGCACGTTTTCAATCATATAAAGGGAGAAAAGGAAGCACGTATGAATATCAGTATCCTGACCACAAAGGCAAATTTTGAAGGGAATAATAGCCATTTTCTATACCTTTTGCTCACAAGTAATCAGAAAATAACACTCACCAGGGAAAAGGCTGCATCCGTTGTTGTTGATGATGATGATGATGATGATGATTACTTGTATTTTTCTATTTTGATGCATATTTTAGAGTTAGCTTACATCAGATTGTTTCAGGGCCAGTGAGCCATACGTTATACGAGCTTGACACAGAAAACGACTCACTCGAGTCTGTCCTGAAATCTCAGGAATGCCTTATAATTCAGTGTTTTCAGACATCTTACTAGACACAAGACATTTAATACAATTCATAATCTTCTTTGTATTATGCAAATATTGTTGCCGTCGGGTTACGTGGAGAGAGCCTCAATCGATCGATACGTGTTTACAGACGAGACGAATGTGTACGAAAACTGGATACCTTTCTTCTGACCAAGTAATTTGTACCGGGCCAGTATTAGCTGCCCTCGAGCGGAAGAGGTGAAATTCTTTCAGAGCACAGCAACAATCAACACAGTTGGTATATATGTGCATGGTGTCATCGTATGTACGTGTGTATTTGATAGCGTTGGTAAATCAGCAGTTAGGGACCGCAAACCAAAACTGTCAACATAGGTTTCTTTAATTTTCAAGTTGGTTTGGCTGCTTAGCAGTATGTATTACGAGCACAAGCTGCACCAATGGGGCTAGCGGCTGAAAATTAAAGCATTTACTCCTTGTGTCTAGAAATAAAAGTTTTTAAATAAACAATGAGAAAACCACCTCTAAATAGGTCTCTAGTGCTGGGTTTCAATTTGTTTGTAAGTTTATGCAGAACTGATCCCTCATTTTGTGCCCGGCAGCATTCAGGCTAGGTTTTTTTCTTTGAAAATTCAGACTTTTCAGTGATCACTACCGAACTTTTGTTGGCAAGAGAAATAACTTATTCATAGATTACCAAATTCTTTTTATTGATCATCCCCAACACGACATGCTACTAAACGACGTTGGTCACGTGGCAGTTTCTTTTGAGTGACTAAGCTTTATGATTCCGTTTTGTTTCTATAATTACGCATTCATAAATCTTGTCTGTCTATACAGACACACAGACATAGACACACGCACACACACACACACGCACACACACACACACACACACACATATATATATATATATATATATATATATATATATAAACAACCTCTTTATGAAACTCGTGATATCAAGGGTAGATTTATCAAACAAACACATCTAAATTTTCGTTCACTAATAAATTACAAACGCATTGTGTTAAAAATATATATTGCAATATAAGAAATGTTCTTTCTGTTTTTCTGTCAGTATTTTCGCTGATAAAAATATCTCCAACGTGATTTTTGAAACAATGGACTCTCCCAATGAAACGAGCATTTATTTTGATAAAAAAAATCATCTTATTGAAATTCAAACATATCCGTGGAAACATTAACCTGTTGTATTTTAGCATTAAGTGTATTTTAGCCCAGTTTAAATTGGCATAATTTCGGCATTCATCACTGCCCATCGGTTTTGCCACTATACAAATTTGGTTATTTTGTGTATAAACGAGTTAAATATTATCTGGCGAAAAGGGGAAATATTTTATGGCTGTGAAAACCACCTTGACCAGATCAATAAAAACAATGTCAGATATGCTTAGAATTTCACGCAATGATTCACTGTTTTACATGCTCATCATGGTAGTTTTTATGTGTCTGACGCATCTCTATAAGACGCTTTTCTGTCGTTCGGTCAGTCGGTTAGCTCTATTTATGTAAAAACAGAAAGAGGAGAGAAGAGAATATTGATATAAATTGTACACTAGCCTAAAATGTAATTTATTAATAGATTTTTTTGTAAATAGGAAGATTTTCGGGTGAACCATCCTCACCTTTCTCTTCCTTCCTCTCCAGCTCCTACTACCACATCTAGAAATTCTACTTCTACGTCATTTCGGGGAGGGGGAGGTACCCTACTACAAAGGTGTGGGTAATTCCAAAAGGGGGCACAAACACGCAGAAAAAAGATGAGGATTTCATTGATTATTTTTGGAATGAACAGTGTGAGTTTTCAGTTTCTCTGTCCGTAACAATGGACTCTTCCACTTTAAAGTAACAGTTTCAACAATTCCGAAACAATGGACTGTTCAACTGAAACGAATTCAGTAGTTTCTTTTCTAGAAAAAATCATTTTATAGAAATTCAAATAAATCAGTAATTTTTTTCACGGGGATTAACTAGTTGAGTAATCAATAAAACGCTTCATCTAAAACATAAAACAGATATTCTCGGAATTTTCCATGAAATTAAGTCTTTGAAATGTGTTCACACATCTCTATAAGATGCTTTTCAGACGGCCAGTCAGTTTGTCAGTTGGTCAGTTCCAATTACGTTAATCAACGGAAAGAGGAAGGAAGCGGTGCAACATTAGTAAAAGGTGTGGCGTCATTAAAAGAACACCTATTCAGATGATTTTCACCAGTTGTTACGATATCATAATTGAATGTACGAGGTCTGCATTCTAATATTTCAAAAAAGCTGAAAATGGCCCCAAAACGTCAAAAAGACGAAAAAAAAAATGTCTAAAATGGTAATTTATGATTTTTATGAAAATAATATTCGCAGAATATTTCCATATTGACAAGCATGAGAATCAATTGACTCAAAGAAAGACAACTTGCTCTTAACCCTCCTCCTTCTCCGTCTCTGCTATTACTACTACGAATTGTGGACGCGTTGTTGAACTTATGGTTCTCATTTCCGATTAGGATGAAGCACTGGGTAGCTTTACCGTGTTGTAATGGTCAGTTAGCTCGTCTAGTAGACCATTAGTGCTGTCATGAAGACGATTTTAACGCATCCCTCCACGTTTGTGACCTTGTGCCAGACCAATCTAAGTTTAGTATTAAGGGTGGTCTTGTAGTAGATTAAGCGAATTGTAGTAAATACTGGGAGTTCAAAAAGTATCCGATGATTTTCAAAAAGTCTATTCTAGCCTACTTATACGTTTAGATATGAGGAAGCTTTCATTTGGACTATCTTTTATCGATACTTACTTAGCTTACTTTAATCCAACATGAAGTTGAATAGGGTATAGGTAGATTGCATTGCGTCAGTCTCCCTGGAGGGTGGCTGCTTGGTTTGAAAATTAGTATTTGAAATTCTTGCTCCGATTTAAATTACACAACTATCTTAGCCACCAAACTGGAACTCCAACTAATATACATTCTTTCGGTGACGCTGGCCTTATTTCCTGACCACTGGCCATCCCTTTCGTCCTGATTTTTCTATACACAACATATAGATTGAGTAAATTTTTGCTAGAGATTTTCAAAAATTAAAGTTTATTCATGACATTTTCCATTATCTACAAAATTGATAGTTGACATTATATTTTTTTTATCGGAGACAGCAGTTATCTTCTCATATCTATCTGAATTTTTTGGTTGTTTTAAGGTAAGAATTTACAATTTGAAGTTTTTGTTGTCGTTATCAAACTGACGTCGAATGCTAGAATAAAAGTAATTTAAAAAAATGTGTTTAATTAAATCAAAAATCATAAGAACTTTTAATCTCACTGAAACCTTATAGACCACACACACACACGAACACACACACACACACACACACACACACACACATATATATATATATATATATATATATATATATATATATATATATATATATATATATATATATAAATAAAGTTGTAATAAGATGAGAACAGTCAATTCCAGAATTTGATTTTTAATTAATTGAAACATTTATTTTTTGAATGGCGTTTTGGAACCACACTTCACAATTATTGCATGCAGATATCTTGGGAAAATGCATGTACGTAGAAAAATAAAAACTTATACACATTCTTACATAAACACACACCGTCAACGATCATCATCATCATCACCATTATCATCTTTTAAGCGACCGTTGTTTGACATAGATCTTCTCCAGGATTTGCCAGACCTCTCTATCATGGGCGGTGCGGAGCCATCATTTTCAGAACTTGTCTAGTTCATCACGCCATCTTATATTTTGCCGACCACAGTTTCGCGTATGATCTCTTCGGATTCACTCTGTGAATCGTGATGTCCAGTGTATGTCTGCCATTCTTGCAACATGTCCAGCCCATTGCCATTTGAGTTTTCTAATTGATTCTATATTTTTGACTCCTGTTTTTTTCACTAATAATGTCTTGTGATCTCTCCATGTGAGGTTGAGCATGATACTCTCCACTGTCCGTCGCATGGTTCCTAGTTTGAGGGTCAATCTTTCAGTTAGGTTCCATGTTTCAGCTTCATAGGTGACTATCGGAAGGATGCGTTGGTTGTAAACCCTTCTTTTAAGATCTAATGGGATTATCTCTTTCGTGAAATTCGATCTTGCTCTATCGAAGATTGTCTACCTAGAGTGATTCTTCGCTTGATTCCTTCTCCTTTCGAGGGTTTCATGGAGATCCATTGTCGTAAGTAGATGTAGTGGTCTACTTTCTCCAGCTCTGCGTTTCCGATTTCAATTGTTGTGAGTTTGTTCTCTACGTGTTTGTTGTACATGACATTTGTTTTACTGAAGTTCATGTGAAGACCAACTTTCTTGCTTTTTTTTATTCAGTTTGTCTAGCATTTCTGGAGATCATGAAAGATTTTAGTGAAAAGGACGACATCGTTATCAAATCTGAGGTCGCTTTGATATTCGCCGTCTATTCTGATTCTTTTATTTTCCCAGTCTAGCCCTCAGAAGATCATCTCGAGGCAGGATGTGAAGATTTCGGATGAGTTGGTATCATCTTGACTAATTGCTCTTTCGAGCTGAAAGGACTTAACACTCAAACACTTCTGAGAAGAGAGCTGACAAAAATCCCACATCTTTATATTCATTCATTCATTCACTCATCTTTCGTCGCCCACAGCCTGGTTAGTCGAGAAGCTCAGGGTGGAGCAGGTGGTTGGGCTTAAGCTAGCGTTACTGAGCAAAGTGTAGAGATAGGGCTCCTCCTTAGCAGGGTTAACGTGATCACCTACATGACTCCTCACAGTTTACAGCACCTAGTATACCCAGTTGATCACCCATCTCGTATTGACCAGGCTCGACGTTGCGTAACTCCGATGATTGCACGAGAAGGCCGTGGCACCCCTCAATTAGAGATAAAAACGAAGAACGTCATGTCCTCTGCTAAAAAACAAATGCAAAAACTAGAACAAAAATAAAAAAAATGATTGAATTCTTTGTCTGTTTCCGTCAAATTTGATGTCATGACAAAAGTTGACGATTGTATATATGAGCAACACGTCTGGCCCTCCCATTGAGTCAGGTCCCCGTGTAACGGACCCGGAATACAAAAGTGCTAAATACACTGGGATTACATAGTTACATAACCATCTTTCCAGGATCATCAAATTCATGGGAACCAATCTGAAGCCATGTCCTCTTTCAATTGTAGTCGGTATAGAAGTTCAGGGACTGTTCAAAAGATGCATGTTTTGTAAGGGCCAGACTTTACGGTGAGTTAAGTAGCCTGTCAAATCGAATTGAATTTTTAAAGGATGTCGGTTACAATCGATGAAAAATTTATTCTAAAGAGCGAACGTCAAAGGAAATGATTTATAGAAACAATGAAATATTTGTAATCTTTGATTTTTCATATAGATTTTGATTAGATTTTCTGAGAACCATTGACCCAGACAACTTTAAAATCGACTCTACGTTGCTGTGTATGCAAACTGATATATCTGGCGAATGTCAACGGCGTGCAAGAGTCAGTTGCCGTATAACTGCGTTGCACACACGCACACATACAAACGCATGCACAAACGCACTAACACGTGCGCACACGCACGCACGCACCCACACACACGCACACGCACACATGCACGCACACACTCGCTCGCACACACTCAGATGGATTTCTTCTATTGTAGTGAGATTGTGTGAAAAAGTAAAATTCAAAGTGGTCAACAACTTTTATTTCATCCATTTGGATGTAAATAAGTGGACAAACATGAGAGAGAAGAGTTGGCAAAATGTGCAAAGTAGGTTCCTGCTGCATCTGCAATAAAATTCATGTTGTTCAACATTTTATCCTCTGACAAAAGTATTACGCACTGAATTCGACATCGTGAATCAATATTTTTTCGATAAAAACTCCGAACTCAACCTTCCATTTTTCCTGAAAAGAAGGGTATACAACCAATGCTCCCTCTCGATAGTCACCTATCGACGGAAACTAAGCAAAAGACTGACCCACAAACTGAAAACCATGCAACGTACACAGGAGAGTATCATGCTCATCAGCACATGGAGAGATCGCAAGACAGCACAATATATCAGGTAAAAAACTGGAGTCAGAAATATAAAATCGGTTAAAAAAACTCGAATGACAATGAACTGGCCTTATTGCAAGAACGGCAAACAACCACTGGACGTCACAACTCACAACGCAGATCCAAAAACATCAAATGCAAAACTGTGACCGACCGAAAATGAGATAGCGTAACAAGCTAGATAATTTTAGAAAGTACTGGTTCCGCGACGCCCATGAGAGATATGTCCGGCGAATCCTAGGAAAGTTCATGTCCAACGACGGTTGCTAAAAGGTTACCGATGATGATCGATCTATAGAATTTGGAAGTTTATTGATTTCCTGTGTGCACTCGTTGCAAAACGTGTGTACGCAAACACGACTTGGTACGAACTCAGCTCTGCAGTGTTTCTGTGGTCTTCCAGTATTGGTCAGAGTGGTGTAACGGTTACGTGTACGGGAAATGGAATCGATGAGCCGAGATGAAATTTTGGCCGAGATCATTTGCGGTCACTTGGCGCTTTTAGCCCTGAGAAAGGCATGAATCCATCTTTTCTCGCTCTTCAGGTAAGGGTGAAATAACAAGAGAGTTTGGGCTCTCTAGCATTGGCTGAAGACAAGTGGGAGAAGGAAAGAAATCTGAATTCAAACTCAAGGGTGAAATCCAACCCCCTCCATAACTAGGAAAACACAGGCAAAAAATGTAGGTGTTGGGACTTGTAATTCCATCCTGTGAAAATAAAAAACCCTACTTGTTAACGATGATCGGCGTGCAAGCAGAAGGACTGATCGGATTCAGGATATATGAGCAAAACATTTTCAGCTGAGAATAAGGAATCTGCAACAACACAATACCTATAGGATCTGTATATCATTTCCAATTTGCAAGGAATAGAATATAGAATTTAAGTTTCCTCTGGGAAATCAAACGTGGAAAAATTTAATCGAGTCGCTGAGATTTCTCCCTATATTGACGCATGCTTATTAAAATATAAAAAAAACGTGCATTTTAATACTTGTAATCGCCTTCTTTTTTTGATTCAAGAAGAAAAAATCTGTAATCTGACAGAATTTACATCACAATAGGAGCAAAAATTTTAGTTTGTGGATAGAGCTTAGATAATACACACACACACACACACACACATATATATATAAACATACACACACACATACACACACACACACACTCACACACACACACACACACACACACACACACACATATATATATATATATATATATATATATATATATATATATATATATATATATATATATATAAGAACAATAATGAATACACAACGATAAAAACAATAATGAATATACAATGAGTGTGTGTGTATGTATTGAGAAAATCTTCGTTCAAAAAAGTGTCCAATACTATGAGCAGAGCGGATATAAAATGAACCATTGAAAAATCTTTACTCATTTTATATATCTATCTATAATAATATACATTTATATATTGCGGGATTATATCTGAATGGATCGGTACTTCTGTCTTAGAACAGGGAATCTGTGCGCTTTACCTAGGATCTCCCAAACACTTCTGCCTTGGATCAGAGTGTAGCACATTTATTTATTAATCGTTTTATTTCAGCACAGACTTGAAAATTGACAGAATTTGAATCCAAAAATAACATCTTTTTAATTATTGTATATCAGGTCTGGTTAGTCATTCGATAGAAACCGTCACGTGACCAACGTCTTTTGGTAGCATTCCATGTTGGTGATGGTCAATTATAACATCGGAAGAGGGGTTTGATCAGCGAATAAGTTACTATCTCATCTTTTGAGGAGCATCTTTTCTAAAAAGCCTGAATTTTCAAAAAAACAAGTGAGGACCATAAGAAACTAATTTAGCATAAATTTACACTGCGTAATGGACCCTCACTAAAAAACCTATTTAGGGGAGAGTCTTAAAAAAAGGAGTATATGTTGAAATTTCCATGCCTCTAGCTCTATTGGTGCGGCCTGTATGCGTGATACATACATAACCAGCCAGCCAGCCAGCCAGTCGGCCACTGAGAGTCAAGTGTTTTGGTGACAGTTTTGGTTGATGGTTTCTTCCATGATTGACCCTTGCTGAATTATGTGAGAACCCTCCCCCCCAAATATCCCAGAAATATCTGGTCCATATTCTGTTAATTTTGATGCTTATGTTGAAATTAACCTTTTTACACTCACTATATATATATATATATATATATATATATATATATATATATATATATATATATATATATATATATATATATATATATATATATATATATATATATATATATACATATATATATTGCATTTTATATATGAGGATTTATAGGGAAGTTTTATTGCAATAAAATTGTCCATAGGATATTTTTGAAGAGACAGTGTAGGAAAGAGAAGGGCGAAGACAAAAAGATACGTCTCCTTCATGTGTAACTTTATACAAAGCAAATTTCCTTTCCAGTAGGTTTCATTTTAGTTACAATCTTTTTTTATCAGTCGAGAAAACTTGTGCTGAATGATTTTCACCCAAATTTGAAGAAAATAAGCATTTAACTTTAAAAATTATGTTTATTAAGAATCCAACACGTAAAAGTTCCAATATATTGGGTCTTCAATTCGACCGTTTTACTCCAGGCACAGAGACTGGGAAGAAAAAAAACAATATAAATTTCAGTTATCGAATTATTGTTAGCGTAAATGATAAAAGAGAAAGAACGATTGGGATTGAAAGAACAGAAATGCTAAGATGTTATCTATTCCTGGAGGAACTGAATGAGTCCCGTTAGATCTGAATGTAAAAATAATTCGAATCGACAAACAACGTGAAATTAGATTTTCAAGATATGCTCTTTCTGCTTGTGAATAATACTTTGTCTATGTATGAATGGATGCATGTGTTATGACAACACACACACACACACACACACACACACACACACACACACACACACACACACACAAAAACAGACACACATATGTTTGTGTGTGTTGTGTGCATGTGTGTGTGTATGTGTGTTTATACATACAGCGAGTGTAAAATGTATCCGATACATTGCAAAGAGTTCATTCAACCAGAAGCTTCAAAATTGACAGAATTTGGACCAAAGATTTCTGATTTTTGTAGATAACATTTCGATGTTCAATCTTATCATCATGGTTTTGCGTCTGGTTTGGTAGGCCTTTGTTAAATCCGCTACCGAATAATACCCATTGCCGCTCCGCTGAGCACCCAACATAAAGACCTTGAATTGAGGAGCCTGGGGCTAAGGGTTTACGCGTAATTCACGATAGACATAGCAATACTTGTAATATCACCGTGGTTAAGCAACATCGAGCCTGGTCAGTACCTAGATTAAAGATCATTGGGGAATATCAAGTGCCGTGAGCAGGAGGCCTGACAAACTGGAATTGGGTCTCCCAGACAATTGACCGTGTGTACTTAACCCTCGACACTCAGGATTAGGCTAGACGTGGAGAACGACGATACATATATACATACATAAATTTTCTGGTATTGAGTCTATCAGATCTGTTCATGTAGAATATCAATTCAAACTCTGTTGAAAACATAAAGCAATTTTTTTATGGACGATTTTCAGAGAATTTGTTAATTTCACAATCCAAAATGGATCTGACATGTCCAATAGAATTCATGTCAACTGACAGACTTGGCCATGAGAGTCACTTAATACAATTATAGATCTGACATTGTTCAATTTTTTTTTTACTGTATGACGTCGGGCTCCATCTTCCGTTGAACTTTTTGTCACAGTAATCGTCAATGAATATTGGAAGAAAGTTTCCCCAGCAGAATGGACACAGTCTCAAAAGTTTTTTTGAAAGTACTTATACATCTTCAAATCTGACAGACTTTGAACCGAAGATTTCTGATTTTTGTACATAACTTTCCACTGTTCAATCATATTTCAACAGTTTTTTTATTCTACGATTTTTTAATCTCTGGTCAAAACTCTGTCAATTTTGAAAGTTTTATGAAGATGTTAAAATGAACTTTATTTTTAAATAAAGATAAAAAAATATTCTTATACTGTTTGCAACCACAGTAAATACACTATAACGGATATGGTGAGGGCGTAGACATTTGTAGTCATTTGAAGTATGGGTATTGAGAAGATGAATTTTCTGAGTCAATATATATATATATATATATATATATATATATAGGAGATCCAATGATCGTGTCAATTCTGAATTTCTTACCAATGGGTGCAATCGTCGGACAGTTTCTTGTTTATATATCGAGATCTCTTCATTCAAAGATATCTCAACCCTAAAAAAAATAAAAATAAGAACAATATATATATATATGTTATGTATTTGAGAGTGAGCTTCAGACAGATTAACAAAATTCTTGATTAAGCGTGAACACATTATTTCTGAACCTCAGCGGTCCCAACACAAGTTAAAAGGAATTAGATTTGGGACAAACGACTTCAATGCATGGAACCTATTTACTAGGAAGATTCCTCTTCAGAAGGGCTCATGATGTGTGCTGATGACAGACTACGGAATGCTAGTTCGCCAAATAACTTTCTCAAGACAAAGGAAAACACCAGAACAGGGGGCTAAAACATCAGAGCCCTCTTCAGTCTGGTATTAAGCGAAGAGTTGAAAGGCCAAAACAGACCTGAAGATCATCTGTTGAGGGTGGGGCAAAGAAGGCTTGATTGACAAGGGACCAGCTCAGGGAATGTTCTAGTTGCAGCCCTATGCTCCTCAACGGAGTTCTTCAAACTTTTGCGATCAGTACCCAGTTCAATTTTATGCAATAACCTCCGGCCCATTGATATATAATAATCACTTCATTTTATCTAAGGGTGAACTTGATATAACTAAAAAGAAGACTGCTTCACACACCAGAATTACAAAATGGCACTAAACTAATGTTCATTCCAAGGGCGTAGATGTGTCGAATGTACTCACCGTATTGCACACGAATGAATCGTGTCTCACCTACTACCATTCTCTTTATCACCTCTCCCTTAACTATTATGTTGTATAACAAATAAAAGGCGTATTAAGATAATTTGATGTATTCATGTTTCAAATCTTAATTATTTCATGGTTATCAGTACTTTTATTCTCATGTACTCTTTGTATAACCATTCATTCATTGTGAACCCGCGACCCAGTCAGCAGGATCCTGTCACCCAATAATGCGTCAATACCTGTTTAATATCTCTAGACGCTTGCTCGTCTGCTTACTGATAAATGAGAAAACAGAGGACTAATCTGAAAAGATGGAAGTATATCGAATATTCAAGGGTCTATTAGATTAAAAATTTATAGCCAAAAGCGACACCCAACAATCTGTTATTACAGTAAACACCTTTAAAAAAACTTTTTGCCTAGAAACATCAGCAAAATTTGAAAGCAATCATCAAAGTTCCGTGGTGAATGTGTGTACTAAATGCCAAGAGAAATACAAAAACTCAGAGCGCACATGCACGCACACATACGAACGCACACATATGTACGCACGCAGACACGCTAAAAACAACGTCAAGAATATTGAAACAAGAAAACTATTTATAAATTTAGTCTCTTTGTGGTACATGGTGCACACACACACACACACACATACACACACACACACACACATATATATATATATATATATATATATCTGTTCTTTTTTTTTTTTTTTGATTTTCCTCATAAATCTTTGCTTTTTTTCTCTTGGTTAATGTTTCTGCTATATTAGGGACCGTCAACAAAACTGTCACCAAAAGTATCCAAACGGGTTTCCCCTTCTTTAAAATTGGTCCAGCTGGCTATGTACGAATCACACGTACAGGCTGCAGTAATAGAGCTAGAGGACTGAAATATTAAACATTTACTCCTTATTAGGTCTGCAAAACATTTTTGGGGCTCTAAAAATACTCTCTAAATTAGGTTTTTAGAGGGGTATTCAATTTGCAATGTAAGTTTATGCTGAATTGGTCCTCTGTACCCGATTGTGTTTTGAAAATTCTGACATTTTAATGATTGTAGCTCAAACAAAAGACGAAAGAGGTAACTTATGCACTGATCCCCCTTTTTCAATTTTGTAATTGATCACCCTCTTCAACACAGCATGCTGCCAAAAGCTGTTGGTCATTTTCATATGTTTATTTCTTTCTTTCAGAGTTTCATTACGTTTCCTTCTTGTCTTTTTTACCTCGGGTATTCCTTCTTGATATTTAGTGACGACAAAAGTGGAGAGAAAAGTAACTCATTTATTTATCACGCTTAATTCCATTTTTTTTATTGATCACCCCCCAACACGATATGCCGCTGAAAGACGTTGATCATGCGATGGTTTCCATTGAATGACTAACCAGATCTGTTTTTGCCTAAATTTTCTTCAGCTTTTTCTTCTTCGTACTTTTTTTTCTCTTAGTTCAAATTCAGAGTTTTCTTTTACTTTCTTTTTGTTATCTTGTCATTTATGTCTTACTGCACTGATCATTGTGGCCCCGGTGGTAGAGTGCTCATTTACGGTTCGGTAGGACATGGTTCGATCCAAAGACTTAAAAAAAGGGAAGTCCACGCCTTTCCACTGAGCACAGAGCACAGGGACTAGGATCGACGAAACTCTCCCAGGGGTCGAATCACATTAGATGCACCGGTTCTCGTAAAATCACTGAGATTAAGCTATGCATACAATGCTCTCAAATTAGAATTTGTTAACCAAAATTGTCATCTAAAATTACTTTCAGATGGTCTGTCCGTCTATGTTTGTGTATTTCACGCTTGAAAGCCTCGCCAATGGAGTTAGAGAAATGTCTAGAAAAAACGTCCCTACCTAATTACATTTTAAGAGGGGTTCAGTTTGCAATATAGGTATCTGCTAAATTGATCCCTTAGTTTGTGTCCGCTCGTTTTTTTGACAAAAATGGATTTTTTCTGATAATCACTGCCCAACGAAAGGTGAGAGAAGTTTCTTATTCATTGATCATGCCTTAGTCCAATTTTTCGATTGATCACTCCCAAAATAGCAAACCGCCAAAAGACGTTATTCATGCAGCGGTTTCCATTGAGTAACTAACCAGACCTTTTTCTCTTTATTTTCTTCTCTTGTTTACTTTCTAACTTCCCCTTCCCACCTTCTCATTAAATTCATTCTATCTCCACCCCCACAACGTCGAAATTAAGGATTAAATGATAATAGAATTCATAAATATTTTCAACAAATATCAGATGGGACACAAACGTAGACGAAAACATCTGAAAACAGATGTATAATTCCGTAAAGCAAACATTAAGTTTCTAACGTAGAAATGTTTTTTATACCATCGGCATATGACCAGAGCTAATTCAATAAACAACATGTTTTTCTATTATCCAAGAAACTAAACGACGAGAAAAACTCCCTTTAAAAAAGTCATATAAAACACATATAGAAAGCGTACCTTTGTAGTCATTATTACCCTCAACTTGCCTTTTCTTTGAAATTATTTTTCAACAATAGATTCCCCCGAGTTAAATTTCTTTACTTGATCATTTTTACTGAGTTTAATATTTTATGGTATGTTAAGAAAATATTCCACCAGACTCGTCTGTTTCCATTTAAATCTCTAATCGGAATCATTGTTGTGATTACCACGAATAATATTGACGTTCCTTCTTTTGTTTTGTGTACGTGCTTCTCGTTAATAATCTCTTCTCAGTATTTTTTCCAATGTTTCTTTCTTCTTCGTTTTACCACCTTCAACCCTCTTTGCTCGATTTTCTTGTCATTCGTCCTTTGTTCATCAGCATTTTATTCTATTCGTTCATTACTTTATTTTTTCTTTCTTTTTCGATTTTATTCTACCCCATCTTTTCCTTATTTCTTTCTTTTGCTAGTTCTCCTCACTCACTCTCTCTCTCTCTCTCTCTCTCTCTCACACACACACATATATATATATATAGGAAACGTGGAAATGGATGCTAATGACTCAGCACAAATCTCCGACCCAATCGTACAATACATTTTATATGGTCTAACCAACTTTGTAGAGGTAGAAACATCGGATTATATTGTGTCGACGGCTTACTTGTCCTAAGAAATTGTAATGGCCATGGATATGATAAAACTAAAAAAGAACTAATCATAAAATAATTCAAGGGCCAACGTCAAAACTGTTGACTTTTTAGACGTCGCACTCAACCTAAGATTAAACACGTATCAGTCATATATAAAGCCAAATAGTCCACTAATACATGTGAAAAAACACTCAAATCATCAATGTTAACCTAAAGATTAATGCTAATCCCATCTAATATGGAAGTTTTTCACAGTATTAGCCAAACATACCAAAAGGCACCAGGCACTGAACTTATCGTAAATGGCATACATCTATATATAGCTAGATAGTTAGAAGAACAGGATAAACAACCACATCAGGATGAAAAGAAAAAAAGCAACAAAAACAAAACAAAAACAAAAACATCCACGTAGGCGCGCCATAACAGCAAAACGTCATTGGCAGATGAAAACGAAAGAAAAACAGTTGTCCATTGAACGCAATGAATGCATGAATCTGATCAGTTACAACAAAGGCTGTAAAATCTCTCTCACCCACTCTCTCTCTCTCTATATATATATACGGCCGAATATATGGAAGATAAAAATGAGTGTAGAAAATTAATTCATTTCATTTTTTATTCTATCTTTTTCTTCATTATTTTCCCCTACCGGTATCAACTATACATAGACATCTTCAGAGAGAGACGTGAATAAGTGGGTGTCGATATTATTGACTTCAATTTATTGTGTTTACTTTCCCAGGTTTTCTTCAGTTGAGCTCTATATTCCATTGGACCTCCTGTGTTTCATTTGTCCGTGCATCTCCACCCTACCAATATCTACCCGTATTATGTGTGGATTTCTTCATAAGCTATTTACCATGAAACCGTTTCGGGTATTTAAGAAAAAAACAGTTGTACTAACATGGCTTCCCAGCAGAGTTGATAAAAACCACCTCCCCATTAGCTGAGATTTTAATATATATATATATATATATATATATATATATATATATATATATATATATATATATATATATATTATTGTGTCATCCGTGGACAGCTGTTTCGATGTATTACATCTCTTCAGTGTGACCATAAACTTTCCATTATCCCATCCAGTACCGCGAGGCAGGATTAGAAACCTTCACTTCAGACGTGGAAGCCGATATCCAACCTCTGGACTACGGAAGTGGGCGGTCAGTAAGGTTGAATTTATGCGATATATTCATTTACGCAGAAATTCCTCATCCACCAGAGTGCTCTATTCCTATGGAAGATATATGTCGTCAAGCATTACTATTTTTATTCTCCCGCTCTTCTTCCATTTCGAAAACTACAACTCCTGCCAAAATCTTTACATCTAATCAAAAGCCCAAATTAGCTAAAATTTTTTAATGAAATAAGTTGTTTTACACACCACCACTGAAATTATTCAATTCTATTTTTTGTTCAGCAAGATGTCAGGGTTTATCAAAATTACATTTAAATATCTCTTTATCTCTAATTTTCACAAAAAAAACGTCTTCAGTCCCCCAGGCTTCTTTTCTGTTCATGATTGTAAGTTTTTATCTTCTTTTATAATGTTTATCTCACAAGAAAACCTTACAAACCTATTACATTTATAAGCGGCACAAAGGCGTGAATTATTGATGAGCAGATGATTGCATTGAGTATAGACAAACTTGAGTAGATAAAAAAGAAAGAGAGGAATTGAGGGGAGGAGGCCAGACACACACACACACACACACACACACACACACACATATATATATATATATATATATATATATATATATATATATATATATATATATATATATGTATTTATATTATAATACACAACAATTTAGGAAAAACATTTGATACGGTATTTCAAAGTATGTCTAATACATCTCATCAGGAGAGATGAAAGGTGTTTTTTCTAATTTTCTTTTGTTTTTCACAAAATGTTAATCTCAAAACTCAGTTTTTACAATTAAAAGTCACCGAGAGCTCACACTGCTAATATTTTCTCAGAATAATCACTACCAAAATACTATATAACTGTCTACTCATGGAAACAAACACTTCCTCGATTTAGGATTACTTATTCATATATATATATATATATATATAAATATATATATATATATATATATATATATATATATATATATATATATAGAGAGAGAGAGAGAGAGAGAGAGAGATAGCGAGAGAGAGAGAGAGTTTTTGCGTATTTGTAGGAAATACTGCTCTATACTTGAGAGAGGGATTTTTTGAGAAAACATTCAGTATCAAAATATCTTGGATGTATGAAACGAGATTGTGAAAAAAACAAAGAAAAACAAAGAAAAATACGATTATAACTTTTACTTTGTTTATTCATTTTAATTCCTTTTTATCAAAACCCGTTCTTGCCTTTCTTCCTTTCTTTACTTTTCGTAGCTTTGCTAGCCTCCCCACTCAATTTCCTTTTTTCTTCTCCTCTCCCCCTTATCTCCCTTTCCCATTTAGAATAAGCAGAGAAATGAAATAAATAAATGAAAATTGAAGATCCTGTGGCTTTTAAAAATAATGAAAATCTATACTTGATAATATGCTATCGCGTTGAACAACAGGCCAAATTGCAGTATCTAACTCATAAAATAAAATTATACACACACACACACACACACACATATATATATATATATATATATATATATATATATATATATATATATATATATATATATATATGTATATGTATATATATATATAGTTTTAGGTGTTACTTCATCAATTGTGATGGTGCTCAGTTTTTATATTCACCCTGGGGCTTTGCTTTTATGTTGTTGTTTCCCAAATATCTATCTATCAACACATACACACGCATGCGCGCACGCGTGTGCTCGTGCACACACACACACACACACACACACACACACACACACACATATATATATATATATATATATATATGTATATATATATATATATATGTGTATGTGTATGTGTGCAGGTGTAATGGTAAATTTATCGAGATGCAGGAAGGTATAAGAAGCTATTTTGTTTGTTTATATACACACACATATTCAAATATACTTATATACAATTACAGCTGTATATATATATATATATATATATATATATATATATATATATATATATATATATATATATATGTGTGTGTGTGTGTGTATTACTGTAACTGTTATGCCTCTCTGTCCCGACCCAATATTTCCCATTCATTTTATTCCCTTATGTTGGTTTCAAACATTGCCAATACAGACATTTTTTCTAGTTTTCGAATCTGAAAATCACTTCTGAATTTCGGAAATGAATAAAACAACAACCGAAAAACAAAAAAAGCCAAAACAAAAAACAAAAAAACAAAAACGAAACAAACAAAACATCTCATCTAAACCGGCGACACTGGACTCCCAAATTCGAAAAATGAACCTCAATACCCTCCCCTAAAAACCCCAAACAAACATCTAAATTTGGCAATACTAGAATCACAAATTCGAAAGAAAAAAAAAGTGAAAAAGCATTTCAATTCGCAACATTGGTTTCAAATTAATTTCACCTCAGGAACATTTTGACAAGACACTCGCGCATGATTCATTCCAATAACATCAAAATCTGGATAACATTCAAGCAACACCCGTTTGTATGGACATCATTTGCATTGAGAATTCGTTTCTGAACACAGTCGCTATTATTCGAGGATTCTGGCAAAAGTTTCCATTGTTTCTATTGGCCGCTGCAAAAATTTCAAATCCATATAACAACAACATCATTTACCTCTGCCAATGAAGATAGAAAAGGTACAGTAATACCTAGAAGAGTACAATTGTGATAATTGCGGGCTTTGATGAAGAACGGTTATGGTATTGTTATGCAAGTTAATGTAAGTATAAACGCATTAAATTGAAATAAGGGCTTAAAGAGCGTGGTTTTAAATAGTCTAGAAAATTTTGGATCGAAATATGCCCATAGTATGTAAACTGAGCCCCCATCTATTTGAGGGAGGAATTTTTACCCCAACCAAAAACGAAAGAAAAACAACAACAACAACAACAACAACAACAACAACAACAACAACAACAACAACAACAAACAAACATCCCCCCAAAAAAACAAATACAAAATAACAAACGTTTATTTCTAGGCAATGAAGAATAAAACAGGTCTGCATGCATGATACATACATAGTCAGCCAAACTGATATAAATCCCGGAGAAACGTGTGTTGACAGTTTTTTTAATATTGTGATTACGACCAAATCACGTTGGATACAGCGGTCCGAGTGCGACCATTGAAATGAAGCAACGTCGAGCCTTGTTAGGTACTATATGGGTGACCGCTTGGGATTACCAAGTATTGTGAGCGAGACTGGAAAAGTATGTGACACCATTTCGGATACTTGTCGTCTATAATTCTTATCACAAATCAGGAGCTTAGAGAAGACAAACCTGTTATATGGAAATGAGAGAGAGAGAGAGAGAGAGAGAGAGAGAGAGAGAGAGAGAGAGAGAGAGAGAGAGAGAGATCATCTCACCTGTCATATAACATTGCAGTGGTCACAGAGACACGCTCATATATGCAGAAGCTGAATTTGAAAAACTCGCCCAGCACATCACGTTTTTCTTCAGCAGGTTCCAGACTCTCGGCCTGTACGTTAGGTATGGAAAAAAGGGAGTTTACTCAATATTTATACACTTAAAATCGGGGGAAATGTCATTGTAAATGGTCAGAAATGAAGGCAAGCGTTACTGACATAACAGGACTATGTATCTATAATCTTGAAGGAAAAAAACTGTTGGTGTAACAGATTCATAACAACGGAACATATCGCTCTTAGAGGACTCTTTCTGTCTCGATTTTGAGCCACAGTATTGTTTCTCCTTGTATTAGAACGTGACAATTTGTATAATAAACTAGTTTTGAGACCAATACAAAATCTCCTTGATCTTTACAGAAGATTCTGAGCTAGCTAGATTCTATGCACATTACTCTGTATCATATTTTTTTTCCCGAAAAGTTTCCCGAAATGTTTATTCCTTCTTTCACAAATGAAACTGAACAAGAAAATTTACGATTGGGATTACCAAGGATGTATTCTTTGCTCACTTTGAGGCTCATGGGATCGTCCATTAACGCCAGTCACATGCAGAACGGACAAATATCTAAAAACGTGTTGTACGGTGAGATTGTCACTGACCCAAGACTTGGGATCCATGCTGTGAGTTGTGATGTCCATCAGTTGTCTGCCATTCTTACATGACCAGCCCATTGCCAAACGAGTTTTCTAATGGATTCTATGACATCTCAGACTCCCGTTTTCACCCTAATATACTGAGCTGTCTTGTGGTCTCTCCATGTGATGTTAATAACGACCTTCTCATGTGCACGTTACATGGTTCTCAGTTTGTGCGTCAGTCTTTTGGTTGGTTTCCATGTTTCAGCTCCATAGGTGACTATCAGGAGGATGCATTGGTGGTATAGCATTCTCTTTAGGACTTCTTTTTTTTGAAGGTTGAGCTTGCTCTGCCGAAGGCTTGACATCCAAGAGTGATTCTTCGCTTAATTTTTTCTTCTCTTGTAGATTTCATGGAGATTCATTGTCCTAGGTAGATGTAGTGGTCTACTTTCTCGAGTTCCACGTCTTAGTTTTTGATCGTTGTATTCTTATTCCTGACTTGATTGTTGCACATGACTTTCGTTACATAGACATTTGTAAAAGAGACATAAAGGCAGGTAACAGTAACCCAGTAGGCGTGGAGGCTGAGGGCGTAGGTGCCATCTACCCCTGGAAAAAGCTGCAACTGAATTTGTCGCTCGAAAACCAGGCTGTGCAGTCACAACAGGCGCTGTAGATTGATCGTAGGCTAATCTTTGGCGCACGTTAACAATCTTCCGTGACAGGAGGAGGCCAACAACTCATCATCATAGTTTTTTTTTCCTCAGAACGTTTCAGGAGATATTTATTCCCTTTTGTCACCAATGATCAACAAAGTGAAAAAAATTTGGTCAGTACTGTCTTTTTCTTTTCGTTTTATTTGTGAAGGAAACGACGGTCGTTGTGAGCTGAAACGCATATTGTCTAGATAATGTTTTGCTATTGTTCTCTTCTTGTTCTTGATTTTGCATCATTTTTGTATTTCGATGTTTAGAGTTGAAGAACGAAGGGTAACAAATGTTTGAATCGCATGCTTGCGATGTTTTTTTTTCGCCGTTGAGGAAAATAACCGGCGATAACACCCGAATGCAATGTCACTTACTGAATACCTTGTTTACGTACGGGATTGTATGAGTGTATATTATATGTGCGTATTATTTAGATGTACGAGTGCGAGGTTATTCATAAGCGAATGCTCACACACAAAAGTCATCGGGAATATGACATGTTCTCGAAAGAAATATAAATGTTTTTCTTTGTGTTTCATGGAATCAGTTTTTCTAAAATGAACAACAGATACCTTTCTCAATATCCCCGGTCTCTCTCACCTTTTTAAAAAAAGGTAGAAATACATGATAGAAAGAAAGAAAAAAATGAAGAGGAAAGGAAAGAACAGAAATGACGGGTATCGAAGGAAAGGCGAGATAATAGGAACAGATATATACACACACACGTGTGCACACACATGTGCACGTGCACACACATGTGCACGTACACACACATGTGCACGTGCACACACACACATATTCATATACATATTTATAAATGATATTTACATGGACATGTGCCCGGTGAATGTAAACATTTTGTGCCTTTACATATACCGGGTACATGTCCTTGTAAATATTATTTCTTCTACATCAATAGCTCTATTTTCAATATTAAATATTGTGCACTCTGATTAAACATCTACAACGGATAAAATCAGTTTTCATATGTTTTCTGTTTGTTTGTTACATATATATATATATATATATATATATATATATATATATATATATATATATATATATATATATATATACGCACACACACACACACACATATATGTATATATATATATGTGTGTGTGTGTGTATGTGTCAGGTACATTTTTATATTCGTATATTTTTTTAAATTATTAGTAATATTATATTATTCTGAATAAAATTTATATTATCTTGTAGATATGTTTGTTGTGAGTGACCTTCTTTAATCAAACCGACTCCCGAAAATTGCTCCAAGAACCAACACATACAAATTTTCAGAAGAACCGTGGAAGTAAATTACACCAAACTTTCTCTATACTTTAAATATGACCATGTAAATTAAAAAAAAGATTTTCCAATTTGTAAACATATAACAAGATTTCCGTTGTTAGAAATTGAAAAAAAAAAAGATTTCGAAATTCAGGCACAAATGATTTATCTTAAAAATGAACAATATCTGGTACATGTGTCTCCGTAATCGGGAGATCGGTGGTTCGAATCCACTTTGGAATTACTTAAAAAAACAAATACTGAACAAGAATATTTTAACATGAAATAGACGAAAAATGTATTAACGCAGTGGCAAAATTGAACTATCTTATTTCACAAAGTTTAATTACATGTCATCATCATCATCATCATCAGTCTTTTAACGTCCGTCGTTGGACATAGACCTCCCCCAGGATTTGCCACACTTCCCTATCATGGGCGTCGCAGAGCCAGTACTTTGTCAATTTGTCTAGCTCGTCTCTCCATCTAATATTCTGCCAGCCTTGGTTGCGCATGTGGTCTCGGGGGATCCATGTCGTGAGTCGTGATGTCCATCGATTGTCTGCCATTCTTGCAACGTGGCCAGCCCACCGCCATTTGAGATTTTTAATGGATTCTATGATGTTCCAAATTCTGTCTTGTGGTCTCTCCATGTGAGGCCTAGCATTATTCTTCCATGTGCATGTTGCATGGTTCTCAATTTACGGGTCTGTCTCTTGGTTAGGTTCTATGTAGATAGATACAACTACCAAGAGATTGATTTTTAATCAATCAATTTTGTGATATCGCAAATTTAAAGACTTTTCAATTATATTAACGTATTTTTCTTTCTTATATATATATATATATGAACAAAAAGAACAACACGAACCCAAGAACAAAAAAAGTTTAACAAATAAATCAGTTAAAAAATCGCCATCACAAACAATAATTAAACAACCGTAGCATCAAATTTTGAAGTCATGAAAAAATTTCCGATCTAAGAATAAGTATGATCAGAATGAATTCTATTTGTTAAAGTCACTGATATTTCCTAGTGGAAAACATCTAAAATAGAGGGGAAAAACATCTAGAAATATCCTAATTCTAGGGGATCTAGATGTTATCATTAAACCCGTCAAAATGATCCCCCCCCAAGACAAACAACCTTAAAAACACATACCAAAAACAAAACAAGATTTTTTTAGAATATGTGTAGGGGAGTACTGATGCCGAATTTCAAGTCTGTAGATAAATTGACAAGTGTGGCCAGGGGCGCTGGAACAAAGAAACATACAAACAGATACACGGACAAAAAGTTGGGTCCTTCACCATCCTTGATGGCTACGATCGTTCAATTAAGACACTGAGCCCCCCCTCCAAAAGAGCCAAAGACAACTATAGAAACTAAGGAACAAAATAACTCAACAATACCCTGACAACTTGGTCTAATACAAACAAACCGCTCAACTCCACCAAGCCCTCGAACAAGTGACAAACACAACCACACCACACCTTACTTACTCACCTTTGTTAAATTCGCATTTTAGTAAGATCTAGTTCCAGGTTTTCTCCGTCTAAGATCTCTATTTATACCATCCAATTCCACTTTATCTATTCACTTATATAAAAATTCAATCAACTTTAATTAGATTTAAATCTAACCCCAACAACAAACCCCTCGCCCAATCTTCCCCCATATATATCTTAGTTACATCTATATTGTATATAATCACTGCTAACTAAAATCTACGTTCAACCCATCCAATATCATTTATCTATTTACTTGTGTAACAATCCCATTGAATCTTCCCGATTCTAATTAATTTTAAATTCAATTTATTTTATCCAGAATTTTATTTCCATCCCTATCCGCCGAATAAACAAACAATTCAATCTCACTTATTTACTTACTTTTTGTCAAAAAAGTCTAGGCTGCGTCCATTCAACATTTTTTTTCACTGGTTGTAGATAGATTTTTCCTATTTCGGTTATATGACCCTACCGTCTGATATTATCTTTAACAAGACCCTGCGTTATTATGCTCACTTCCAATAGCAGGGAGATGTTATTGATTTTTATTAATTCAGTTATACTCATGATTTTATCTAGATTCTTATTTTCCTACCTACAAACTATCCCAAGTATATATGCTATTTATGAATATATAAAACACGTACATACACTTGATATATACATATGGAGGCAACCATTTATACCTATTAGTACTATCAAAGAATAGCATCCCCTAATTACTTATCTCAACAAAATCTCTCCAGCCAATCAGCCCATTCTCTAAGATAAGACAATCACATAAACAAACCTAAAATAACTATCGGACTCCCGCCATCAATCTACACTGTCATCATCATCATCATCATCATCGTCATCATCATCATCATCATCGTCATCATCATCATCGTCATCATCATCATCATCGTCGTCGTCGTCGTCGTCATCATCATCATCATCATCATCAGTCTGTTAACGTCCGTCGTTGGACATAGACGTTTCCCAGGATTTGCCACACTTCTCTATCGTGGGCGTCGCGGAGCCAGTACTTCCTGAACTTGTCTAGTTCGTATTATTTCATCTGTTTTATGTTAAAATATTTTTGTTATGTATTTTCAAAGTTTTTATAATTATATTAACACATTGTGCAGACAATTTTTTTCAAGTCCTGTTTTGCTTTAATCGGGGAGGCCAATTTAGCGCTCTGTCCTTGATACGAGTAAAGTGAGTTTTTATACAAATCGACGGCTTGAATTTTGTAGTAAATTTTGTAACACTTGATTAATTTTAGTAAAATCTACGTCATCTTGCAGAGACCTTTACAGTAAGTAACTTTTTAAATTATACTGACCAAAAAAAGTGAGATACATTTTTTCAGGGAATTTTTCCTTCAATTTTGAATAATGCTCAATAATCTCTCATTTCTAATTCTATATCTTTTGTTATATGTTTAGAAATTGGAGATTCCTAGAAAAATATTTGCAGGATCAAATGCCTGCTCGAGATATATATATATATATATATATATATATATATATATAGTCAAAGTTGACCTGACTTTCAGTTGATCTTTAAAGGTCATCAGATGTCAGCACCAACAATCCTATGTTAATCCTGCGGTGTGGTTACCACTGTACACATTAGACGTATCGATTTGCTCCGTCGTCAAGTCGGGACTAGATTTTGTATTGTCGTCATAGATCAATCCAGGGCCAATAACTCACGGTTTCAAGTTATAAAGGTTACGTAACGCGTAACACGGCCAGGGCTTTCAGCGTGAAGGGCTGCTACTATTTATCGAGAAGGCGATGCCTTCCCTCATATTTATGGTTACGACCATAATAAATCTGGTCATGAATTAATCTTCTTTCTGGTTCGAATATGTCAGATGGCATTAATTCAGTCACTTCTTGTCGCTTGCAGCCAGGCCAGTCATAGGGTTCAGGGGGAGGGTCATGGGAAGTGTTGGTCTTTGGATTGTGCTACTCAAGGTAGATGTAGAGACAAGTCTCCTCCTTTGGAGGATTAACGGGATCACCATAGAAGGCTCCCGATATTATCCCAGTCACTCACGACACTTGGTATTTCCAGACGGTCACCCATATAGGTGCTGACCAGGCTCAACATTGCTCAAGTCCAGTGATCGTATGAGAACCGTTGTATCCAATGCAATTTAGTCGTAACTACGACAGATGGCAAAGGTGAAAGATATTAGGCTCATCTCTGGTTTTCACATATACTGTTCACAAGAAAGAAAATTCAAATACTGGCTTCCTTTAATATCCGAAAGTAGAGAGTTTCTATAGACCTCCCTGCAATTCTAAACGACGTAAAACGAGGGAGTGATTACCATTCATTTATAAGGGAAAATATCTTTGATCGTCTCCAGACACCGCAAATGGTCAGGATGGTATGGTAGGTTGAGTCATAGGAGGTCGCGGTGGTAGTAGATTAGGAGGTGTAGAACATTGTCATTCTCTTCTACTCTTTCTCACATGCACCCATATACGTTGACGAATAACTCGCCATCATAGTGAACAATTGTAGCGTCAAAACTTGGAGACTTGTAAAATCTATGACATCTCTGGTGTTTTCCATTGGAAATAATCTGAAACAGTAAAAACATCTAGAAACATCTAGATTCTGGATTTGAGTACTTGAGCCAATTTTCTAATCAGTTGACTGCACGGTATAGTCAGGAGAAGTGGAACACGCAAACAAATCAACCATCAGAATAAGACCCCCAAAGGTAAAAAAAAGCTTTAAATAATTTTAAGAAGGGGTTTAGTGGAGTAGTGATGCCAATTTTCAAGTCAGTAATCGACAATTTGGCCACAAGAACACAAACTAAGACACACACATATAAAAAAAGAATAGAACCCTTTGCTCACGGTTATTCAACTAGTACCCGTGAAAGAACTTCATATATGTACATATCACCCCGTGCGACTCCCCCCTCAAGAGCCTCTCAGTATCCGAAGCGGCGTAAAGCGAAGAAGTAATTATTCTTAATCTATGCAAGGTATTTTTTTGAACATCGCCAGATCTCAATAGTGGTCAAGTTATGGGAGGACGTGATGGTGGGAAGTAAGGGGATGCAGAAAAGAAAAGAAGTGGGTATTCGTTGCTTCTATAATAAAGCGTCCGTCTCTGAAGACAACTACTGTTGGAGTATACGACCGGTGACGAAATACCGGTCTCGATCGAATGCATCAGCTTAGTGATTTTTCAAAAGCTTCAAGTCTTGTCAAGACCAGGACTTTGATCTTACAAGTTTTTATGAACACTCCCTTGGTAGGATGAAACCTCCACGCTAACCACGCAGCTTAGAGTGTACTTAATTACCTGCTGACTGTATAAGGGAAACTTGCATGTTGGTCATTACTCTACGAGAGGCGTTCATACCAAAGGCGAAAACTTACGAAGTCTGTCCGAAAATTTGTCAGCCATTTTGGATGTCTCGAGAACTGTTTTCACTGCCCTAATTTAACTTGGCAACCGATCAGAGGGGACCTTACTGCTCTCCTAAACACTCTCACTCCCATTAGCTCTCTAAGACACAATTGAATGAGCTTGTATACTGTGTGACTCACCCCCAAATGACTGAGACTGTCCATTCTTTACGACTCGTGCAGGGTTTTTGTTTATGAAAAATATCACGTCACCCAGGTACAGATTCGGCACATTGCGACTTCTAACTTTTCGCTTTTGAAAGGGAGGAGATTCCAGAATAAAGATGCGACGATGCAACTGATGGCAATCCCGAAAGAGGAATGCAGACTGTTTTGAAAAGTAAAAAGGACGTCGAGATAACTGTGTGTGGGAGTAACTTTAGAGGGAGCTTGGGCAACATTGCCCTAGGTAAGCCATTATTTCGTTACTATCAAGTAGCTGGATACTTTCTGGATTGATTTCGCACACAATTTTTTTTTCTCAGAAGTGTCAAATATAAAGAAAACAAAAACTGCTTGTGTAGTGTCAAGATGGAGGTGAGTTGAAGCTGAGGAACAAAAATATGTTTATACTTCGGGATATTAATGCAAAAATACCTGGAGGCTCTGGACAACATCGGAAGACGCCAAATGCTTGGAGGAGTGAAGCCTAAGGAATGGTTTTGGAAATTTGGAGCAGTGGTTCTTAACCCTTTTGTAGCTGGACCTTGACTCCACGCCCCTTTCACATTTTTCATTGAATGATTAGTTCGGAATGGGTGCTGCAAATCTTGATATATTACGTTCACCACGATGTTAAACAAACACCTCTTGAGAGAATTTCCAAAATAATTAGAGAATTTTTTTCCTTTCCCGTTGACTCGCGCCTTTCTTTTGAAATTATTCACGACCACTGAAGGAACATGCACCCCTTAGTTAAGAACCACTGATTTAGAGCATGTATCTTTAATTCATATAGGAGATTTTCTGCGTCCATAGACCCCAGCCAAAGGGTTCAGGTAGAGGGTAGGAAGAGGGTGGCTTGGCTTGCGTTATTGAGGGTGGTTTAGAGATAGGCATCTTCCTTTGGATGATTAACGGTATCACTATAGGAGGCTCTGCACATGATCCGTGGCTGCTTTCAGCATTTGATATTCTCAGCCGGTCACCAATCTAGATACTAACCATGCTCAACGTGTTTGTACGAGAACTGGCGTGTCTAACGCGATTTGACCGCAACGGCCTGGAATATATTTAAGGGAGAGACACGATGAAGTGGAAGAAAAGAGAAAACAAGAGAGAGTGGGAAATTAATATATATATATATATATATATATATATATATATATTTAGAGAGAGAGAGAGAGAGAGAGAGAGAGAGAGAGAAAGAGACGCGTTGCTTAACATTCGTGATCTTACGAAAAACGGTGCATCCAAAGTGATTTGGCAGTAACCCCTTGTCTTAAGGAGAGGTTCATCTATTCTTGTCCTTGAGCTGAAATCTTAGCAGGGTGGTACTGAGTACCATTTTAAAGTCTTCGGTATGAGTCGTCGGTGGATTGAAGTGCAGGCCACCGAACTGGAAGGGAGCACTCAACCACTGGTCCATGAGGTTCGGTGTGTGAAGAAATTTAGACAGAGCTAAATCGTAAATGTGTTAATGTGCGTGTGCACGTGCGCCTGTGTGTATTTGAGGGAGGTAGGGAGGGATGAATAAAGGTGGGGAGGAGACTGCAGGGCAGGAAAGTAAAACATGGGGCTGTGAAACATAATATATACAAAACGATTGATATGAGAGCCAGTCGGCAAAGGAAGAAAAAAAAATCGTGGACACTCTGCTTTTGCATCTATATCAATCAAAAAGGAGATTTTATAGATATAATAACAACAAAATTTTGGGCGAAATGTGTAAGGAATTATATAATTGTAGAAAAAAGTGCACAGGGTAATACCCATGTTATATATATATATATATATATATATATATATATATATATATATATATATATATATATATATATGAAAAAATTAAATAGATCCAACGAGAAGAAAATGAATATTAAAAAAAAGAGGGAATTCCGCAAATATATTGAATTTGAGTATTGTTATTTCTTTTATTGTTTATATTACAACACGTGTTTCGGCTATCAAGAGCCTCTCCAGGCAATATTTTTAGTTGAATATGTTCGTATTTGTAGGAATTATATCCATGAGTGTATATGTATTGTGCCTGTTGAGAATGTTGGAGTAACGTTGCCCTCTGTGAATCATAGTTCAACCCCTTGAGGGATCATGTGAATAGAAAAGAAAATGTTCAGTTGTGTGTGTGCGTTGAAAGGCTGGAAAAGTGATTGGTATTAAACAAGGAGTTATTTTGTTACATCTCTCTTGGTTGATGAGAGTTTTATATATTTAGACCATTGTGGTCTTCGGTGATTAGCAGAGTAGGTTTGGGTTGGTATGTTATCTTATCACCTCGGATGATTGTTTCAGTAAGGGAAAAATATCTTTTACACAAAGTTTCACAGTTTATTGATAAATTATTGAATAAGAATATTAAATTTTTCCTCTTTGGTTATTCAACAATGGTTTTTAGTATTCGATTATATTCTGTTCTTTAATTCCTAGTATAGTATAGTCATCTATTTGATAAATTGGCTCTATTCTAAACCGTTCACAATTACATCGGAAAATGTGTTTAGAAACATATAAATTCTTGTTTTCAGGAATATTTATATTACTTCTGTGGAGGAATGTGCTATAATTCAATGATTGTGTGCAGCCTATATAGTTCTCATTACAATTTGGACACAGATAACATTTTTTGAGTGGCATGTTGGGTTTCTTTTTATTTCAAAAGGTTTGGTTGACTGCTTGAATCAATTAGGGTTTCTTTCAATGAGTCAATTACTAATTCTACTTTTTTTGTTTCAGTAAAATTTCCAAAATAGACCTATGTTAGAATTTCGTAAAAATTGAAGGTTGGCGTTCACTTTTGATTAGTTCTGTTTCTTTAATCACCTTTTTATATCCAATCATTTCTTCTAAGTTAAAATCTCAGCATATTTCTAGGTATAGGTCTGGGTTGCTTCTGTTATAAGAAGATAAATATGGTAGAGGTTGATCTTTGTTGTATTGGCGGTTCTTAATTCCGTTTAGGGTATTTTTTCTACTAGTTCAATCCCCTTGTTTATCAGGAATATAAAGTGACTTCTCTGGCAGAGGGTATGACGCTATTCGTCTAGACGTATTTTTTTCAGATTTTTGTCAGTGATAAGATCCTACAGATTCTACGCGCGAGGGTGGGAGTTAATGGGTGAATTTCACAGTTTTGGGGTGAGCAGCTTCAAAAATGAAAATATTGTTGAATACCAGGTTTACAGTAAATGTTTGTAATGATTTTACCAATGATGTCCAAAAAGTGAATTTCTTTAGAGCCATGCTCCATGGTAAATCACACACACACACGTACACACACACACACACACACACACACACACACAAACACACACACATGCGCATAGTAAGCAGTGACATACGCATCAGAGATCAATATTCTGACCGTTCTAGCATATCCTTTTTTTAACCTTGTTTAAAGCTATCAACAATTTGCTGACATCGAGGGAAAGACTGCTTTTACTTCTCGCATAGATAAGTCTTCGCTGCCCAAAGGCTTTGTCAGTAGTTAGTGATTTTTCCATCACTCCTGATGGGTACTCACCATTACTGAACGTTAACTCCCTACAAGCCGTGCTTTTTCGAAAATGATTCGATCTAGTCACGTGGTCATAACAATTTGTCCTTTATCAACGCCTCTCAAATCTTTATTCTCGCCTCTGACTAAGACATGTTAAATGGGAGAGAAAAGGCGATAAAGAAAGTGAATGTGTATCAATAGAAACTGGGAATTACAAAGTGAACATTAGGATGAATCAACGGATTATCTTAAACACGAAGAAGAATATATATATATATATATATATATATATATATATAAAGAGAAAGAGAAAGAGAGGGAAATTAGACAGATTGATAGATAGATAGGCGTTGATTGAGCTTGAAGAAAATATGAAACGAAAAGAACACACACACACACACACACACACACACACACACACACATATATATATATATATATATATATATATATATATATATATATATATATGGGCAGATGCGAAGAAGTGGAGAGACAGAGAGTTCAGAAAAAGAAAGGAACGTAGAGATTGATTTATGACCATAGAGAAGGGTAAATCGAGCGTGTGTGTGTGTGTGAGAGAGAGAGAGAGAGAGAGAGATTGATTAATGGCAATATAGAGGTGTAGATGGAGCATCGAAGAGAGAGAGAGATTGATTAATGGTCATAGAGAGAGGTAGATGGAGCATGGAAGAGAGAGAGAGAGAGAGAGAGAGAGAGAGAGAGAGAGGATGTGGGAAGTTAACGAGGGAGATTGATGACAGAATTTAATTGATCCATCTGTTGAAAAGAATGGAGGAATGCTGTCGAAGAAATAACCCAAACAGAGTTAAGGCGAGACGACGAAGATGCTCACAGTTGATGGAAAAATGTAACGTCGATAGATAGGATAAAAGTAAGAAGTAAACACACACACACATACATACATACATACATACATACATACACACATATCTGTACATATATAACCGCTCTCCCTACCCCTCTCACTCTATGTGTATATGTCTAAATGTATGTCTTTAAAAAATCTACCCGTTTATCTATCTCCGCCTTGTTTCTATCTATCTATCTATCTATCTATCTATCTATCTATCTATCTATCTATCTATCTATCTATCTATCTATCTATCTCAGTCCTTTTCTCTCTTTCTGTCTATTTAAGTCAGTCATTTTCTGTATATATATTTGAATATGCATCACTCATTCTCACTCTGTCTTTCTCTGTCTCTCTCTCTATATATAGATATATAGATATATATATATATTCATATAGGGAGAGGAAGAGAGAGAAGAGACATTAGACTGATAGATAGATGTGGAATAAGCTATAGCTGAATAGAAAAAGAAATGGACACACACACATATATGTGTGTGTGTGTGTGTGTTTGTGTGTATGTAGGTATATGGACAGAAAAGTGGACAGGGAGAGAGAAATGGGAGAGCGTTTTTAAATAGACATAGAGAGAGAGAGAGAGAGACACACACACACACACACACACACACACACACATATATATATATATATATAGAGAGAGAGAGAGAGAGAGAGTACAAGCGGAAGTGTTTAGAAAAAGAAAAGAACAGAGAGAGATCGATTGATGACCATAGAGAGGGGTAGATCGAGCGTAAGAGAGAAAGAGAGAGAGAGAGAGAGAGAGAGAGAGAGATTGATTAATCGATATTGAGAGGGGTAGACCGAGCATGAAAGGAATAAAGAAAGAGAGTGAACATAAAAGAAAGGTGGAAGAGGACATTACTCTTTTCTGCCAGAAATTGGTAGCGACGTTGTTAATGAGTGACCATTGTTGGTTGCAAATGGTCTCCCGCTACGGCTGTCGGCTCCGTTTGCCGGTCAGTTTGTCATCTGCTCGTTGGGTCTGACCAGTTCGCCTGAGCCCCGCGTTGGAGCGAACGTAACTCTACGCAATCATCGCACATAGATAACTTTCAATTAGATGATGAATGTCTGCGGCTGTTTAAACACCACCACGGCAGCAACGGATCCAGCCAACGTGGCCGGACTTAACAGACCGCTGACCAGGTCGTGAGGCCAAACGAACGGTCATTTGGTGTTGTGTCCAGCAGAGCTGTGTTTTTGACAGTTCCCCGGGTCCTATCAAGATCATGAATCAATTTCACAAAGAACGCTTTTCGATTCCGGCCTGGAGTTATCAACCTTGCAGAAGAAAGTGGACATCAGGGCATTCGAATAGCGGTCCGCTAGCTTTCGTGGTTGGAATTTTAAATGAAACACGACCTTCTCAAAATGAATGATCGTATATCGATAAACAGGGAAACAAGAAAACGAATGTACTTATATTGTAATTATGTCTCGAAATAAAAGAGACGTTGAATTGATTTTATTGAAGCAATGATAAGAATTTAATAAAAGAGCGTGTTGAATAAGTGGTGTAAGGTAAGTAAACGTATATAACAATTCACTATAGATACTGCTCATTCGATATTTGAATGCTTGTGCACAGTAGACTATAAAGCTTGTATTCAAATGGTTAAGCATACAAAATCTCGCTATCAATCGACAAGTCTTTTACTTTCAAATCTCCCACATATTCGAAGTGTCATGGGGAGTTGTTGACGGTAATCACAATATCCTGTCCACCCGTTTTTATTCTTAATTATTCTATAGCATTTTTCATCACTATCCAATTCCGGTTTGCTAAGCCCATCGAAGCTTAACAAAAGTCCCGTTAACTGCACATTTCGAGAACACGTTCCCAACTATGTCTGTTGTCGGTTAGACGAAGAGTTTGACTTTCCCAGTTTGAATTCAGAATTGTCCTTTCCTAGACTAGTTGCAAACCAAGGCTGTAGAATCAAGCCTATCTAGCTATTTACCCGTATCTGGTGGGGGAAGAGATGGAAATATGTTTCTCCCAAGGGCATCTGGTGGAGTTTGAACTCGGTTTGCAGGTTCCATTCTCTGTGCAGTGAAACGTTAGTCCACCTGTACCTCCAGGAGATGGACACAGCCAATTACCCCCATTCAAGAAATGCCACGAAGGACCCCATATGGTATCACCATGATCTATTAGGTCATGGTATAATTTGATTTGATTTCACAAGTACAAGACTGCTTTCTGCAACAAGAGTTTTCCATTTGTTTAAATGTTATATTGAGCATGATCCTTTCCTGTGCACGTTGTATGATTCATAGTTCTTTCGAGAGAGCACCTTATATCAGACAACAGAGGCCAGGTATACCATGAAACCAGTAGAAAACTTATATGACAGGGGGTTGGTCATATTACAAGAATGTTAAACCAACGTTAAAAATCACGACTCGCAACATTAATCCCCAGAGATCATATGCAAAGTTGTAGCCTGCAAAATGTAAGATGGCGTGACAATTTAGATAGGTTCAGAAAGTATTGGCTAGAAATTTGGTGAATCTTGGAGAAGGTTTATGTCCAACGACGGACATTAAAAGAATGGCGATAAAGATAATATTTTGAAAATATACATTCTCATATTAAAACTCTTATTATCTCTGAAAAGAGAAGAAGAAGAAAGCTAAAACACGCAATATCTTCTCCGGTGCTCAAAATATTGAGCCATACTTTCTCTCATACGATAGACGCCACATTTTTTAAAAATTGTTTAATTTTTTGAGTTGTATTCGAGGGTATGTGATTATAGTTACATGTGAGTGTTTTATGTGTGTGTGTTAGTTTGTAAATAAATGGTGTATGACATCTGTTGCCATCTGTGTTAATTTTGTGTGAATATTCCAGTCTATCTGCATTTATGTGTGTGGGTGTTTTCATTTTTTTTTATATGGGTCGATTTCATTAAATTAATTACCTTTAATTTGATTGCATTAAAATATTCACTGCTACTTTTGATTTCAAGTCGATGATAGCAAATCAACCAGATGAATCAGATTTTTAAAAACTCCTTATCATTCAAAATGGCGGATTTCAACCCTTCAAAGTCCAGATGTCCAAGCCAGAAAACAGATTTCCTACTGCTTTAGTTCAAATACACACAAGCGCACGCGTAAACGCACACACGCACACACTCACGTACGCAAGCAGATATGCACACACACACACACACACACACACACATATATATATGTATATATATATATTTATATATGTGTGTGTGTGTAAATTATTAGATTGGGCAGTTTATGTTAGAGTTCGACAGGATATGATGATTTTTGAGAAATTTTATTTGGAGCCATATTTATACAGGTCAAATGACAGAGTAGAACCACGTTAAGCCTGCTTCAAGATGAACACACCAGTGTCGGATGAAATGTCGTTCCCAATAAAATATCTCCACAATTATCCTATGTATGTGTGTGCACGTGTGCGCGTGCACATGTGTGCTGGGACACTTGAACATTTACTTACATTTATATACGGGAACATGATATAAAGTTTATTTGTGTCAAAGTCGATTTTCAACGCCATTTTTTAACTTAAAGAAGTTGTTGGTCAGCCTCTAAATTAGTTGAGCATGCTTGCATACAAGTCGAAGCATATCAGTCCAAGTCAAAGTCTTGTACTACGCTGACTATTGAAGGCGACCTGAAGGCTTCTCTTTCGTTTGTTACTATCCTATACTACCGAATAGGAGAGGGCACGATCCTATTCTCATTTTTTTCCACCATAATCACACAGCTTAGGGTGTGTTCAATTAGCTGGTGGATTTGGCGAATAATTTATGCCTGTGAGTACGGTCTGACCCCAAAGATTCCTGATTTGGCAAATAGTCTATGTCTTTGAGTACGGAAAGGCACCAAAGAGACATCCCAAAACAGTTAACGCTATAAATCTACTTAGTCGGAACTTTCTCCGGAAAAAAAGTCCTGGAGAATCAATTAGCTGAAGATTCATTCGGAAAGTGTCATCTTAAAGCAATTTGCAAAAGATGGCGACCATTTCCAATTTACTTTCGGGGTCAGCAATTAGTCCCCCAGCTTTACGTAAGGAGGTCTCACCATCATCATCAGTCTTTTAACGCTCGTCGTTGAACATAGACGTTCCCCTGGATCCGTGACATTTCTCTTTCATGTGTGTCGCGGAGCAAGTATTTTCTGACTTTGTGGAGTTCATCTCTCCATCTTATTTTAAGTCAGCCTCAGTTTCGCATGTGGTCTCTGGGGCTCTATGTTGCGAGTTCCATCGGTTGTCTTTCATTCTCGCAGCATGACCAGCCCATTGCCATTTGAATTTTCTTATGGATTCTGTAATGTGTCTGACCCCTGTTTTCCTTCTGATATATTGTGCTGCCTTGTGATCTCTCCAAATGAGGTTGAGCACGATTCTCTCATGTGCACGTTGCATTCTTCTTAGTTTGTGTTGGTCTTAATAAATGATGGGTTAGCCAGTGAGTTGAGGGATTTTTTCCGGAAAGTCTAATATAACAGTTTTTAGCTATTTTTCGTCTCGGAAAAAAGCCTTCCAATTCCTCTTCTACATCCCTCTCGCTGCACAACAGAACCAATAACATATCGTTATCACTTAACTCTTTTTTTAATCAATGTGATAACCCAACACCCCCAAAACAAGCTTGTAAAGAGAAAAATTGGGACCCCCCCCTAAAACTGAGTCCATTACAATTCAATTCATGAGAATTCACAACCAAAATCTCCATTTTGACCACCAAGAAAAGGCTCTGAGCAACTCTCAGGTTCGAGATGAAAAACATTTTCCATTACACGATGATAACCTAACCGACTATAACAAATCCTTTGATGGAAATATGTACAATTTTTTGGCCGGAACTCCCTACCTTTCATTGTTGAGTGCTGAAATAATGAATGGTACAAGCATGGCTGTTGAAGGGTCAAATATACTTCTATTCCAACTGAAGATGTTTATGAAGACCAAATGTGTTTATATCATAGACATTTAGAGGAGGCAACTTTTCTCTGATAGCATTTCCAATTTGAAATGCAATCAGTGGGGAGTTGTACACATTAGATTAGGTGTGATTGTTCTTGGTCTTGTTCTTGGTGTTAGGGTGGGAAAACTAAGCCAATTCCAGCCTCCAACTTGAACTTTAGTTTGACAAAATATGTAATTCGATGATCGGGCTTTAGGCTGGGTGACAGTCAATTTATATGACATTGCAGAGATTATTGAGGAGAGTTTTGTAGAATGTGTTTGTATGCAATGAAATATAACCTTTCGGGACACTCCAAGCAGAACATTTTTTTATTTCACCCATAAGTTATGATAAGAAAGAAAGCAGACAACATAAAACTTGTAAAACGAATAGCCAAATGTGGTTATATTTCCACCATTCTTTTTCCCCTTTTTGTGTGTGCATATATATATATATATATATATATATATATATATATATATATATATATATATATATATATATATATATATATATATATATATATATATATATGTGTGTGTGTGTGTGTATGTATGTATGGTATGTGTGCGCTCATTCACTCATATGCAATTGACACACACATGGATGTATAAAAGCTTATACATACATTTTCCCTAACAGTACGATTGTCAGCTTTATCTCACTAATTGTCGTTTTGGGACATTGGCGCGATATTTGTCTCTTATTTCATTCTTTTTGGATATGCGAGAATTTCTTGTACCGATTGCCGTCACTGACTGACTGACTGACTGACTTAGATGCAAAAACCTCCAACCATCTTTCGCCTCCCCCCTCAATATACGTCTGGGATTGTTTAGTTCTTTTGTGGTAAGTGCCCTTACGCTGGCTACGGCACATATCAAAAGTTTTGCTTCGTCTCGGAGTTCTTCAAGGGTTTTGCGACATTTAATAATAGACTTTGAGGCCTCATGCACCCTAAGTGGCGTCACTCATTTCACCATACGAAATAAATCCGTATTGCTTACGGGACTTCGTGTTCCCAAGCGGTCACCCATTTAAGTGATGACCAGGCCCGGCGCTGCTTAACTTTTTTAGATTAAACGTGAACCAGTGTTTTCAGCCTGATTAAACCATAACTGGATAGCTATGTATAATTGTCCTTTCATTTATTCAGCGAACTTTTGGCATCATAAAAAGATCGAAGAATTTATAGAGAAAGTCAATGAGTGTGATCACTTTAAATGGAGTGTTTGTAACGGACTGATTTTTGATGACAATAATCGTTCGATATCATTATCTGTGATAATAATAAGCAGCTCACCCTGTATTCCAAAGACGCAAATGTTAGAAACTATGAACCAAAAACTGTCAATACATGTTTCTTCAGTTTTTTTAGTGATTCTGCCATGTTAGCTGGCTGGCTATATACGTATCACATATTCATACCACACCGATAGAGCTAGAGGGCAGAATATTTAAGCATTAACTACTTATCATATTTAGGTTTTTATATCTCTTTCCCCCAAAAGCTTTTAGTAAGGTTCAATTTACAATTTAATGTAATGCTAAATTGTTTTCCCAATTTGCAGCTTCTACACTTGTTTAAAAAACGTTCGGACTCTTTAGTGATGCAAATGAAGGCGACAGGAGTAACTACTCCATTGATCACATTCTTTTCCAGTTGTTTTAATTGATCACCCCCGTACGGCATGCTGCAAAAGGCTTTGGTCACATGACGGTTTCTATTGAGTGACTAAGCTGACATGTTAAACTTTCACTCTACTCGTACATTGTATTTTTTATCATCGATTCCAAGCAGCTATCATAAAGTCGAACTCTGATAATATTTTATGTAGATATTTATTCTGCAATTCATTCAGATAAGTATCCTCATCTTCTGTTTTTTTTTGTCGGAGCGAAGATCTACTCAACTCATTTGGCTAGGAGGTCTGCACCATTTGCAGTTTCTAGGAGAGAACTTTCTTTATAGGTTGTCGGATAGAACTGGAATTTGGTAATTGAAACTTTTGGTATCAGGTGAGACTTTTGTATACATCGGACTGTAAAACGCATCCTTATGTCAGTCACAGCCCTAGAAACTATTCAAATCTTTCATAGCTCATAGTCTAACCTTTGACGAAATTTCATTGAAATTAATTAGAAACTTTGAAAGATATTGTTTTATTTGGACATTGAATTCGGTTCGTTGAGTCAGTACTGCTAATCGTTAGGTAACGTGTACCACCAAATATTACCCTTTTAATTGATAATATTTAAAGTATCAATTCCAATATTCTATTATTAATTTTGACCAGTTTTAACCTCATCTTAATTTTTAGTTGCGTTTAATTGCAGCTAAATTGAAAATAAAGTGTGAACTCAGGGTGAGAATCAAACTCATACCTTCTTGAAAATCAAGGTAAAAACTTGTCAAAATCGTGGCTAATAATATGGTTACAATACTTCATTCAATATAATATATTGCATCACCGAAGCACCGCAAATGATCAGGACAACCAGCCAAGTGGGCTAAAGATTCTTCTCTTTTCAAGTATTCGTCTGTATTTCTCCAAGCGCCCCTGGTTACAATTTTGGAGCTACAATCTTGAAAATTTGCATGAGTATACCATCAGAGAATATTTTTTTGTATTTTGAAGAAATTGCTTTTTTTTAGGTCTCCATAGTCATTTTGGACCAACAAATCTTGTGCTGACATTTTTCAGGGATGATTTTAGATAAAACATATTTTTTTAGACGATTCAAGATAAAATATCTATCATTTGGATATTTTTAGATACAATATCTATTTTTTAAAAATAATTTCTGACAAATGATCTATTTTCTTAAGATGATTTTCTTAGAAAATCCTTCTAGTGCAAGCGTGGGTTGCTATTTTAGTCACATTAGAAACCGTCAACCAAAACTCCAACATAGTATTCAGATAATTTTTTGATAATTACTTAAATACACGGAAGTCTACTGTGATTCACTTATGCGAGGTACGGATGTCAATATCAAGTTTAGTTAAATTTTCTTAGGAATTGAATTCCTTATTCTTCTTGCAAATTCAACTCGAGAATAAAGAGAGTCTTTTATTGCCGGATTGTGAACACAAAACGCCCTCGTTTTTAACATTTTCAAACCATTCAGTATGCCACTGAAATATAAAATTAATCGAAGACCAACATAAATCAATGAAGAAAACAAAACACTTTCCCCAAAAAGATGACAAAAAAAATATAAAAAAATTCTTGAAGCATTTGCATTAAAAAAGCGGAAAAACCCAGGAGAGAACAAACAAAAGCGTTGTTGGGAAATATGGCGAAACACTGAATAGTCAGGTTAAAGAAAGTCGTCCATGGTTCACGACTTGCATACAAAATAAATTCCTGTGTCAATATAGGATGCGGTATTTATACGTACCAAGCACGGGGAAAATTATTTGAATCACATGCAAATTGGAGATTAAAAAAAAAGAAGAAAAACAAAAGAAAGTAACCAGGTCTGGTTAGTCACACAATAGAAAATTACATGACCAACGCCTTTTGGCAGCATGCTGCTTTGGGGCAGATCAACTAAAAATTTGGTAAAAAGAGTGATCAATAGATAAGTTAATTTTTCATTTTTTTTCACAAAAAGTCTGAATTTAATGAAAAACAAAAACAAAAACAAACAAACAAACAAAATAACAAAAACATGAATCCTGCTGGACACAAAGGGATCGATTTGGCATTATATCACATTGCAAATTGAACCCCCTACTAAAAACCTATGAGGGGTTTTCAAAAAACAAAAAGAAATCGTTTCTTCTAGACATAATAAGAAGTGAATGTTGGTGTAGCCCGTACGCGTGATACATACATACATAGCCATTCAGCTGAACCAACTTGAAAACCGGTAGAAACCTGTGTTGACAGTTTGGTGACAGTTTTAGTTGACGTTTTCTAAAAAAAGGCTGAGGCATGATATGACTCAAAAGCAGTGCCGATACAAAATTTAATGTAAAAATCTTTTTATGAGTTTAGAATGTGATATAAAATTGGCGTTTTTTTTCTTAAAATCATAGAGAATAATGCTGAAAGCGAAAGATTTACAAATATAATTGCATTTTTTTAGGATTTATTTCCGCCAGGCTTCAGTGACCGGTGTTCGATTCCAGTTAAAAGATGAGATTTCGTGCGTTTTTTTTCAAAGCAGACTGACCTTTGCCACTTGTTGGATTCACGTAAATTGTTTTTCCAAATTCTATTGCCCTCAATATAACCAGATGCCCAACTAGCATTTATACTTATATTTGAGTCTTTTGTTTATTAGTCCGTGCCACTTTCTCGCTAAAACTACAAGGCCTATTAGCCTGCTATTTGGCATGAGGAACCCCCTAAAAAAATAGAAAATAAAAAATAAACTTGGAGATCCTTCGAGGTCACCAGAAGTCATCCTCTTGCCAGGCTTAGGTTCTAAACAGCAGAAACAAATAATTCTTATACCTGGATTTTCGCTAATCATTCTTCTAACGAATTGAATACATATTTCTTACAATAGAAACAATTTTTATACACGTTTCGCTGTTTTCCCATCATTAATTGCCATTTTGGCACTGAAGGAATTGATAGCTATTGTAAAAGTTACACGGGCCAAATCTGAAGATGTTTTCGTTCCTCCTTCTATCTCTTAACTTTTCTCAATGACAAAATGTGCCCCAAATCAGATCATAGTGAAGGGAAGGTAGTAAAAGAATAAAGTGTAAGAACTCTGTGTGTTACAGCTAAATCAGGTCATTTTTTAATGATAAAATTAAAAGCAATTATTTTTTTTGTTAATTTTAAAAAATTGCAGCGTAAGCATAGCCATCAATCTACGACAGTGAGTAAACAGCATAGATTAAATTTTTTACCAGGTCAGTGGGAGCAAACACGAATCGGTGCCCCACTATCGTCTATCTCTAATCTAAACCCAGAAGATATATATCTACTAGTTGTTCATGTAAATCATTATAAGACGGGTCGGATTTAGTAGACAAATATGTCAAAACTTCCACACACACACACACACACACACACACACACACACACACACACACACACACATATATATATATATATATATATATATATATATATATATATATATATATATATACATATATTAAAGATAGATAAATATATATACACATTGAATATATACAGGTACACTGACACACTTCGGACAAGACAATTTTGGAATTCGAATTTTTCCGATTTTGGAATGGTAGTAAAGGTACCGTATATAGCAGTTGATTTCAACCAGGGGGCATGCCCTCCCTAGGGAGGGGGGCATGAGTAATTTCATGAGGGGCAAGAACCAGCCGGAAAAAAAAGGTAAGACATTCTCTTATCATTTCAGGAATTCTCTGCACAAGTGTTTTGCATGATATTATGATCAGCGTAGTATATATATATATATATATATATATATATATATATATATATATATATATATATATATATATACTAGTTTACCCTCCCCGTCAAACCGAATGACGGGAATAATGGAGTCACTTTGTAACTACATTGTACTTATAAGATATCAAAAACATTATGTTGCAGAGCATTTTCTTCTTTTTATCCATTCATTATATCCTGAATATTGAATAAATCTAAACGTAATATTCAGCAAAGATACAGTTTATGAAGTTAAACGTTTTCGGAGCTTTTCCATTTTCAGAATTTCGGATGAAAGATTGTGTAATTGTGTATTGGACAGGAAATTCTAGCGATAGAGGTGAATGTGAAACGATAATGATGCTTATATTTCAGCGCCGACTGCATTCGAATCCGGTGTACGTAAGCAAAAGTTCAGCTTCTCTCATCACTGCTCACAGACTTTACAAGTAATCGACTTCTCCCCCACTTCGATTTAGTTATTTTCTGACGGCAAGGGAAACATTTAATGATAAAGTACCGAAATATTTAATATTCGACCTAATATTTGCTTCATCAAGATCCGGTTCTTTACCTGCATTTTATACATTAAAGATCAATAAAAAATGACGAATTTCATTGGTCAGGAATTCTATCAAATTTTACAAACAGGATTTCATATATATATATATATATATATATATATATATATATATATATATATATATATATATATATATATATATATATATATATATAAATAAACACACAGACGCACACACATGCACATATATATGTATATGTATATATATATATATATATATATATATATATATTTGAATCACAATGAATATCAATATAAAAAATCATATTTTCTTGTGTAAATAGCGAATTTGCATGTTTATACATGTGTGTATGTGTATGTATGCATATATATATATATATATATATATATATATATATATATATATATATATATATATATACATAAAAATATTCTTGTGTAATATTTATTCAATTAACAGACAGGCACTACTCTTCAAACCTTTGCAGAAGTGCTGGGGTTCGAAATAGATACATCAGTTTGATCCTTTAAAACTTTTTGGGGTTCTTATTCTGACAGGTTTGATAATGTCATCAAGATTCTTCAGTCTTTTTAATTCCATTTCCCTGATTTTTGTCAAATTCTCGTCCAAGTTAAAGTGGACTTCGTCCCCCATTCCGTTACAACAAGAACAAAGACAAGAGCAAATCAGGGGAGTAAACTCTTCACTGTTTGTTTGCTCCGTCACGTTTAACCAAACCAATACATAAAATTAACATTTCCCTATCGTGATTTGGAATAACGACCAAGTTTTTGGCAGGCAGCTTTCTTGCCAACTGAGCCAAACTTACAAGTTTTATATATCACTGAATTTATTCATCATATACACTATAAAAAAAGTTATGGAAGTAGGATTGGAGATTGCCCATGCAGTAGCCAGTCTTGTATATAATATTAATCGCACTAATATTTTGGGCTGTTGAAATCCATACTCAAATGAAGGAAATGCAAAAAGAGATTTATCTTTGAGGAGACCGAAACATTGTCTGCGCGAAATCCAATCTGAAAGAAAAGGATAAAACAATATAGCAGACTATCGTTTCACGAAAAATAGTCTGCTAGACTTTAAAAATAAAGAGAGAGAGAGAGAGAGAGAGAGAGAGAGAGAGAGATTATTTTTTCTCTTCCTTCCTCTCTTCCTTACACAAACACACACACACACACACCCACATATATATATATATATATATATATATATATATATATATATATATATATATATATACACACACACATATATATATATACATATATATGTGTGTGTGTGTGTGTGTGTGTGTGTGTGTGTGTGCTTGAGGTTAGTACTAGGGTCATTAGTTCGAAAAACAGAAAGCTCCGGTTCCGGGTAAAATTTCCTATTGATAATACTGATTTCGCATAAATTTCGCTGCTCTTTGTCTCACTCACTGTTATCCATACCATGATCTTGCCACTGGCACGCCAACATGCTAGACCAGTCGGGAAACTTTTTTGGGTATCATCCAAAATCCATTTGTGTTGAATAATATTACCCATCCCTCGACTTCAAAGTGAACAAGAAAAGTCGTTCTTAAAATGAAGAATGAATTTCTATAAAAGTTGGGATTTAATAAAAGACTTGAAAAGCCACACATGCTATAATCAAACCAGGACACATACAGGGCCATCATGAAAATGGGTCTTTGTCATTTTTCCGATACGTATATTCCCGTACGCCTATTGGTCGAATTATCATTTTGCTGATTTATCACTTTGCCGACTAATTCCCCGAAAAACAAAGGAAGACAATCGCGCTAATTTTTAGAAAAAGTCAACCGGTGTTTTATAAAAAGTGAATTATAAAAGAAAGAATCGTCTCCTTTTTTTCGAGGGATTAAGAGTTAGCAAAGTGATAGGTATAGCTGCACGATTTACGGAATGGCCGGCTGCAGTTTCAGTTATCCGCGGTTAGCCATATAAAATAAGTAATATCTTTCATCTAATTTATCGTAATAAAATTAGTGATGCTTCTTATAAACTACACAGTATCTTAAAGTGAATGCTGGCTATTAAAGTCATGCTTGTGTAATATATTTTCTAGATTTCATATATATATATATATATATATATATATACAATTATACACACACACACACACATACACACACACACACACACACACACACACATATATATATATATATATATATATATATATATATATGGAGAATCTAGATAGTCCTAGAGAGTGAAATGAAATTTTTATTTTAAGTACAGTGCGATTTTCTTGATTCGCAGTCCATAACACTGGACTCTTCAATTTGTATGTGACAAGTTTGCTGAAAATTATATGTACTCTTCCACTGGAACGAGTTTTTTTTTTAGTTTTCTTTCCTAAAAAAAACATTCGACAGCATTCGTATACAGGTTGTTCCGCTTTTCAGAAGCTCGCTTTTCGCCAATTTTCACTTTTACAAACAAATAAGCAAAGCAAAAATTGTGTTCAGCTTTTGTTTTGCATCGAGCCATTATAGAAGCAGCGCATACGCTTCTTATTCCACTTCAGTCTCCTGTACCTCCTTACACCATGATCTTCGATTATCCAGCCTGTTATATACCATTCTAACCATTTTGGTGTCCTGGAGACGCACAACATTTTTCCCTTGTAAAATCATTAATAAATTCTCCTTTGTTTCACGCTATTTCAGCTTACAAAAGGCTTTTACCGGAACGCTTTAATTTACCTATGTACCTGCGATTTTTTTCTCGGCTGCATGTCGTGTGTGGGGTGATTAATTGAAAAATTGGAAAAAGGGGGGATCGATCAATAATTTACTTCTGTCACCTTTTGTTGAGTAGTGATAACTTAAAACGTCTGAATTTTCAAAAAAGAAGCGTGAACGCTGGGAACAAACTGATGGTCAATTTAGAATAAGCTTACATTATAAATTGAAGCCCACACAAAAAATCTCTCTGGGGAATTTTGAAAAAACAAAACAAAAAAAATTTACCAAACATAATAAGAAGTTCAGCCCTGTAGCTCTATTGGTGCGACTTGCATGTGGATACATACATAACCAACCGGACCGACTTGAAAACTGAAAGAAACCCATGTCGACAGTTTGTGGCGATAGTTTTGGTTAAACGTTTCTAATATAGAATTGACAAGAAATTACCAAGATGCACCTCATTTTTCGAATTTAGTACCAACTTGCTAAAATTAGTTACAAGTAGCAATTTGGTACGAATGTACCAAAAGTGGTAACCTTTGCTGAGACCAGTCTTACGGGTTAAGGTCATGAAGATAGAAAAAGCGACCAAATGCAGCTTGTCAGAAATGTTATTTTTAGAAGCACTTTAATCAGCGACAGCATCTAATCAATATACTCGGCCATCTTTCTGTATATCCATCTTTCTATCTATCCATTCATCGTAGCCCCTCAAATGGCTCGACTAACCAGCCAAGTGGGCAAGAGAATGTCTGTGTTTATGTACCTATCTATATATGCGTGTGTATGTGTCTCCCGGTCTCCCTGTCGTAGATTTGGCGCTACAACCTTGAGGATTTGTATGAGTACACCACTTGGCATCATCCAAGACGTTTTTTTTACCAAGTGATCCTTTCGTCTCTATGCTTATTTTGGGGCCAACAATGCCTAAATCTTGTGCAGGTATTTTCATTTCTAAAGATAATTGAGAATACAGATTTTATGATTGAACTATACCCGTCAAAACAAGACCCCCAAACGTCAAAAGAGCACTTCACCTCCCAAATGATGCAAATTTCCTAGTCTGTAGACAAAACAGTATGGCAAGGAGCACCAGAACATGCAAACACACACATACACACACATATAAAAAGGGATATTATCCTTTGCCACCTTTGGTGGTTACGGTTGTTCGATTCGAAATGAATCATGACCAGTTTTAGTTCATTTGAGTGTATATATGTGTGTGTGTATGCGTGTGTGTGCGTATATATATACATATATATATATATATGTGTGTGTGTGTGTGTTTCACATTCTCTTACTTCGAGAATTGATTGTTCACTTCTTCAAACTTCATTTAAGAACGCGAAAAGAGATCTACGTCTTATCAATTTCATCTGAGGTTTTATCAAAACGTGAACTGAAATGCTCGATATTCTTTGGAAGAGAGTTGTGAAACAAGTCTGTCATGAGATCCATCTCAATGATTTATATATACATATATATATGAATGAATGAAAATATAATATAAGAGAGTATAACAAATCAATACCTTCAAAGCAATATGTATGTGTTTGTTGAATTTGGAAAAAAAAAAAATTACATGACCTGTTTCAGCTAATTTGCTAATATCATATGTGTGTGTACTCATGGATTTGTAATCAAAAGTATTTATTTCACTTTCGCTTGGTATTCTTGTGTGTCTGTATGTGTGTGTGTATATGTACTCACCCCCAACCAATTCCACTCGCTCACGAATGTGTGTATTCACAAACTTGATATACTTTAATTAAAACACCCGCAATCTGATTGTGACATATCAATTACTTGAGAGCAACGTCTAAAAAATATGAGAATTTAAGTAATATACTCGAAAGGGGTGAATCGGAGAAAACAGCGAAGTAAAAAGCGAAAACTTTAATCAGAATTTATTTTGATTTAAGCATCATCATCATCATCAATGTAATTTGAGAAGAATCAAATCACTTTTTATCCAGTTGTGCTTAATAACTTCAACTTCGGCATCGGGTGGAAAATGTTGTTCTTTTAATGTCAGCATGTATGTTGCCTCCTTTAGTGGTCGTATTTGCCAGTTGTTCTCCTTACCAATAATTAGTACTTCACCCCATCAGGGGCTGTGGAGGGATCTCTGTTTGTTGACTGGATCACAGCTTTGCATTGTCAAGACACCGAGTAAAGTCTCTAGCCACACGCGCAAGGCAGACTGCCTTACAGGGCCGAAGGGTCCCAACTGCTTTACGGTTTGTCCATAGCTGAGGTGATAAGTGGATCCATGCCTTTCCCTATCAGTGCAGAGTGAACGTAAGCAGCTCCGAAACTCGATCCAGGTTTGCTGATACCATCTTTCTGTGCCTGTAACCGATACACATCTCTGCACTTCCCTGCCTAAAGTTAATTTGAGTAAATATCAATATATGGGTGAACTTGGTACATCTTTGCAATTTTCGATCAGAACATGAAGTAATCTATACATTTTAATCACACAAATATCTTTTTTACTTGAAATAGTAGTGTATCGATCTATATATACATTTATAATCTCAATTTCTATTATTGTTTCTGACAGTACATAGGAACGTGGAACCTGGGCACCCGCTTGAGGCAGGTGGGGGTTGAAACAGGCCCTCGAACCCGACATCTGGACCAGGTCTTCTCTTCGAGGGCGTGTGGTTTTGGAAGTTGGAACATTAGAGTCGATAAAGGATAATTGTGCAGAACTATTGTTTTATGTAACCCAAACTTATTTTTCATATATAAAAAGACCGTAGTACTCGCCATCTTAATCAATAATTGAAAAACCTTAGCGTCAAAATTTGATGTCATTTAAAAAAATCTTCCTCTAATGGGCATCAGGGAGTCAATATTTTCTGAACTTTTCTAAATCGTCTGCCATTTTATTTTTTCGCCGGCCACAATTTCGCATATGATCTCTGGGAACAAATGTGTGAGAAGTAAGCTATTGATTGATCACCCCTTTTTCTATTTTTTATTTCACCGTCCCCAACATGGTATGCTACCGAAAGATGTTGCTTATAAGGAACCAATCATACCCGATTCTTATTGTTTTTACGTACGCAAGTTGTTGTAGCAGTTCTATAATCCTGATTTATTTTTTCATCAGATGAATTATTGTCAATGATTATTATTTGCTCAACCACTATTTTCTTTCACCTGCACAGAAGGTCTGTGAATGCGATAAAAAGCAACAGAAAAAAAAGATGAAAGAAAATACTTGTCAAAAATTATTAATGGTTGTGAATTATTAATCGAAGAATTTATGATCAAATCGTGTCGGACACACTGGCTCTCACGAACTTTCAAAGATATCACGGGGGTAGGAATAACGTTTCTGGCGATATCATGTAGTGTGACTATATAATTACAACATAGGGGAGGTAATTGTACATGGATCAAAAACTTAATCGCTTCTTTCGTAGCGTTGTCGACCATTCCGAAAATTCAATCGAGTACTTTTGGAAATATCGTGTGGACAGACAGACAGACTGAAAGCACCAAATAGATATACCTCTCCAACTTCGTTGGCTGAGGTAGATAACGATAATGATATTAATGTAAAGATAATGATGAATATACAACGAGTAGTTACAGCATTAAGAATTGCTTCAATTCTAGAGTGCTACAACGAATAACAAAGTGGTAACGAAAACAAAATAGCAGAAAATTGATAAAGAAAAACATTTTTCTGATGTCTGAAGTTATACGAGGGTTAATAATAGCCTGGGAAAATCGCGGATGATTTAATGTATAAAAGAATGAATTAGCCGAGCGTTATGAGAAAACATGAGAAAGGCGAGCAGAAGCAAACGCACAATAGAAGCCTTCTAACGATTCCAAGAGGAGAGAAGCATGTTAAGCAGAGGAAATTAGGAATAAAAAAAAAAATGAAAATATTTTGAGCAAAAAAACAAAAGAAAACGAGAGTAAGAAAATCGAAAGATGTATTTTTTTTTCTGTAAACATATTTTCACTTTTTGAATTAATTCGTTGGAGTCCAGAGAAGGAAGCGGGTGGGGTTCTGACTCGTTTCTCAAGAGTATAAATACCGAAGGGTTTTGGAACAGAGTAAAAAGGAGAAAGATAACAAGGAGGAAACAAAGATTGTTGTTATTGTTGCTGTTGTTGTTGTTGGCGGTGGTGTTGATGTTTTTGATAATAATAATAATAATACTGATGATAATAATAACAACAACAACAACAATAATAATAATAATGAACAACTGTGCAAAAACGAATTTGGAGTAAGTAGAAATATGAGGAAGTATTGATACCATGCAGACCACAGCACAAATGGGGTCTGCACGAATTCTGAGCAGTGTAATGGAAATATGAGATCTACAACCTCCAGTCGTCAGCAATGATCTAACATCACAGTATGAAAAAGGCATGAAACAAACCACCGGCCAGCTGTGATATGAGAGAATAACAAGAAGACGGCTGGAGACCCGAAGAGACTTACTGTCCGCCCAGCCTTCAGCAACAATCCTTGGCAAGTGGTATAAAACTACGAACCACATCATTGAACTGAGTGTTGAGAGATTGATTGGAGACCTGAGGAGACTTGAATTTGAAAACAAAAATGGGCTCATAGTAGTGACCAATTTAACAAAAAATTACATTGTAAATTGAACAGTAAAAACCAAATGGGTGGATTTAAAAAAAAAAAGTTGAAAAGTAAATGTTGAAAATTTCATCCCTTTGGCTTCTTTGGTGCTGCCCGTACGTGTGATAGATACATACATAGCCAGCCAGTCGAACCAACTTGGAAACTGAGGAAACTCGTTTTGATTGTTTAGGTGACAGTTTTGGTTGACGGTTTCTAGTGATAATAATACTAATGCACCCGGAACAGTACGGAAGACACTGAAAACTAATTTGGAGGTACTACAAGGGACCGCATAAACACAGAGGAGAGTACTGGAAATAGGGTCTTACGACCCTCGGCTGGTAGCAATGGCCTAACAGTCGAGAAAGACGCAGGGTGGAGGCAGCAGAAATCACAGCGCTGCTGTGACGGGAGAAGATGATATGAGAGGAGAGCTGGTGGCCTGAGGAGACTTACTGGCACTCAGCCTCCTGCAATAACCACCAGCGATCTTGTGCAAAACCGTAATCCACAACACTGCCATGGACTTCGAAAGTGAGGAGATCCAGAGACCAGAAGAAACTTGTTGTCACTTACTCTCCAGCGATGACCATCAGGCAATTGGTGGTATACTACTACTACTACTACTACTACTATAGTAATAATAATAATAATAATAATAATAATAATAATAATAATAATAATAATAATAATAATAATAATAATAATCTGTTGCTGCTGCTGCTGCTGCTGCATCTGCACAGATTTGAAAGTTGGGAGCGATGCCACGCGCTGTAATGGTGGCTGCTTAGCTATTGACAGGATTTCAGTACGTGGCCTCGTTACCTAAGTTCAAAATCGGCTGAATTATTGCATTACGTTTTAGAATGATTACCAAAAACCTTCAGGAATATTGCTACGTTTTGTATAGTTTTCAGTACCTACTTAGTTAAAATGAGTAGCATAAAATACCATTTCATGCAGACATATTTCTGAGTTATAAATGCAAAATATGAAAGCTGTTTCTGGCCTAAAGATGTATAGATATAAACAAAAACATAGGCATGTTTCGTGAGTATACTTCATCGTTGAGTAATGATCTACAAGCTAGAGTATCTGAACATTTCTATGCTTAATAAATATCTTGATACCTCTTGGTGGTTAACAGCTGATTGACCATTGAAAGTAGGTTCCACAGAACCCTGGGGTTCTGGGGGAAAATACCGAGGTTTTACAATATAAAGTATCTTTTGATAAAATTTAATAAAACTTTATTTTATAGAAAAAATTGCTACAAAATTTGATGTTTTTGGTACCTATCAACTTGAAATGAACAACATATAAATAATATCAATTTATTCAGATAGGATTGTGTAAGCAAAATATGAAAATACAGCGTCACATATTCAACACAATACTCCATGCTGATAAAGGTCTTTATTTACCCAATAATAGATGCTACCCATACAGTTATTCCTTGGATCATGTTTATACAGTTGAATCAAGATTACAAAATTTTCCTTGATATTCTGAGACTCTTTTTTGGCTTCTTCATTCTACTTGATTGCACCCACTTCTTGAATCCTGAGATAATTGTTGTTCTATTCTATGTTTTACAGCCTGGTGATATCCTGGTTGGATAGTTCGATTCCTCCCGTCATTTCTTGTTTCCCTATTTGCATCAACAGCATCGCACAGTTCTCGATGCCAAACTCCATTCCAGTTTGCCGAAAGCAATGGACAAATTGAAAATTCGAGGAAGAACCGGGTCTGTGTGAATGATGAGAGAGGAGCTGGAGATTTGAGGAGATTGGCTGTCACTAAATATCAAACGGGAATCACCTGAAAAAGTGCAAAAAAATTAAAATTAAAAAGAAAAAGAAAAAAGAAAGCATATGTTGAGAACAGATAGAGAAGAACGCCGTGACAAATCAGTACTCTTCTTGGGGAGTTGAAAAAGGCAGATAAAAGCTGTAGCAGACGGATAATCATGGTCATGGCTATACAGAGGCCATTTGAAATAAGAAACGGATTCCTTTATCGTTACAACTGTATTCTGACTTTAATGTTTGTTTGTTCCTTGTTATACTTTTGCAGGACACGAAGTAAAAATAGGACAGAATTTTTACTTTTTGATGACAGAATAAAAATGTACTAAAAAGATGATTTTAACTTATGTAAAACGCCATAATTATTCAACACTGAATTGGACGTTATTCGTACATTGTTTGGAGCAAAATGCATTATCTGAAATGTCAGCATTAATGGATCCATATATATATATATATATATATATATATATATATATATATATATTCGTGTGTCTAACACTTTTCAATATTTGTACACAAAAAACAAAAGCAACAAAAAGCAAATAATCAAAATACAACGTGACGCCAAGCAATTCGCCCATCTCTTAGTATCCGACTCTACCATATTATTTTTCGCACATTTTCTTAATTCTATCTTTAGTTTATCATTCGGCATATTATCTACTAATTGTTACTTTTCCCACTTCAAAGTGTCCTGCTGCAAATTAACAGACGCTGCTGACGAACTAATCCCAACCCTAAAAACATCTAACCTAACATTAACCCGAAAAATTATAACCCCCTGAAACTGCAGCATTTTAAAATGTTGAGGGTAAAAATTGCTCATTACTTATCTAACATAAGCAAGATCCTAAATTTAACTTTCAAATTATTCCTATATTTGCAGTTAAATTTTATAAGATAGATTTTCCAATATTCAGAGTTTTCTGCTTTTATTTGCTCAATAATAGTTTGACAACAAGAACAGCAGCAGCAGCATATCGTATTTGCTGAGAAGTTAGCTCTCTCGCAAAATATTAATATAATGTAATGATGAACCTATTTCAACAAATACCTTGTCCTCATTTGGGAGAGTAAACTTTTCACTGTTTGTCTATCTTGTCACATTAAACCAAAGGAATATATAAAATTAATATTTCCCTAACGTGATTGGATATCACAACCACGTGATTGCAAGGCGACACTATTATTAACTGAGCTCCACTGGCAAATCTTATACATCGACGAATCTATTTATTACGTATATAATACTAAAGTTGCAGGAATCATCTTCGGTTCGTATAGAATTAGGAGTGGAGTCTGACTTTGCAGCAGCCAGGCGTGTTATTAAAATTTTTCCCACCGAATTGGTGCAATGGCTGACGCCTCTGGCAAAGCATTTTGGAAACGCTACTTACCTAATTTTATTACACAGTCTGCGTGAGTGGGTTTTGCTGCCAGCAGAATCATCCCTCAGGTACAACGCAGAGACATTAATAGGGTGGGGCGCTTCTTATGGAGGCCCAAAGGGGAAACAATCTTCCGGTTGTCTTCTTGTCTGGTGGTTGATGCATATGGTAAGAACATTGTTTTGATCACTCACTCATATATTCGCTATATCAAACCTGTAAATATGATAAAAACTGGAATATATTCAAAAACGAAATATATATGTATGATGGTTTGTGCGTATAGGTGTCTATGTATATATGTGTAAATGTGTATGCATATTTAAAGATGAATATATGCATATATATATATATATTACTTGTATGTGCAGACGTATATGTTATATGTTGTTATCAATGTTTATATGTTCATACACACACATGCACTCACACACACGGAGATATATATATATATATACATATATAGATAGATAGATAGATAGATAGATAGATAGATAGATAGATAGAGAGAGAGAGAGAGAGAGAGAGAGAGAGAGAGAGAGAGAAAGTAAAAAGTATTTGATATGGTTCAAAATTGACAGAATTTGGACAGAAGATTTCTGTGTATATAACTTTTCAATATCCATTTTTTTTCAATATATCAGCCCTTCAGTCAGTCAGTGACGGCAGTCGATGCTGGAGATGCTAGCGCATCCAAAAATTGCCATTTAACCAATAATTATCATTAAACCATATAAATGATATTATTTGTCAGGAGTGAACAAATTATCCTTTCCGTATACGCCATTATCAGACATTAGCAATTACGACAACTTCTCATTGTCCGTATGATAACCTATTTATTTAATAAGAGATCAGCAACGGACGTATTTCCACTTGATAGGTTATTATATACTTCATTTGCCGTAATAACAATTCTTTATGTTCGATTAAAGAAACTAGTCTGGTTTGTCACTTAACAGAAAACCGTCACATATCTTTTGGTAGCATGCTGTGTTGAGGGTGATCAATTAGACAAATTGAAAAAATGGGTAACCAAAGGAAAAGTTAATTCTCTTGCCTTTTGCTAGGGAGTGATCACTAAAAAATCTGAATTGAAAGCAAATCAGCGAACACGAAACAAAGCATAAATTTTGCATAAATTTGCAATGTAAATTGACCCCCTTAAAAATCTTTGGAGTAGGATTTAACATATTAAGCAGTAAACGTTTTGATATTCTAGTGTCTGTAAAAAGCATGTCTCCCACGAGAGTGTAGAGTGTAGAGTATAGAACAAATGAAAAGAAATAAGGGAATTAATGAAAGAAAAACTAAATTTTGATCGGACTCTATCACCCACTCATAATAGTGTCTAATCCAAATTCTGTTTTGCACTAATTCTCTAATTTCTTCCATCGGGACCACCTTCCTACATTGTGCCAGAAAGGCTTCAAGTGTCAATTCTTTTTACACACGCTAAAATATTTTATTTTTTTTGTGCATCCGTGGCAGACAGCACACCCGTGACACAAAGCATCATACAGTACTGATTCATACATACAGAGTCAGCCAATCGGACTAACTTGAAAACTGAAGAATTCTATGCTGACAGATTTAGTGACAGTTTTGTTTTACGGTTTCTCATAAATAAAGAAAACGAAAAGAGTAAAAAAGGGAGACTTGAAATCATTTTCACAGACGACAACTGAATTGGTCTTTTCACCGAGCCTTTTGTCGTGTCGGTGCTATTTACCTCAGAAGCCAAAGTGCACTGGGGGTCAGTGTAACTGATTTAAAACTAGAGATTCAATAATTATGGGAAGTACCGGTCACCTAACACTTAGAAGCATAGGAAATGGAATCGGCTATCAATGCATCCTACCTCTGGGCAACTGTTTGCAGATTAGTGTCTTATTTGTCTATTTGGGGGCAATAGATATTTTTCGCCTGTAGAAACGATGAGAAGATACAGTGACTAACTCGACAATAAGTTCTCCAATGGTGTCCAGCTTGTGTTGAAACAAAACAGTACGTATCCAAAGGGAAAGAAGAGCTGGACCCGATATTATACGTTTCCTCAATGAATATTAGGAAGAGAGTGAAACTGAAAGTTAGCCACTGTTAGAAGTTCAGAATGGATTCAAAAATCTTCTGGGATGGCGGATAAGAAGGGAGAGATTTCTTACCTGTCAAAGGCGCACGGAGTCCGTTTCACTATGTTAAAAAAAAGGTTTGGTATACTGTTTTTGGGGATTTGTAAAAGTACTAATTTTTGGAATCTTCAGAGCGTGGAGAATCCGAAAATCAATGATGGCATCTGCACACACGTCTGCATGACCACCATTTTAGATTTTCAGAGTGGCCACCATAAAATGCATTTTGGCATTATAAGTCACCTTGGTGATACTGAAACATCTCCAGCACCCTATGAGAATCCAAAGATATCCATTATCGATGAAATGATGCTCGTCGAACATAAGAAAAAGCAACCTCGGACAACCAGTGCAGTCAAGAATCTTAGCCAACACTTCAATGACAGGCTCCTGGTGTTGACCACAGATTTTGACGAGGTTATTCTTGTCTTTGATACCTACGAGGCTGACTTGTAGAAACAGAAAACACTGGAGAAAAGACTACAAGGTAAACATCCCATTCAGTCCTTGATTACTGAAAACAAATATCAAATACTTCCCACTTCTCAACCTGGAAACTTTGCACAAGCATTACTCAAGAATAACACCTCTCAAAATTAGTCATCACATCAGCTTCAGGTCACATAAGAAGCGACTACAACATGCATTTTGAAGACATAAAACTACGAGGAGGCTGACACATTGATGACCTGCATCACAATACTGTCCTGAAGCATGGTTGGTCTTCCTCAACCCATTTACCGTTGTCTTGGTTCTGACTGCTGCACACTATGACAATCTGTACAAACTCAATGCAATATGTATGGTAACTGGTAATTGGAGATTGAGCCAATCTGCATTGTATTGAGACAAAACAAGGTTCTAGTGTTACCGGTATCTTAGGCATTTACAGAGGCAGACAATGTTGGAGGATTCTCTAGATTGAACAAAACCAATTGGTTTCAACCGCAGATGAAAGCTGACAGAAGAATCATCTCAGCACACTTGAAACGGACAAAGGGAATGAAGAATGCACCGACCAACTTCGTATGCTTGATTTACTGGCTAAAGGGTATCAATTGAAAAAGTATTCCTGACCCAAGTTGACATCTGTTTTGCAAATATCTGACAGAAAGCAGAATGTTGCCTCCTAAAATTGGTGTGCAGAATGAGCATGGTGAAAAACTACCTGACACTGACACTGACTGTAATGCCGATAATGTCAGTCAGGACAGTGATGAAGATCTGTAAAAGCATACAGCAGAACTCATAGTTAAACCTTTCTTGCTTTATAAATATGTACCGATAACTTCAAAGAAAATGCAACTTGTATTTTGTAATGAAGTTATATGACAAATGTAAAGATAACGGTTTCTCAATACATTTTGGTTGCTTTTCCGTGATTCTAAGCACTATTTGTTACCATTTATTGAATTTCTTGATCCAGAAAATTTAGGGCTAGCATACTTAATTAAGTTTCTAAGTTGACTAGAAGCCGAAATAGTCAAATTATGTATTTTACGCCGGCTATTTTGAGATGTCAGAATAACGGCCACGTCGTCGTCGAGACAAACGCTAACATTATATTTTTGATTACCCATGCCCTGAATATTCTGAAAATTCTTATGCTAAGCTATAAAAATATGAACGAAAATATTTTGTGAACATGACAACGCAAAATAGGTATTTTATGCAATAATGTGATATCATAAATGTAAAAATAATTGTTTTTAATTACTTTTCATTGATTCGCCATGCTGCTGAGCACCCAGAAATAATAGGAACGGCCAATATAATTACATTTCTAGGCTGACTAGAAACCAAAATAGCAACCATTTAAAAAAAAAAAAAAAAAAGGGAAGGTCGGCCGATGCAAATATCTGATCAAATGTTAACATTCTTTTTCTGATCGCTTATGCTCTGAAAATTCCAGAAATGCATACTTCGGTTTATCAACAAAAACTCTGAACAAAAATACATGGTGAACCTGATTAATAGTACCGAATATGCATTTTATAGTGGCCATCTTGTACCGGAAAGTTACTGGACTCTGCATACTGAGATAGACTGCCAATAGGCTTCGTGCTTTCTATTCATTTTTCTCGTATTACACGCAATTTTGTGATTTTGATCATCCATGCAATGAGCACCAAACGTTAGAATAGCAAGTATATATATATATATATATATATATATATATATATATATATATATATATATATATATATCCTAAGTTTGGGGATAAGACATCCCTCTCTGTACGGCATTAAGGCAAAGTGAACATAAACAGCATTGGCCAGAGCCAGAACTCAGCTTGCCGATTTCATAGTCATCGCCGTTAACTGATACGCCACTGTGCCTCCACTTCTCCCCACTCTCTCTCTCCATATATATATATATATATATATATATATATTCGTTCAACCAAATGATATAAAAAAAGACAAATTCTGTCTTTTTGATTTCTCGTTACTTGTTTGCGAACCACACGCCTGCATGCACACACACAAACACACACATATACATATATATATATATATATAGATAGATAGATAGATATAAACAACTCTTTACCAAATCAGATACTAATTTCTAGCAGTCTTTATCACGGCTTGCCAGAGGCAACTCGATCTTTGAATTATAATAAAAATTGGAGGATAAGTTAAGGCTTATTGTTTGATGCACTTTTTCGTGTCTTTTTCCCAAAAAACTTTTATTTTCTTGTTTGTTATTTGCTTCTGTTCCGCTGCATATAGTTCTCATTCCACTTGGCACAAACGATACTAATTATCTCGTCTCCTTTTTATTCGCTTGATCGGCCCGATCGCCTTCCTTCACGGTTCACTTATTGTCTGAAACAACGACGAATATTTTCACACGCCAACCCAGACCCCTGATTACGCGTTCTCTTGTGACTTCTCAGTTTTAGCTCTCGTCTTGCATGTTCTAATATCATCTTCATGAATCTTTTGTGTTTTCAGTTTCCCCTATTCTATTGATTTTTTCCTGCTTAGTATAATTATTTTTTTGCAAGCCTGAATTAGATCTTGGGTCATCAGAGTTATATAAGATAGGAAGATTCTGTTTATTCTTTGTTCAGGCTATTAAAAACCATGAAAAACTGCCAGCTTGGGTTTCTCCATTCTAGTGAGGCTGGCTGGCTGGCTGGCTGGCTGGCTGGCTATGTGCACTCGTTCAAACCACGACAATGGAGCTAAAAGGCTGATGCACTCGTTCAAACCACGACAATGGAGCTAAAAGGCTGAAAATTTCGATATTACTCCCTGTGATGATTTGTAAAAAGTTTTTTTTTGTTCTATGTAGAAACTTCTACGAAGATTTTTAAAAAAAATTCTAATTCAGCAAAATGAGCTTGTACTAAATAGATCGATTATTTTGTGTCTGTTGGTATTCACAATTGATCTTTTTTGAAATTTTCGAAGGTTATTTAGTGATCATTGTACAACGAAAGTCGGGGGATGTGATTTATCGATTGATCATCACTTTTTTCAATATTTTAATTGATCTCCCACAGCATAGCATGGTGCATAAAGACGTAGGTAACATGACAGTTTCTATCCGAGTGATTAACCAAAATATCTTATTATTTATCGCTTGATTTATATTTTCCACTTCTCCCCAGAACTAGTTTCATGATTGTCTTACATGAATTATCAACGATTAACATACCTTAAAAAAAAATCTTATTTGATGATGTTCTGTGTTGGAAACCATCAAACAAAACTGGAAACAGGAACAAAGTCAGTATCAAGGTAGGTTACTCCAGCTGGCTTGCTGACTGAATATATCAACATAAAAGTGATGCCAGAGACTTGAAATAAAAACATGTAAAACTTCAAAGAAATATTATTGTAAGCAACATCTGAGTGGAGGGTAACATTGCCAGTGTATGCTAAAGTAGTACCTTAGTAATTATCAAACAGTTTTAACACATGTTCATTTAACAACTTTAGATTCAATGTATGAATTGATCTGCTAAATTAACATGGTTCTAAAAAAGTTGGATGACAGGTATTGTTAAGTGACAAGAAGATATTATGTTAAAAACTTGAAATACTCATGTAATGAACTTACTGATATTTGAAAGGAAGATATTGATCAAAAGAAAACAATCATATGAGTATTTGAGAGTGGAAAGATGGAAACACCTTACCGAGAAGAAATCCACTGCATGATTTTACCGTGACCTGACACCTTGGTACATATTTTAGGGTGAAAAAACTGCCGACCTCCCTCTGCTTAAAATCTTGTCAGAAAAAAATACAAAAAAAAAAAAAATGTTGTTTACAGTACCTGGTGTTTCCCCAAAAGTCAACCATCTGAGTACTGACCAGGCTCGACGCTGCTTAACTTCGGTGATCCAACGAGGACCGGTGTTTTCAGCGTGATTAGACCGTAAGCCAGGTGCTATGATAGACTAAAAAAAAATCCCAACCCCCTACTGCCTAGAATGTTTGCCCGAAAAAAAATGCAAAAAGGGAACAAGGGGGTAAGAAAAATAAAAAAAAAGAAAAAGAACTAAGTAGCTTACAGTACCCGGTGTTTCTAAGAAATCACCTATCTAAGTACTGACCGGGCTCGACGCTGCTTAACTTCGGAGATCCAACGAGAACCGGTGTTTTCAGCGCAATTTGACTGTAAACTGGCACCCGTGTGCTATGATAGACTAAAAAAAAAACCCTCCCCCTACTACCTAGATTATTTGCCAAAAAAAAAAAAATGCAAAAAGGGAACAAGGGGGTGAAAAAAAAAAAAGAACTAGGTAGCTTACGGCACCTGGTGTTCCTAAGGCTTGACGCTGCTTAACTTCGGAGATCCAACGAGAACCGGTGTTTTCAGCGTGATTTGAGCGTGAGATGGCACCCGGTTGCAATGATACACTTAAAAAAAAATCCCCCCCTACTATCTAGATTGTTTGCACGAAAAAAAATGCAAAAAGGGAAAGGGGAGTGAGAAAAAAAAAGGAAAAGAACTAGGGAGCTTATAATACTCGGTGTTCCTAAGAAATCAACTATCTAAGTACTGACAGGGCTCGACACAGCTTAACTTGTGTGATCCAACGAGGACTAGTGTTTGACCGTAACCTGGCACCCAGGTGCTATGATAGACTAAAAAAAATCCCCCCCCCACTGCCTAGAATGTTCGCCCGAAAATAATGCAAATAGGGAACAACAGGGTGAGAAAAAAAAAAAGGAAAAGAACTAGGTACCTTACAGTAACTATGCTATGATTGACTTACCCCCTCCTACTGCCTAGATCATGTGCCCCAAAAAAATACAAAAAGGGAACAATGGGGTGAGAAAAAAAAAGAAAAAGAACTAGGTAGCTTACAGTACCTATGCTATGATTGACTTACCCCCTCCTACTGCCTAGATCATGTGCCCCCCAAAAATACAAAAAGGGATCAAGGGGGTGAGAAAAAAAAAAGAAAAAGAACTAGGGAGCTTACAGTACCTACACTATGATAGACTAACCCCCTCCTACTGCCTAGATCGTGTACCCGAAAAAATGCAAAAGGGGAACAAGGGGGTGAGGAAAAAAAAGAAAAAGAACTAGGTAGCTTACAGTACCTACGCTTGGATAGAGTAAACCGCCCCCCGTAGTTTTTAGAAGTTGTGCCCGAAAAGAAATGCAAAAAGGGAACAAGGGGGGGGGGGAAAGAAAGAAAAAGGTAAAGAAATAAGTAGCTTACAGTACCTACGCTATGATAGACTAAATCCCCCCTACTGCCTGGATTGTGTACCCCATAAAAAATGCAAAAAGGGAACAAGGGAGTGAGTGAAAAAAAAAGAAAAAGAACTAAGTAGCTTACAGTATCTACGGTATGATAGACTAAAAAACCCTTACTGCCTAGATTGTTTGCCCCCCCAAAAATGCAAAATGGGAACAAGGGGGTAGGAAAAAACAAAAAAAACTAAGTAGCTCACAGTACCTACGCTATGATAGACTAACCCCCCCCCAAATGCCTTTATTGTCTGCCCCCAAAAAATAAATGATGAAAAGGAACAAAGGAGGGGGGAAGAAGAAAAAGAAATAGGTAGCTTACAGTACCTACACTATGATACACTGACCCCCCCACTACTGCCTAGATCATGTGCCCCAAAAAAATGCAAGGAGGGAACAAGGGGATTAGAAAAAAAAAGAAAAAGAACTAGGTAGCTTACAGGACATACAATATGAGAGACTGACCGCCCCTACTGCCTAGATCGTGTACCCCACAAAAATGCAAAAAAATGACAGAGGGGTGAGAAAAAAATGAAAAAGAACTAGGTAGCTTACAGTACCTACGCTATGATAGACTGAACCCCACCTTACTGCCTAGATCGTGTACCCCTCAAAAAAGCAAAAAAGGAAAAAGGGGGTGAGAAATAAAAAAGAAAAAGAACCAGGTAGCTTACAGTACCCACGCTATAATTGACTTACCCCCTCCTAGTGCCTAGATCGTGTGCAGGAAAAAAAATGCAAAAAGGTCACAAGGGGGTGAGAAAAAAAAAGAAGAAGAACTAGGGTGCTTACAGTACCTATGCTATGAAAGACTAACCCCCCCTACTGCCTAGATCATGCACCACCCAAAAAATATAAAAAAGAAAAAGGGGGTTAGAAAAAGGGTAAGAAGAAGAACTAGGTAGCCCACAGTACCTACGCTATGATAGAATAAACCCCCCCACTGCCTAGATCGTGTGCTAAAAAAAAAAATGCAAAAAGGGAACAAGGGGATGACAAGAAATAAAGAAAAGAATCAGGTAGCTAACAGTACCTACGCTAAGACAGACTAACCCCCTCGTACTGCCTAGATCGTGTACCCGAAAAAAAAGCGAAAAGGGAACAAGTAGTGAGAAAAAAAAAAAGAAAAAGAACTAAGGAGCTTACGGTACTAATGCTAAGATAGACTAACCCCCCCATACTGCATAGATCTTGTGCCCGAAAAAAAATGCAAAAAGGGAACAAGGGGGTGAGAAAAAAAAAGAAAAAGAACTAGGGAGCTTACAGTACCTATCCTATGATAGACTAAACCTCCCCCACTGCTATGATCGTCTGCCCGAAAAAAATGGAAAAGGGGAACAAGTGGGTGAGAAAAAAAAAGAAAAACAACTAGGGAGCTTACAGTACCTATGCTATGATAGACTAAACCTCCCCCACTGCTATGATCGTCTGCCAGAAAAAAATGCAAAAAGGGAACAAGGGGGTGAGAAAAAAAAAAGAAAAAGAACTAGGGAGCTTACAGTACCTATGCTAAGATGGACTAACCCCCCCCCCATACTGCATAGATCTTGTGCTCGGAAAAAAAAGCAAAAAGTAAAAAAAGGGGTGAGTAAAAAAAAAAAAAGAACAAGGGAGCTTACAGTACCTATGCTATGATAGAGTAAACCTCCCCAACTGCTTTGATCGTCTGCCAGGGAAAAAAAAGGCAAAAAAGGAACAAGTGGGTGAGAATGAAAATAGAAAAAGAACAAGGGAGCTTACAGTACCTATGCTATGATAGAACCCCCCCCCTATACTGCATAGATCTTGTGCCCCAAAAAAAAATGCAAAAAGGGAACTAGAAGGCGAGAAAAAAAAAAGAAAAAGAACTAGGGAGCTTACAGTACCTATGCTATAATAGACTAAACCTCCCCCACTGCTATGATCGTCTGCCCGAACTAAATGCAAAAAGGGAACAAATGGGTGAGAAAAAAAAAGAAAAAAGAACTAGGGAGCTTACAGTACATATGCCATCATAGACTAAGCCCCCCCCCCATACTGCAAAGATCTTGTGACCGAAACAATGCAAAAAGGGAACAAGTGGGTGAGAAAAAAAAAAGAAAAAGAACTAGGGAGCTTACCATACATATGCTATGATAGACTAACCCCCCCATACTGCATAGATCTTGTGCCCAAAAAAAATGCAAAAAGGGAAAGAGTGGGTGAGAAAAAAAAAAGAAAAAGAACTAGGGAGCTTACAGTACCTATGCTATGATAGACTAAACATACCCCACTGCTATGATCGTCTGCCCAAAAAAAATGCAAAAAGGGAACTAGTGGGTGAGAAAAAAAAAAAAAGGAACTAGGGTGCTTACAGTACCTATGCTATGATAGACTAAACCCCCCCATACTGCATAGATCTTGTGCCCGAAAAAAATGCAAAAAGGGAACAAGTGGGTGAGAAAAAAAAAAGAAAAGAACTAGGGAGCTTACAGTACTTATGCTATGATAGACTAACCCCCCCATACTGCATAGATCTTGTGCCCGGGAAAAATACAAAAGGGAACAAGTGGGTGAGAAGAAAAAAAGAAAAAGAACTAGGGAGCTTACAGTACGTATGCTATGATAGACTAAACCTCCCCAACTGCTATGATTGTCTTCCCGAAAAAAATGCAAAAAGGGAACAAGTGAGTGAGAAAAAAAAAAAGAAAAAGAACTAGGGAGCTTACAGTACCTATGCTATGATAGACTAAACTTCCCCCACTGCTATAATCGTCTGCCCCAAAAAAATGCAAAAAAGCGAACAAGTGGGGGAGAAAAAAAAAAGAAAATGAACTAGGGTGCTTACAGTACCTATGCTATGATAGACTAACCCCCCCATACTGCATAGATCTTGTGCCCGAAAAAAAATAAAAAAAGGGAACAAGTGGGTGAGAAAAAAAAAGAAAAAGAACTAGGGAGCTTACAGTACCTATGCTATGATAGATTAAACCTCCCCCACTGCTATCATCGCCTGCCCAAAAAAATGCAAAAAGGGGAACGAGTGGGTGAGAAGAAAAAAAGAAAAAGAACTAACAAGCTTACAGTACCTATGCTATGATAGACTAACCCCCCCCCCCATACTGCATAGATCTGCCCGAAAAAAATGGAAAAGGGGAACAAATGGGTGACAAAAAAAAAAGAAAAAGAACTAGGGAGCTTACAGTACCTATGCTATGATAGACTAAACCTCCCCCACTGCTATGATCGTCTGCCGGAAAAAAATGCAAAAAGGGAACAAGTGGGTGAGCAAAAAAAAAGAAAAGAACTAGGGTGCTAACAGTACCTATGCTATGATAGACTAACCCCCCCCCCATACTGCATAGATCTTGTGCCCCAAAAATATGCAAAAAATGAACAATTGGTTGAGAAAAAAAAAAGAAAAAGAACTAGGGAGCTTAGAGTACCTATGCTGAGATAGACTAACCCCCCATACTGAATAGATCTTGAGCTCAGAAAAAAATGCAAAAAGTAAACGAGGGGGTGAGTAAAAAAAAAAAAAAGAACTAGGGAGCTTACAGTACCTATGCTATGATAGAGTAAACCTCCCCAGCTGCTTTGATCGTCTGCCAGGAAAAAAAAGGCAAAAAGGGAACAAGTGAGTAGAGAAAGAAAATAGAAAAAGAACTAGGGAGCTTACAGTACCTATGCTATGATAGACATCCCCCCCCATACTGCATAGATCCTGTGCCCCCAAAAAAATGAAAAAAGGGAACTAGAGGATGAGAAAAAAAAGAAAAAGAACTATGGAGCTTACAATACCTATGCTATGATTGACTAAACCCCCCCCACTGCTATGATCGTCTGCACCCAAAAAATGGAAAAGGGGAACAAGTGGGTGAGAAAGAAAAAAGAAAAAGAACTAGGAAGCTTACAGTACCTATGCTAGGAAAGGGTAAACCTCCCCCACTGCTATGATCGTCTGCCCGAAAAAAATGCAAAAGGGGAACAAGTGGGTGAGAAAAAAAAAGAAAAAGAACTATGGTGCTTACGGTACCTATGCTATGATAGACTAACCCCCCCATACTGCATAGATCTTGTGCCCGAAAAAAATGCAAACAGGGAACAAGTGGGTGAGTAAAAAATAAAAGAAAAAGAACTAGGGAGCTTACAGTACCTATGCTATGATAGACTAAACCTCCCCCACTGCTATGATCGTCTGCCCGAAAAAAATGGAAAAGGGGAACAAGTGGGTGAGAAAAAAAAAAGAAAAAAAGAACTAGGGAGCTTATAGTACCTATGCTATGATAGACAAAACCTCCCCCACTGCTATGATCGTCTGTCCGAAAAAAATGGGAAAGGGGAACAAGTGGGTGAGAAAAAAAAAAAGAAAAAGAACTAGGGTGCTTACAGTACCTATGCTATGATAGACTAACCCCCCACCATACTGCATAGATCTTGTGCCCCAAAAAAATGCAAAAAGGGGAACAAGTGGGTGAGAAAAAAAAAAGAAAAAGAACTAGGGAGCTTACAGTACCTATGCTATGATAGACTAACCCCCCACCATACTGCATAGATCTTGTGCCCGAAAAAAATGCAAAATTGGGAACAGGTGGGTGAGAAAAAAAAAAAAAGAAAAAGAACTAAGGAGCTTACAGTACCTATGCTATGATAGACTAAACATCCCCCACTGCTATGATCGTCTGCCCGAAAAAAATGGATAGGGGGAACAAGTGGGTGAGAAAAAATAAGGAAAAAGAACTAGGGAGCTTATAGTACCTATGCTATGATACTCTAACCCCCTCTTTCACACTGCATAGATCTTGTGCCTGAAAAAAATGTAAAAAGGGAACAAGTGGGTGAGAAAAAAAAAAGAAAAAGAACTAGGGAGCTTACAGTACCAATGTTATGATAGACTAAACTTCCCCCACTGCTCTGATCGTCCGCCCGAAAAAAATGCAAAAGGGGAATAAGTGGGTGAGAAAAAAAAAAGAAAGAGAACTAGGGACCTTACAGTACTATGCTATGATAGACTAAACTTCCCCCACTGCTATGATCGCCTGCCCAGAAAAAATGCAAAAGGGGAACAAGTGGGTGAGAAAAAAAAAAGAAAAAGAACTAGGGTGCTTACAGTACCTATGCTATGATAGACTACCCCCCCCCATACTGCATAGATTTTGTGCCCGGAAAAATGCAAAAAAGAACAAGTTGGTGAGAAAGAAAAAAAGAAAAAGAACTAGGGAGCTTACAGTACCTATGCTATGATAGACTAAACCTACCCCACTGCTATGATCGTCTGCCCGAAAAAAATGCAAAAGGGGAACGAGTGGGTGAGAAGAAAAAAAGAAAAAGAACTAGGGAGCTTACAGTACCTATGCTATGATAGACTAACCCCCCCCATACTGCATAGATCTTGTGCCCTAAAAAAATGGAAAAAGGGAACAAGTGGGTGAGAAAAAAAAAAAGAAAAAGAACTAGGGAGCTTACAGTACCTATGCTATGATAGACTAAACCCCCCCATACTGCATAGATCTTGTGCCCTAAAAAAACGGAAAAGGGGAACAAGTGGGTGAGAAAAAAAAAAGAAAAAGAACTAGGGAGCTTACAGTACCTATGCTATGATAGACTAACCCCCCCCCCATACTGCATAGATCTTGTGCCCTAAAAAAATGAAAAAGGGGAACAAGTGGGTGAGAAAAAAAAAGAAAAAGAACTAGGGTGCTTACAGTATCTATGTTATGATAGACTAAACCTCCCCATACTGCATAGATCTTGTGCCCGAAAAAAATGCAAAAAGGGAACAGGTGGGTGAGAAAAAAAAAAGAAAAAGAACTAGGGAGCTTACAGTACCTATGCTATGATAGACTAAACCTCCCCCACTGCTATGATCGTCTGCCCCAAAAAAATGCAAAAGGGGAACAGGTGGGTGAGAATAAAAAAAGGAAAAGAACTAGGGAGCTTACAGTACCTATGCTATGATAGACTGACCCCCCCCATACTGCATAGATCTTGTGCCCGAAAAAAATGCAAAAAGGGAACAAGTGGGTGAGAAGAAAAAAAGGAAAAAGAACTAGGGTGCTTACAGTACCTATGCTATGATAGACTAAACCACCCCCACTGCTATGATCGTCTGCCCATAAAAATGCAAAAGGGGAACAAATGGGTGAAAAAAAAAAAAGAAAAGGAACTAGGCTGCTTACAGTACCTATGCTATGATAGACTAACCCCCCCCCATACTGCATAGATCTTGTGCCCGAAAAAAATGCAAAAGGGGAACAAGTGGGTGAGAACAAAAAAAGAAAAAGAACTACGGAGCTTACAGTACCTATGCTATGATGGACTAAACATACCCCACTGCTATGATCGTCTGCCCGAAAAAATTGTAAAAGGGGAACAAGTGGGTGAGAAAAAAAAAAAGAAAAAGAACTAGGGTGCTTACAGTACCTATGCTATGACAGACTAACCCCCCCATACTGCATAGATCTTGTGCCCGAAAAAAATTCAAAAGGGGAACAAGTGGGTGAGAAAAAAAAAAGAAAAATAACTACGGAGCTTACAGTACCTATGCTAAGATAGACTAAACCTCCCCCACTGATATGATCGTCTGCCCCAAAAAAATGGAAAAGGGGAACAAGTGGTTGAGAAAAAAAAAGAAAAAGAACTAGGGAGCTTACAGTACTTATGCTATAATAGACTAACCCCCCCCATACTGCATAGATCTGCCCGAAAAAAATGGAAATGGGGAAGAAGTGGGTGAGAAAAAAAAAAAGAAAAAGAACAAGGGAGCTTACAGTACCTATGCTATAATAGACTAAACCTCCCCTACTGCTATGATCGTCTGCCCGAAAAAAATGGAAAGGGGAACAAGTGGGTGAGAAAAAAAAAGAAAAATAACTAGGGTGCTTTCAGTACCTATGCTATGATAGACTAAACCCCCCCCCATACTGCATGGATCTGCCTGAAAAGAATGGAAAAGGGGAACAAGTTGGCGAGAAAAAAAAAAGAAAAAGAACTAGGGAGCTTACAGTACCTATGCTATGATAGACTAAACCTCCCCCACTGCTATGATCGTCTGCCCGAAAAAAATGGAAAAGGGGAACAAGTTGGTGACAAAAATAAAAGAAAAAGAACTAGGGTGCTTACAGTACCTATGCTATGATAGACTAACTCCTCCCTTCATACTGCATAGATCTGCCCGAAAAAAATGGAAAAGGGGAACAAGTGGGTGAGAAAAAAAAAAGAAAAAGAACTAGGGTGCTTACAGTACCTATGCTATGATAGACTACCCCCCCCCCCATACTGCATAGATCTGCCTGAAAAAATGGAAAAGGGGAACAAGTGGGTGAGAAGAAAAAAAGAAAAAGAACTAGGGAGTTTACAGTACCAATGCTATAATAGACTAACCCCCCCCATTTTGATTAGATCTGCCCGAAAAAATGGAAAAGGGGAACAAGTGGGTGAGAAAAAAAAAAGAAAAAGAACTAGGGAGCTTACAGTACCTATGCTATGATAGACTAAACCTTCCCCACTGCTATGATCGTCTGCCCGAAAAAATGGAAAAGGGGAACCAGTGGGTGAGAAAAAAAGAGAAAAAGAACTAGGGTGCTTACAGTACCTATGCTATGATAGACTAAGCCCCCCCCCATACTGCATAGATCTTTCCGAATAAAATGGAAAAGGGGAACAAGTGGGTGAGAAAAAAAAAAAGAAAAAGAACTAGGGTGCTTACAGTACCTATGCTATGATAGACGAACCCCCCCCCATACTGCATAGATCAGCCCGAAAAAGATGGAAGAGGGGAACAAATGGGTGAGAAAAAAAAAAGAAAAAGAACTAGGGAGCTTACAGTACCTATGCTATGATAGACTAAACCTCCCCAAGTGCTATGATCGACTGCCCGAAAAAATTGGAAAAGGGGAACAAGTGGGTGAGAAAAAAAAAAGAAAAAGAACTAGGGTGCTTCCAGTACCTATGCTATGATGGACTACCCCCCCCATACTGCATAGATCTGCCCAAAAAAATGGAAAAGGGGAACAAGTGGGTGAGAAAAAAAAAAGAAAAAGAACTAGGGTGCTTCCAGTACCTATGCTATGATAGACTAACACCCCCCATACTGCATAGATCTGCCCGAAAAAAAAGGAAAAGGGGAACAAGTGGGTGAGAAAAAAAAAAAAGAAAAAGAACAAGGGAGCTTACAGTACCTATGCTATGATAGACTAAACCTCCCTCACTGCTATGATCGTCTGCCCGAAAAAATTGGAAAAGGGGAACAAGTGGGTGAGAAAAAAAAAAGAAAAAGAACTAGGGAGCTTACAGTACCTATGCTATGATAGACTAATCCCCCCCATACTGCATAGATCCGCCCGAAAAAATGGAAAAAAGGAACAAGTGGGTGAGAAAAAAAAAAGAAAAAGAACTAGGGTGCTTACTGTACCTATGCTATGATAGATTAAACCTCCCCCACTGCTATGATCATCTGCCCAAAAAAAATGAAAAAGGGGAGCAAGTGGGTGAGAAAAAAAAAGAAAAAGAACTAGGGTGCTCACAGTACCTATGCTATGGTAGACACCCCCCCCATACTGCATAGATCTGCCCGAAAAAATTGGAAAAGGGGAACAAGTGGGTGAGAAAAAAAAAAGAAAAAGAACTATGGAGCTTACAGTACCTATGCTATGATAGACTAAACCTCCCCCACTGCTATGATCGTCTGCCCGAAAAAAATGGAAAAAGGGAACAAGTGGATGAGAAAAAAAAAAGAAAAAAGAACTAGGGTGCTTACAGTACCTATGCTAAGATAGACTAACCCCCCCCCATACTGCATAGATCTGCCCGAAAAAAATGGAAAAGGGGAACAATTGGGTGAGAAAAAAAAAAGAAAAAGAAGTAGGGTGCTTACAGTACCTCTGCTATGATAGACTAACCCCCCCCATACTGCATAGATCTGCCCCAAAAAAATGGAAAAGGGGAACAAGTGGGTGAGAAAAAAAAAAGAAAAAGAACTAGGGACCTTACAGTACTATGCTATGATAGACTAAACTTCCCCCACTGCTATGATCGTCTGCCCAAAAAATTGCAAAAGGGGAACAAGTGGGTGAGAAAAAAAAAGAAAAAGAAGTAGGGTGCTTACAGTACCTATGCTATGATAGACTAAACCTCCCCCACTGCTATGATCGTCTGCCCGAAAAAAATGGAAAAAGGGAACAAGTGGGTGAGAAAAAAAAAAGAAAAAAGAACTAGGGTGCTTACAGTACCTATGCTATGATAGACTAACCCCCCCCATAGTGCATAGATCTGCCCGAAAAAAATGGAAAAGGGGAACAAGTGGGTAAGAAAAAAAAAAGAAAAAGAACTAGGGACCTTACAGTACTATGCTATGATAGACTAAACTTTCCCCACTGCTATGATCGTCTGCCCAGAAAAAATGCAAAAGGGGAACAAGTGGGTGAGAAAAAAAAAAGAAAAAGAACTAGGGAGCTTACAGTACCTATGCTATGATAGACTAAACCTCCCCCACTGCTATGATCGTCTGCCCGAAAAAAATGGAAAAAGGGAACAAGTGGGTGAGAAAAAAAAAAGAAAAAAGAACTAGGGTGCTTACAGTACCTATGCTATGATAGACTACCCCCCCCCATACTGCATAGATCTGCCCGAAAAAAATGGAAAAGGGGAACAAGTGGGTGAGAAAAAAAAAAGAAAAAGAACTAGGGTGCTTACAGTACCTATGCTATGATAGACTAACACCCCCCATACTGCATAGATCTGCCCAGAAAAAATGCAAAAGGGGAACAAGTGGGTGAGAAAAAAAAAAGAAAAAGAACTAGGGTGCTTACAGTACCTATGCTATGATAGACTACCCCCCCCCCCCATACTGCATAGATCTTGTGCCCGGAAAAATGCAAAAAGGGAACAAGTTGGTGAGAAAGAAAAAAAGAAAAAGAACTAGGGAGCTTACAGTACCTATGCTATGATAGACTAAACCTCCCCCACTGCTATGATCGTCTGCCCGAAAAAAATGGAAAAGGGGAACAAGTGGGTGAGAAAAAAAAAAGGAAAAGAACTAGGGAGCTTACAGTACGTATTCTATGATAGACTAACCCCCCCCCCATAGTGCATAGATCTTGTGCCCGAAAAAAATGCAAAAAGGGAACGAGTGGGTGAGAAAAAAAAAAGAGAAAGAACTAGGGTGCTTACAGTACCTATGCTATGATAGACTACCCCCCCCATACTGCATAGATCTTGTGCCCGGAAAAATGCAAAAAGGGAACAAGTTGGTGAGAAAGAAAAAAAGAAAAAGAACTAAGGAGCTTACAGTACCTATGCTATGATAGACTAAACCTCCCCCACTGCTATGATCGTCTGCCCGAAAAAAATGGAAAAGGGGAACAAGTGGGTGAGAAAAAAAAAAGAAAAAGAACTATGGAGCTTACAGTACCTATGCTATGATAGACTAAACCTCCCCCACTGCTATGATCGTCTGCCCGAAAAAAATGGAAAAAGGGAACAAGTGGATGAGAAAAAAAAAGAAAAAAGAACTAGGGTGCTTACAGTACCTATGCTAAGATAGACTAACCCCCACCCCCATACTGCATAGATCTGCCCAAAAAAAAATGGAAAAGGGGAACAATTGGGTGAGAAAAAAAAAAGAAAAAGAAGTAGGGTGCTTACAGTACCTCTGCTATGATAGACTAACCCCCCCCCCATACTGCATAGATCTGCCCCAAAAAAATGGAAAAGGGGAACAAGTGGGTGAGAAAAAAAAAAAAAAAAGAACTAGGGACCTTACAGTACTATGCTATGATAGACTAAACTTCCCCCACTGCTATGATCGTCTGCCCAAAAAATTGCAAAAGGGGAACAAGTGGGTGAGAAAAAAAAAAGAAAAAGAAGTAGGGTGCTTACAGTACCTATGCTATGATAGACTAAACCTCCCCCACTGCTATGATCGTCTGCCCGAAAAAAATGGAAAAAGGGAACAAGTGGGTGAGAAAAAAAAAAGAAAAAAGAACTAGGGTGCTTACAGTACCTATGCTATGATAGACTAACCCCCCCCATAGTGCATAGATCTGCCCGAAAAAAATGGAAAAGGGGAACAAGTGGGTGAGAAAAAAAAAAGAAAAAGAACTAGGGACCTTACAGTACTATGCTATGATAGACTAAACTTTCCCCACTGCTATGATCGTCTGCCCAGAAAAAATGCAAAAGGGGAACAAGTGGGTGAGAAAAAAAAAAGAAAAAGAACTAGGGAGCTCACAGTACCTATGCTATGATAGACTAAACCTCCCCCACTGCTATGATCGTCTGCCCGAAAAAAATGGAAAAAGGGAACAAGTGGGTGAGAAAAAAAAAAGAAAAAAGAACTAGGGTGCTTACAGTACCTATGCTATGATAGACTACCCCCCCCATACTGCATAGATCTGCCCGAAAAAAATTGAAAAGGGGACCAAGTGGGTGAGAAAAAAAAAAAAAAAAGAACTAGGGTGCTTACAGTACCTATGCTATGATAGACTAACACCCCCCATACTGCATAGATCTGCCCAGAAAAAATGCAAAAGGGGAACAAGTGGGTGAGAAAAAAAAAAGAAAAAGAACTAGGGTGCTTACAGTACCTATGCTATGATAGACTACCCCCCCCCCATACTGCATAGATCTTGTGCCCGGAAAAATGCAAAAAGGGAACAAGTTGGTGAGAAAGAAAAAAAGAAAAAGAACTAGGGAGCTTACAGTACCTATGTTATGATAGACTAAACCTCCCCCACTGCTATGATTGTCTGCCCGAAAAAATTGCAAAAGGGGAACAAGTAGGTGAGAATAAAAAAAGGAAAAGAACTAGGGAGCTTACAGTACGTATTCTATGATAGACTAACCCCCCCCCCATAGTGCATAGATCTTGTGCCCGAAAAAAATGCAAAAAGGGAACGAGTGGGTGAGAAAAAAAAAAGAGAAAGAACTAGGGTGCTTACAGTACCTATGCTATGATAGACTACCCCCCCCATACTGCATAGATCTTGTGCCCGGAAAAATGCAAAAAGGGAACAAGTTGGTGAGAAAGAAAAAAAGAAAAAGAACTAAGGAGCTTACAGTACCTATGCTATGATAGACTAAACCTCCCCCACTGCTATGATCGTCTGCCCGAAAAAAATGGAAAAGGGGAACAAGTGGGTGAGAAAAAAAAAAGAAAAAGAACTAGGGAGCTTACAGTACCTATGCTATGATAGACTAAACCTCCCCCACTGCTATGATTGTCTGCCAGAAAAAAATTGCAAAAGGGGAACAAGTAGGTGAGAATAAAAAAAGGAAAAGAACTAGGGAGCTTACAGTACGTATGCTATGATAGACTAACCCCCCCCCTATAGTGCATAGATCTTGTGCCCGAAAAAAAGGCAAAAAAGGAACGAGTGGGTGAGAAAAAAAAAAGAAAAAGAACTAAGGAGCTTACAGTACCAATGTTATGATAGACTAAACTTCCCCCACTGCTCTGATCGTCCGCCCGAAAAAAATGCAAAAGGGGAATAAGTGGGTGAGAAAAAAAAAAGAAAGAGAACTAGGGACCTTACAGTACTATGCTATGATAGACTAAACTTCCCCCACTGCTATGATCGTCTGCCCAGAAAAAATGGAAAAGGGGAACAAGTGGGTGAGAAAAAAAAAAGAAAAAGAACTAGGGTGCTTACAGTACCTATGCTATGATAGACTACCCCCCCCATACTGCATAGATTTTGTGCCCGGAAAAATGCAAAAAAGAACAAGTTGGTGAGAAAGAAAAAAAGAAAAAGAACTAGGGAGCTTACAGTACCTATGCTATGATAGACTAAACCTACCCCACTGCTATGATCGTCTGCCCGAAAAAAATGCAAAAGGGGAACGAGTGGGTGAGAAGAAAAAAAGAAAAAGAACTAGGGAGCTTACAGTACCTATGCTATGATAGACTAAACCCCCCCATACTGCATAGATCTTGTGCCCTAAAAAAACGGAAAAGGGGAACAAGTGGGTGAGAAAAAAAAAAGAAAAAGAACTAGGGAGCTTACAGTACCTATGCTATGATAGACTAACCCCCCCCCCATACTGCATAGATCTTGTGCCCTAAAAAAATGGAAAAGGGGAACAAGTGGGTGAGAAAAAAAAAGAAAAAGAACTAGGGTGCTTACAGTATCTATGTTATGATAGACTAAACCTCCCCATACTGCATAGATCTTGTGCCCGAAAAAAATGCAAAAAGGGAACAGGTGGGTGAGAAAAAAAAAAGAAAAAGAACTAGGGAGCTTACAGTACCTATGCTATGATAGACTAAACCTCCCCCACTGCTATGATCGTCTGCCCCAAAAAAATGCAAAAGGGGAACAGGTGGATGAGAATAAAAAAAGGAAAAGAACTAGGGAGCTTACAGTACCTATGCTATGATAGACTGACCCCCCCCCATACTGCATAGATCTTGTGCCCAAAAAAATGCAAAAAGGGAACAAGTGGGTGAGAAGAAAAAAAGGAAAAAGAACTAGGGTGCTTACAGTACCTATGCTATGATAGACTAAACCACCCCCACTGCTATGATCGTCTGCCCATAAAAATGCAAAAGGGGAACAAATGGGTGAAAAAAAAAAAAAGAAAAGGAACTAGGCTGCTTACAGTACCTATGCTATGATAGACTAACCCCCCCCCCCATACTGCATAGATCTTGTGCCCAAAAAAAATGCAAAAGGGGAACAAGTGGGTGAGAACAAAAAAAGAAAAAGAACTACGGAGCTTACAGTACCTATGCTATGATGGACTAAACATACCCCACTGCTATGATCGTCTGCCCGAAAAAATTGTAAAAGGGGAACAAGTGGGTGAGAAAAAAAAAAAGAAAAAGAACTAGGGTGCTTACAGTACCTATGCTATGACAGACTAACCCCCCCATACTGCATAGATCTTGTGCCCGAAAAAAATTCAAAAGGGGAACAAGTGGGTGAGAAAAAAAAAAGAAAAATAACTACGGAGCTTACAGTACCTATGCTAAGATAGACTAAACCTCCCCCACTGATATGATCGTCTGCCCCAAAAAAATGGAAAAGGGGAACAAGTCGTTGAGAAAAAAAAAGAAAAAGAACTAGGGAGCTTACAGTACTTATGCTATAATAGACTAACCCCCCCCCCCCCATACTGCATAGATCTGCCCGAAAAAAATGGAAATGGGGAAGAAGTGGGTGAGAAAAAAAAAAAGAAAAAGAACAAGGGAGCTTACAGTACCTATGCTATAATAGACTAAACCTCCCCTACTGCTATGATCGTCTGCCCGAAAAAAATGGAAAGGGGAACAAGTGGGTGAGAAAAAAAAAGAAAAATAACTAGGGTGCTTTCAGTACCTATGCTATGATAGACTAAACCCCCCCCCCATACTGCATGGATCTGCCCGAAAAGAATGGAAAAGGGGAACAAGTGGGCGAGAAAAAAAAAGAAAAAGAACTAGGGAGCTTACAGTACCTATGCTATGATAGACTAAACCTCCCCCACTGCTATGATCGTCTGCCCGAAAAAAATGGAAAAGGGGAACAAGTTGGTGACAAAAATAAAAGAAAAAGAACTAGGGTGCTTACAGTACCTATGCTATGATAGACTAACTCCTCCCTTCATACTGCATAGATCTGCCTGAAAAAAATGGAAAAGGGGAACAAGTGGGTGAGAAAAAAAAAAGAAAAAGAACTAGGGTGCTTACAGTACCTATGCTATGATAGACTACCCCTCCCATACTGCATAGATCTGCCTGAAAAAATGGAAAAGGGGAACAAGTGGGTGAGAAGAAAAAAAGAAAAAGAACTAGGGAGTTTACAGTACCAATGCTATAATAGACTAACCCCCCCCCATTTTGATTAGATCTGCCCGAAAAAAATGGAAAAGGGGAACAAGTGGGTGAGAAAAAAAAAAGAAAAAGAACTAGGGAGCTTACAGTACCTATGCTATGATAGACTAAACCTTACCCACTGCTATGATCGTCTGCCCGAAAAAATGGAAAAGGGGAACCAGTGGGTGAGAAAAAAAGAGAAAAAGAACTAGGGTGCTTACAGTACCTATGCTATGATAGACTAAGTCCCCCCCCCATACTGCATAGATCTGCCCGAATAAAATGGAAAAGGGGAACAAGTGGGTGAGAAAAAAAAAAAGAAAAAGAACTAGGGTGCTTACAGTACCTATGCTATGATAGACGAACCCCCCCCCATACTGCATAGATCAGCCCGAAAAAGATGGAAGAGGGGAACAAATGGGTGAGAAAAAAAAAAAGAAAAAGAACTAGGGAGCTTACAGTACCTATGCTATGATAGACTAAACCTCCCCAAGTGCTATGATCAACTGCCCGAAAAAATTGGAAAAGGGGAACAAGTGGGTGAGAAAAAAAAAAGAAAAAGAACTAGGGTGCTTCCAGTACCTATGCTATGATGGACTACCCCCCCCCCATACTGCATAGATCTGCCCGAAAAAAATGGAAAAGGGGAACAAGTGGGTGAGAAAAAAAAAAGAAAAAGAACTAGGGTGCTTACAGTACCTATGCTATGATAGACTAACACCCCCCATACTGCATAGATCTGCCTGAAAAAAAAGGAAAAGGGGAACAAGTGGGTGAGAAAAAAAAAAAAGAAAAAGAACAAGGGAGCTTACAGTACCTATGCTATGATAGACTAAACCTCCCTCACTGCTATGATCGTCTGCCCGAAAAAATTGGAAAAGGGGAACAAGTGGGTGAGAAAAAAAAAAGAAAAAGAACTAGGGAGCTTACAGTACCTATGCTATGATAGACTAATCCCCCCCCATACTGCATAGATCCGCCCGAAAAAATGGAAAAAAGGAACAAGTGGGTGAGAAAAAAAAAAGAAAAAGAACTAGGGTGCTTACTGTACCTATGCTATGATAGATTAAACCTCCCCCACTGCTATGATCATCTGCCCGAAAAAAATGAAAAAGGGGAACAAGTGGGTGAGAAAAAAAAAGAAAAAGAACTAGGGTGCTCACAGTACCTATGCTATGGTAGACACCCCCCCCATACTGCATAGATCTGCCCGAAAAAACTGGATAAGGGGAACAAGTGGGTGAGAAAAAAAAAAGAAAAAGAACTAGGGTGCTTACAGTACCTATGCTATGATAGACTAACCCCCCCATACTGCATAGATCTGCCCGAAAAAAATGGAAAAGGGGAACAAGTGGGTGAGAAAAAAAAAAAAAAAAAGAACTATGGAGCTTACAGTACCTATGCTATGATAGACTAAACCTCCCCCACTGCTATGATCGTCTGCCCGAAAAAAATGGAAAAAGGGAACAAGTGGGTGAGAAAAAAAAAGAAAAAAGAACTAGGGTGCTTACAGTACCTATGCTAAGATAGACTAACCCCCCCCCATACTGCATAGATCTGCCCGAAAAAAATGGAAAAGGGGAACAATTGGGTGAGAAAAAAAAAAGAAAAAGAAGTAGGGTGCTTACAGTACCTCTGCTATGATAGACTAACCCCCCCCCATACTGCATAGATCTGCCCCAAAAAAATGGAAAAGGGGAACAAGTGGGTGAGAAAAAAAAAAGAAAAAGAACTAGGGACCTTACAGTACTATGCTATGATAGACTAAACTTCCCCCACTGCTATGATCGTCTGCCCAAAAAATTGCAAAAGGGGAACAAATGGGTGAGAAAAAAAAAAGAAAAAGAACTACGGTGCTTACAGTACCTATGCTATGATAGACTAAACCTCCCCCACTGCTATGATCGTCTGCCCGAAAAAAATGGAAAAAGGGAACAAGTGGGTGAGAAAAAAAAAGAAAAAAGAACTAGGGTGCTTACAGTACCTATGCTATGATAGAGTAACCCCCCCCATAGTGCATAGATCTGCCCGAAAAAAATGGAAAAGGGGAACAAGTGGGTGAGAAAAAAAAAAGAAAAAGAACTAGGGACCTTACAGTACTATGCTATGATAGACTAAACTTTCCCCACTGCTATGATCGTCTGCCCAGAAAAAATGCAAAAGGGGAACAAGTGGGTGAGAAAAAAAAAAGAAAAAAGAACTAGGGTGCTTACAGTACCTATGCTATGATAGACTAACCCCCCCATACTGCATAGATCTGCCCGAAAAAAATGGAAAAGGGGAACAAGTGGGTGAGAAAAAAAAAAGAAAAAGAACTAGGGTGCTTACAGTACCTATGCTATGATAGACTAACACCCCCCATACTGCATAGATCTGCCCGAAAAAAAAGGAAAAGGGGAACAAGTGGGTGAGAAAAAAAAAAGAAAAAGAACAAGGGAGCTTACAGTACCTATGCTATGATAGACTAAACCTCCCCCACTGCTATGATCGTCTGCCCGAAAAAATTGGAAAAGGGGAACAAGTGGGTGAGAAAAAAAAAAGAAAAAGAACTAGGGAGCTTACAGTACCTATGCTATGATAGACTAACCCCTCCCCCCATACTGCATAGATCTGCCCGAAAAAAATGGAAAAGGGGAACAATTGGGTGAGAAAAAAAAAAGAAAAAGAAGTAGGGTGCTTACAGTACCTCTGCTATGATAGACTAACCCCACCCCATACTGCATAGATCTGCCCGAAAAAAATGGAAAAAGGGAACAAGTGGGCGAGAAAAAAAAAAGAAAAAGAACTAGGGTGCTTACAGTACCTATGCTATGATAGACTAAACTTCCCCCACTGCTATGATCGTCTGCCCAGAAAAAATGCAAAAGGGGAACAAGTGGGTGAGAAAAAAAAAAAGAAAGAGAACTAGGGAGCTTACAGTACCTATGCTATGATAGACTACCCCCCCCCCATACTGCATAGATCTTGTGCCCGGAAAAATGCAAAAAAGAAACAAGTTGGTGAGAATAAAAAAAGGAAAAGAACTAGGGAGCTTACAGTACCTATGCTATGATAGACTAAACCTCCCCCACTGCTATGATTGTCTGCCCGAAAAAATTGCAAAAGGGGAACAAGTAGGTGAGAATAAAAAAAGGAAAAGAACTAGGGAGCTTACAGTACGTATGCTATGATAGACTAACCCCCCCCCCATAGTGAATAGATCTTGTGCCCGAAAAAAATGCAAAAAGGGAACAAGTGGGTGAGAAAAAAAGAAAGAAAAAGAACTAAGGAGCTTACAGTACCTATGTTATGATAGACTAAACTTCCCCCACTGCTCTGATCGTCCGCCCAAAAAAAATGCAAAAGGGGAATAAGTGGGTGAGAAAAAAAAAAGAAAGAGAACTAGGGACCTTACAGTACTATGCTATGATAGACTAAACTTCCCCCACTGCTATGATCGTCTGCCCAGAAAAAATGCAAAGAGGGGAACAAGTGGGTGAGAAAAAAAAAAGAAAAAGAACTAGGGTGCTTACAGTACCTATGCTATGATAGACTACCCCCCCCCTCAATACTGCATAGATCTTGTGCCCGGAAAAATGCAAAAAGGGAACAAATTGGTGAGAAAGAAAAAAAGAAAAAGAACTAGGGAGCTTACAGTACCTATGCTATGATAGACTAAACCTCCCCCACTGCTATGATTGTCTGCCCGAAAAAATTGCAAAAGGGGAACAAGTAGGTGAGAATAAAAATAGGAAAAGAACTAGGGAGCTTACAGTACGTATGCTATGATAGACTAACCCCCCCCCCCCCATAGTGCATAGATCTTGTGCCCGAAAAAAATGCAAAAAGGGAATAAGTGGGTGAGAAAAAAAAAAGAAAGAGAACTAGGGACCTTACAGTACTATGCTATGATAGACTAAACTTCCCCCACTGCTATGATCGTCTGCCCAGAAAAAATGCAAAAGGGGAACAAGTGGGTGAGAAAAAAAAAAGAAAAAGAACTAGGGTGCTTACAGTACTTATGCTATGATAGACTACCCCCCCCCATACTGCATAGATCTTGTGCCCGGAAAAATGCAAAAAGGGAACAAGTTGTTGAGAAAAAAAAAAGAAAAAGAACTAGGGAGCTTACAGTACCTATGCTATGATAGACTAAACCTCCCCCACTGCTATGATCGTCTGCCCGAAAAAAATGCAAAAGGGGAACGAGTGGGTGAGAAGAAAAAAAGAAAAAGAACTAGGGAGCTTACAGTACCTATGCTATAATAGACTAACCCCCCCCCATACTGCATAGATCTTGTGCCCTAAAAAAATGGAAAAAGGGAACAAGTGGGTGAGAAAAAAAAAAAGAAAAAGAACTAGGGAGCTTACAGTACCTATGCTATGATAGACTAACCCCCCCCCATACTGCATAGATCTTGTGACCTAAAAAAACGGAAAAGGGGAACAAGTGGGTGAGAAAAAAAAAAGAAAAAGAACTAGGGAGCTTACAGTACCTATGCTATGATAGACTAACCCCCCCATACTGCATAGATCTTGTGCCCTAAAAAAATGGAAAAGGGGAACAAGTGGGTGAGAAAAAAAAAGAAAAAGAACTAGGGTGCTTACAGTACCTATGCTATGATAGACTAACCCCCCCATACTGCATAGATCTTGTGCCCGAAAAAAATGCAAAAAGGGAACAAGTGGGTGAGAAAAAAAAAAAAAAAAAGAACTAGGGAGCTTACAGTACCTATGCTATGATAGACTAAACCTCCCCCACTGCTATGATCGTCTGCCCGAAAAAAATGCAAAAGGGGAACAGGTGGGTGAGAATAAAAAAAGAAAAAGAACTAGGGAGCTTACAGTACCTATGCTATGATAGACTGACCCCCCTCATACTGCATAGATCTTGTGCCCAAAAAAAATGCAAAAAGGGAACAAGTGGGTGAAAGAAAAAAAGGAAAAAGAACTAGGGTGCTTACAGTACCTATGCTATGATAGACTAAACCACCCCCACTGCTATGATCGTCTGCCCATAAAAATGCAAAATGGGAACAAATGGGTGAGAAAAAAAAAAGAAAAGGAACTAGGCTGCTTACAGTACCTATGCTATGATAGACTAACCCCCCCCCATACTGCATAGATCTTGTGCCTGAAAAAATGCAAAAGGGGAACAAGTGGGTGAGAACAAAAAAAGAAAAAGAACTAGGGAGCTTACAGTACCTATGCTATGATAGACTAAACCTACCCCACTGCTATGATCGTCTAACCGAAAAAATTGGAAAAGGGGAACAAGTGGTTGAGAAAAAAAAAAAGAAAAAGAACTAGGGTGCTTACAGTACCTATGCTATGACAGACTAACCCCCCCATACTGCATAGATCTTCTGCCCGAAAAAAATTCAAAAGGGGAACAAGTGGGTGAGAAAAAAAAAAGAAAAATAACTACGGAGCTTACAGTACCTATGCTAAGATAGACTAAACCTCCCCCACTGATATGATCGTCTGCCCCGAAAAAATGGAAAAGGGGAACAAGTGGTTGAAAAAAAAAAGAAAAGAACCAAGGTGCTTACAGTACCTATGCTATGATAGACTAAACCTCCCCCACTGCTATGATCGTCTGCCCTAAAAAAATGCAAAAGGGGAACAAGTGGGTGAGAAAAAAAAAGAAAAAGAAGTAGGGAGCTTACAGTACTTATGCTATAATAGACTAACTCCCCCCATACTGCATAGATCTGCCCGAAAAAAATGGAAATGGGGAACAATTTGGTGAGAAAAAAAAAGAAAAAGAACTAGGGAGCTTACAGTACCTATGCTATAATAGACTAAACCTCCCCTACTGCTATGATCGTCTGCCCGAAAAAAATGGAAAGGGGAACAAGTGGGTGAGAAAAAAAAAGAAAAAGAACTAGGGTGCTTACAGTACCTATGCTATGATAGACTAAACCTCCCCCACTGCTATGATCGTCTGCCCGAAAAAAATGGAAAAGGGGAACAAGTGGGTGACAAAAATAAAAGAAAAAGAACTAGGGTGCTTACAGTACCTATGCTATGATAGACTAACCCCCCCCCTTCATACTGCATAGATCTGCCCGAAAAAAATGGAAGAGGGGAACAAGTGGGTGAGAAAAAAAAAAGAAAAAGAACTAGGGTGCTTACAGTACCTATGCTATGACAGACTAACCCCCCCATACTGCATAGATCTTCTGCCCGAAAAAAATTCAAAAGGGGAACAAGTGGGTGAGAAAAAAAAAAGAAATATAACTACGGAGCTTACAGTACCTATGCTAAGATAGACTAAACCTCCCCCACTGATATGATCGTCTGCCCCGAAAAAATGGAAAAGGGGAACAAGTGGTTGAAAAAAAAAAGAAAAGAACCAAGGTGCTTACAGTACCTATGCTATGATAGACTAAACCTCCCCCACTGCTATGATCGTCTGCCCTAAAAAATTGCAAAAGGGGAACAAGTGGGTGAGAAAAAAAAAGAAAAAGAACTAGGGAGCTTACAGTACTTATGCTATAATAGACTAACTCCCCCCATACTGCATAGATCTGCCCGAAAAAAATGGAAATGGGGAACAATTTGGTGAGAAAAAAAAAAGAAAAAGAACTAGGGAGCTTACAGTACCTATGCTATAATAGACTAAACCTCCCCTACTGCTATGATCGTCTGCCCGAAAAAAATGGAAAGGGGAAAGGTTGGGTGAGAAAAAAAAAGAAAAAGAACTAGGGTGCTTACAGTACCTATGCTATGATAGACTAAACCCCCCCCCCATACTGCATGGATCTGCCCGAAAAGAATGGAAAAGGGGAACAAGTGGGTGAGAAAAAAAAAAGAAAAAGAACTAGGGAGCTTACAGTACCTATGCTATGATAGACTAAACCTCCCCCACTGCTATGATCGTCTGCCCGAAAAAAATGGAAAAGGGGAACAAGTGGGTGACAAAAATAAAAGAAAAAGAACTAGGGTGCTTACAGTACCTATGCTATGATAGACTAACCCCCCCCCCTTCATACTGCATAGATCTGCCCGAAAAAAATGGAAAAGGGGAACAAGTGGGTGAGAAAAAAAAAAGAAAAAGAACTAGGGTGCTTACAGTACCTATGCTATGATAGACAACCCCCCCCCCCATACTGCATAGATCTGCCAGAAAAAATGGAAAAGGGGAACAAGTGGGTGAGAAAAAAAAAAGAAAAAGAACTAGGGAGCTTACAGTACCTATGCTATGATAGACTAAACATCCCCCACTGCTATGATCGTCTGCCCAAAAAAAATGGAAAAGGGGAACAAGTTGGTGAGAAAAAAAAAAGAAAAAGAACTAGGGTGCTTACAGTACCTATGCTATGATAGACTAACCCCCCCATACTGCATAGATCTGCCCGAAAAAAATGGAAAAGGGGAACAAGTGGGTGAGAAAAAAAAAGAAAAAGAACAAGGGTGCTTACAGTACCTATGCTCTGATAGACTAACCCCCCCTTCCATACTGCATAGATCTGCCCGAAAAAAATGGAAATGGGGAACAATTTGGTGAGAAAAAAAAAGAAAAAGAACTAGGGAGCTTACAGTACCTATGCTATGATAGACTAAACCTCCCCTACTGCTATGATCGTCTGCCCAAAAAAATGGAAAGGGGAAAGGTTGGGTGAGAAAAAAAAAGAAAAAGAACTAGGGTGCTTACAGTACCTATGCTATGTTAGACTAAACCCCCCCCCCATACTGCATGGATCTGCCCGAAAAGAATGGAAAAGGGGAACAAGTGGGTGAGAAAAAAAAAAGAAAAAGAATTAGGGAGCTTACAGTACCTATGCTACGATAGACTAAACCTCCCCCACTGCTATGATCGTCTGCCCTAAAAAAATGGAAAAGGGGAACAAGTGGGTGACAAAAATAAAAGAAAAAGAACTAGGGTGCTTACAGTACCTATGCTATGATAGACTAACCCCCCCCCCTTCATACTGCATAGATCTGCCCGAAAAAAATGGAAAAGGGGAACAAGTGGGTGAGAAAAAAAAAAAGAAAAAGAACTAGGGAGCTTACAGTACCTATGCTATGATAGACTAAACCTCCCCCACTGCTATGATCGTCTGCCCGAAAAAAATGGAAAAGGGGAACAAGTGGGTGACAAAAATAAAAGAAAAAGAACTAGGGTGCTTACAGTACCTATGCTATGATAGACTAACCCCCCCCCCTTCATACTGCATAGATCTGCCCGAAAAAAATGGAAAAGGGGAACAAGTGGGTGAGAAAAAAAAAAGAAAAAGAACTAGGGTGCTTACAGTACCTATGCTATGATAGACAACCCCCCCCCCCCATACTGCATAGATCTGCCAGAAAAAATGGAAAAGGGGAACAAGTGGGTGAGAAAAAAAAAAGAAAAAGAACTAGGGAGCTTACAGTACCTATGCTATGATAGACTAAACATCCTCCACTGCTATGATCGTCTGCCCAAAAAAAATGGAAAAGGGGAACAAGTTGGTGAGAAAAAAAAAAGAAAAAGAACTAGGGTGCTTACAGTACCTATGCTATGATAGACTAACCCCCCCATACTGCATAGATCTGCCCGAAAAAAATGGAAAAGGGGAACAATTTGGTGAGAAAAAAAAAGAAAAAGAACAAGGGTGCTTACAGTACCTATGCTCTGATAGACTAACCCCCCCTTCCATACTGCATAGATCTGCCCGAAAAAAATGGAAATGGGGAACAATTTGGTGAGAAAAAAAAAGAAAAAGAACTAGGGAGCTTACAGTACCTATGCTATGATAGACTAAACCTCCCCTACTGCTATGATCGTCTGCCCAAAAAAATGGAAAGGGGAAAGGTTGGGTGAGAAAAAAAAAGAAAAAGAACTAGGGTGCTTACAGTACCTATGCTATGATAGACTAAACCCCCCCCCCATACTGCATGGATCTGCCCGAAAAGAATGGAAAAGGGGAACAAGTGGGTGAGAAAAAAAAAAGAAAAAGAATTAGGGAGCTTACAGTACCTATGCTATGATAGACTAAACCTCCCCCACTGCTATGATCGTCTGCCCTAAAAAAATGGAAAAGGGGAACAAGTGGGTGACAAAAATAAAAGAAAAAGAACTAGGGTGCTTACAGTACCTATGCTATGATAGACTAACCCCCCCCCTTCATACTGCATAGATCTGCCCGAAAAAAATGGAAAAGGGGAACAAGTGGGTGAGAAAAAAAAAGAAAAAGAACTAGGGAGCTTACAGTACCTATGCTATGATAGACGACCCCCCCCATACTGCATAGATCTGCCAGAAAAAATGGAAAAGGGGAACAAGTGGGTGAGAAGAAAAAAAGAAAAAGAACTAGGGAGTTTACAGTACCTATGCTATAATAGACAACCCCCCCCCTATTCTGATTAGATCTGCCCGAAAAAAATTGAAAAGGGGAACAAGTGGGTGAGAAAAAAAAAAAGAAAAAGAACTAGGGAGCTTACAGTACCTATGCTATGATAGACTAAACATCCCCCACTGCTATGATCGTCTGCCCAAAAAAAATGGAAAAGGGGAACAAGTTGGTGAGAAAAAAAAAAGAAAAAGAACTAGGGTGCTTACAGTACCTATGCTATGATAGACTAACCCCCCCATACTGCATAGATCTGCCCGAAAAAAATGGAAAAGGGGAACAAGTGGGTGAGAAAAAAAAAGAAAAAGAACAAGGGTGCTTACAGTACCTATGCTCTGATAGACTAACCCCCCCTTCCATACTGCATAGATCTGCCCGAAAAAAATGGAAATGGGGAACAATTTGTCGAGAAAAAAAAAAGAAAAAGAACTAGGGAGCTTACAGTACCTATGCTATAATAGACTAAACCTCCCCTACTGCTATGATCGTCTGCCCGAAAAAAATGGAAAGGGGAACAAGTGGGTGAGAAAAAAAAAGAAAAAGAACTAGGGTGCTTACAGTATCTATGCTATGATAGACTAAACCCCCCCCCATACTGCATGGATCTGCCCAAAAAGAATGGAAAAGGGGAACAAGTGGGTGAGAAAAAAAAAAGAAAAAGAACTAGGGAGCTTACAGTACCTATGCTATGATAGACAACCCCCCCCCCATACTGCATAGATCTGCCAGAAAAAATGGAAAAGGGGAACAAGTGGGTGAGAAGAAAAAAAGAAAAAGAACTAGGGAGTTTACAGTACCTATGCTATAATAGACTAACCCCCCCCCATTCTGATTAGATCTGCCCGAAAAAAATTGAAAAGGGGAATAAGTGGGTGAGAAAAAAAAAAAGAAAAAGAACTAGGGAGCTTACAGTACCTATGCTATGATAGACTAAACATCCCCCACTGCTATGATCGTCTGCCCAAAAAAAATGGAAAAGGGGAACAAGTTGGTGAGAAAAAAAAAAGAAAAAGAACTAGGGAGCTTACAGTACCTATGCTATGATAGACTAACCCCCCCATACTGCATAGATCTGCCCGAAAAAAATGGAAAAGGGGAACAAGTGGGTGAGAAAAAAAAAGAAAAAGAACAAGGGTGCTTACAGTACCTATGCTCTGATAGACTAACCCCCCCTTCCATACTGCATAGATCTGCCCGAAAAAAATGGAAATGGGGAACAATTTGGTGAGAAAAAAAAAGAAAAAGAACTAGGGAGCTTACAGTACCTATGCTATGATAGACTAAACCTCCCCTACTGCTATGATCGTCTGCCCAAAAAAATGGAAAGGGGAAAGGTTGGGTGAGAAAAAAAAAGAAAAAGAACTAGGGTGCTTACAGTACCTATGCTATGATAGACTAAACCCCCCCCCTTCATACTGCATAGATCTGCCCGAAAAAAATGGAAAAGGGGAACAAGTGGGTGAGAAAAAAAAAAAGAAAAAGAACTAGGGAGCTTACAGTACCTATGCTATGATAGACTAAACCTCCCCCACTGCTATGATCGTCTGCCCGAAAAAAATGGAAAAGGGGAACAAGTGGGTGACAAAAATAAAAGAAAAAGAACTAGGGTGCTTACAGTACCTATGCTATGATAGACTAACCCCCCCCCCTTCATACTGCATAGATCTGCCCGAAAAAAATGGAAAAGGGGAACAAGTGGGTGAGAAAAAAAAAAGAAAAAGAACTAGGGTGCTTACAGTACCTATGCTATGATAGACAACCCCCCCCCCCATACTGCATAGATCTGCCAGAAAAAATGGAAAAGGGGAACAAGTGGGTGAGAAAAAAAAAAGAAAAAGAACTAGGGAGCTTACAGTACCTATGCTATGATAGACTAAACATCCTCCACTGCTATGATCGTCTGCCCAAAAAAAATGGAAAAGGGGAACAAGTTGGTGAGAAAAAAAAAAGAAAAAGAACTAGGGTGCTTACAGTACCTATGCTATGATAGACTAACCCCCCCATACTGCATAGATCTGCCCGAAAAAAATGGAAAAGGGGAACAAGTGGGTGAGAAAAAAAAAGAAAAAGAACAAGGGTGCTTACAGTACCTATGCTCTGATAGACTAACCCCCCCTTCCATACTGCATAGATCTGCCCGAAAAAAATGGAAATGGGGAACAATTTGGTGAGAAAAAAAAAGAAAAAGAACTAGGGAGCTTACAGTACCTATGCTATGATAGACTAAACCTCCCCTACTGCTATGATCGTCTGCCCAAAAAAATGGAAAGGGGAAAGGTTGGGTGAGAAAAAAAAAGAAAAAGAACTAGGGTGCTTACAGTACCTATGCTATGATAGACTAAACCCCCCCCCCATACTGCATGGATCTGCCCGAAAAGAATGGAAAAGGGGAACAAGTGGGTGAGAAAAAAAAAAGAAAAAGAATTAGGGAGCTTACAGTACCTATGCTATGATAGACTAAACCTCCCCCACTGCTATGATCGTCTGCCCTAAAAAAATGGAAAAGGGGAACAAGTGGGTGACAAAAATAAAAGAAAAAGAACTAGGGTGCTTACAGTACCTATGCTATGATAGACTAACCCCCCCCCCCTTCATACTGCATAGATCTGCCCGAAAAAAATGGAAAAGGGGAACAAGTGGGTGAGAAAAAAAAAAGAAAAAGAACTAGGGTGCTTACAGTACCTATGCTATGATAGACGACCCCCCCCATACTGCATAGATCTGCCAGAAAAAATGGAAAAGGGGAACAAGTGGGTGAGAAGAAAAAAAGAAAAAGAACTAGGGAGTTTACAGTACCTATGCTATAATAGACAACCCCCCCCCCTATTCTGATTAGATCTGCCCGAAAAAAATTGAAAAGGGGAACAAGTGGGTGAGAAAAAAAAAAAGAAAAAGAACTAGGGAGCTTACAGTACCTATGCTATGATAGACTAAACATCCCCCACTGCTATGATCGTCTGCCCAAAAAAAATGGAAAAGGGGAACAAGTTGGTGAGAAAAAAAAAAGAAAAAGAACTAGGGTGCTTACAGTACCTATGCTATGATAGACTAACCCCCCCATACTGCATAGATCTGCCCGAAAAAAATGGAAAAGGGGAACAAGTGGGTGAGAAAGAAAAAGAAAAAGAACAAGGGTGCTTACAGTACCTATGCTCTGATAGACTAACCCCCCCTTCCATACTGCATAGATCTGCCCGAAAAAAATGGAAATGGGGAACAATTTGTCGAGAAAAAAAAAAGAAAAAGAACTAGGGAGCTTACAGTACCTATGCTATAATAGACTAAACCTCCCCTACTGCTATGATCGTCTGCCCGAAAAAAATGGAAAGGGGAACAAGTGGGTGAGAAAAAAAAAGAAAAAGAACTAGGGTGCTTACAGTATCTATGCTATGATAGACTAAACCCCCCCCCATACTGCATGGATCTGCCCAAAAAGAATGGAAAAGGGGAACAAGTGGGTGAGAAAAAAAAAAGAAAAAGAACTAGGGAGCTTACAGTACCTATGCTATGATAGACCAAACCTCCCCCACTGCTATGATCGTCTGCCCAAAAAAAAGGGAAAAGGGGAACAAGTGGGTGACAAAAATAAAAGAAAAAGAACTAGGGTGCTTACAGTACCTATGCTATGATAGACTAACCCCCCCCCCTTCATACTGCATAGATCTGCCCGAAAAAAATGGAAAAGGGGAACAAGTGGGTGAGAAAAAAAAAAGAAAAAGAACTAGGGTGCTTACAGTACCTATGCTATGATAGACAACCCCCCCCCATACTGCATAGATCTGCCAGAAAAAATGGAAAAGGGGAACAAGTGGGTGAGAAGAAAAAAAGAAAAAGAACTAGGGAGTTCACAGTACCTATGCTATAATAGACTAACCCCCCCCCATTCTGATTAGATCTGCCCGAAAAAAATTGAAAAGGGGAATAAGTGGGTGAGAAAAAAAAAAGAAAAAGAACTAGGGAGCTTACAGTACCTATGCTATGATAGACTAAACATCCCCCACTGCTATGATCGTCTGCCCAAAAAAAATGGAAAAGGGGAACAAGTTGGTGAGAAAAAAAAAAGAAAAAGAACTAGGGTGCTTACAGTACCTATGCTATGATAGACTAACCCCCCCCATACTGCATAGATCTGCCCGAAAAAAATGGAAAAGGGGAACAAGTGGGTGAGAAAAAAAAAGAAAAAGAACAAGGGTGCTTACAGTACCTATGCTCTGATAGACTAACCCCCCCTTCCATACTGCATAGATCTGCCCGAAAAAAATGGAAAAGGGGAACAAGTGGGTGAGAAAAAAAAAAGAAAAAGAACCAGGGAGCTTACAGTACCTATGCTATGATAGACTAAACCTCCCCCACTGCTATGATCGTCTGCCCGAAAAAATGGAAAAGGGGAACCAGTGGGTGAGAAAAAAAGAGAAAAAGAACTAGGGTGCTTACAGTACCTATGCTATGATAGACTAAGCCCCCTCCCATACTGCATAGATCTGCCCGAATAAAATGGAAAAGGGGAACAAGTGGGTGAGAAAAAAAAAAGAAAAAGAACTAGGGTGCTTACCGTACCTATGCTATGATAGACTAACCCCCCCCCATACTGCTTAGATCGGCCCGAAAAAAATGGAAGAGGGGAACAAATGGGCGAAAAAAAAAAAGAAAAAGAACTAGGGAGCTAACAGTACCTATGCTATGATAGACTAAACCTCCCCAAGTGCTATGATCGACTGCCCGAAAAAAATGGAAAAGGGGAATAAGTGGGTGAGAAAAAAAAAAGATAAAGAACTAAGGTGCTTACAGTACCTATGCTATGATAGACTAACCCCTCCCCATACTGCATAGATCTACCCGAAAAAAATGGGAAAGGGGAACAAGTGGGTGAGAAAAAAAAAAGGAAAAGAACTAGGGTGCTTACAGTACCTATGCTATGATAGACTAACACCCCCATACTGCATAGATCTGCCCGAAAAAAAAGGAAAAGGGGAACAAGTGGGTGAGAAAAAAAAAAGAAAAAGAACTAGGGAGCTTACAGTACCTATGCTATGATAGACTAATCCCCCCCATACTGCATAGATCTGCCCAAAAAAATGGAAAAAGGGAACAAGTGGGTGAGAAAAAAAAAAGAAAAAGAACTAGGGTGCTTACAGTACCTATGCTATGATAGATTAAACCTCCCCCACTGCTATGATCATCTGCCCGAAAAAAATGAAAAAGGGGAACAAGTGGGTGAGAAAAAAAAAGAAATAGAACTAGGGTGCTTACAGTACCTATGCTATGAGAGACTAACCCCCCCCATACTGCATAGATCTGCCCGAAAAAAATGGAAACGGGGAACAAGTGGGTGAGAAAAAAAAAAAGAAAAAGAACTAGGGAGCTTACAGTACCTATGCTATGATAGACTAAACCTCCCCCACTGCTATGATTGTCTGCCCGAAATAAATGGAAAAGGGGAACAAGTGGGTGAGAAAAAAAAAGAAAAAGAACTAGGGTGCTTACAGTACCTATGCTATGATAGACTAACCCCCCCCCCCATACTGCATAGATCTGCCCGAAAAAAATGGAAAAGGGGAACAAGTGGGTGAGAAAAAAAAAAGAAAAAGAACTAGGGTGCTTACAGTACCTATGCTATGATAGACTAACCCCCCCCCCATACTGCATAGATCTGCCCGAAAAAAATGGAAAAGGGGAACAAGTGGGTGAGAAAAAAAAAAGAAAAAGAACTAGGGAGCTTACAGTACCTATGCTATGATAGACTAAACCTCCCCCACTGCTATGATCGTCTGCCCAAAAAAAATGGAAAAGGGGAACAAGTGGGTGACAAAAATAAAAGAAAAAGAACTAGGGTGCTTACAGTACCTATGCTATGATAGACTAACCCCCCCCCATACTGCCTAGATCTGCCCGAAAAAAATGGAAAAGGGGAACAAGTGGGTGAGAAAAAAAAAAGAAAAAGAACTAGGGAGCTTACAGTACCTATGCTATGATAGACTAAACCTCCCCCACTGCTATGATCGTCTGCCCAAAAAAAATGGAAAAGGGGAACAAGTGGGTGAGAAAAAAAAAAGAAAAAAAACTAGGGAGCTTACAGTACCTATGCTATGATAGACTAAACCTCCCCCACTGCTATGATCGTCTGCCCGAAAAAAATGGAAAAGGGGAACAAGTGGGCGAGAAAAAAAAAGAAAAAGAACTAGGGAGCTTACAGTACCTATGCTATGATAGACTTAACCTCCCCCACTGCTATGATCGTCTGCCCGAAAAAAATGGAAAAGGGGAACAAGTGGGTGAGAAAAAAAAAAGAAAAAAAACTAGGGTGCTTACAGTACTTATGCTAAGATAGACTAACCTCCCCCCATACTGCATAGATCTGCCCGAAAAAAATGGAAAAGGGGAACAAGTGGGTGAGAAAAAAAAAAGAAAAAGAACTAGGGAGCTTACAGTACCTATGCCATGATAGACTAAACTTCCCTCACTGCTATGATCGTCTGCCCGAAAAAAATGGAAAAGGGGAACAAGTGGGTGAGAAAAAAAAAAAGAAAAAGAACTAGGGTGCTTACAGTACCTATGCTATGATAGACTAACCCCCCCCCATACTGCATAGATCTGCCCGAAAAAAATGGAAAAGGGGAACAAGTGGGTGAGAAAAAAAAAAGAAAAAGAACTAGGGAGCTTACAGTACCTATACTATGATAGACTAAACCTCCCCCACTGCTATGATCGTCTGCCCGAAAAAAATGGAAAAGGGGAACAAGTGGGTGAGAAAAAAAAAAGAAAAAGAACTAGGGTGCTTACAGTACCTATGCTATGATAGACTAACCACCCCCTCCCCCATACTGCATAGATCTGCCCGAAAAAAATGGAAAAGGGGAACAAGTGGGTGAGAAAAAAAAAAGAAAAAGAACTAGGGAGCTTACAGTACCTATGCTATGATAGACTAAACCTCCCCCACTGCTGTGATTGTCTTCCCGAAAAAAATGGAAAAGGGGAACAAGTGGGTGAGAAAAAAAAAAGAAAAAGAACTAGGGTGCTTACAGTACCTATGCTTTGATAGAATAACCCCCCCCCCCCATACTGCATAGATCTGCCCGAAAAAAATGGAAAAGGGGAACAAGTGGGTGAGAAAAAAAAAAGAAAAAGAACTAGGGAGCTTACAGTACCTATGCTATGATAGACTAAACCTCCCCCACTGCTATGATCGTCTGCCCGAAAAAAATGGAAAAGGGGAACAAGTGGGTGAGAAAAAAAAAAGAAAAAGAACTAGTGTGCTTACAGTACCTATGCTATGATAGACTAACCCCCCCCCCATACTGCATAAATCTGCCAAAAAAAAAGGGAAAAGGGGAACAAGTGGGTGAGAAAAAAAAAAAAAAAAGAACTAAGGAGCTTACAGTACCTATGCTATGATAGACTAAACCTCCCCCACTGCTATGATCGTCTGCCCGAAAAAAATGGAAAAGGGGAACAAGTGGGTGAAAAAAAAAAAGAAAAAGAACTAGGGTGCTTACAGTACCTATGCTATGATAGATTAACCACCCCCCCCCATACTGCATAGATCTGCCCGAAAAAAATGGAAAAGGGGAACAAGTGGGTGAGAAAAAAAAAAGAAAAAGAACTAGGGAGCTTACAGTACCTATGCTATGATAAACTAAACCTCCCCCACTGCTATGATCGTCTACCCGAAAAAAATGGAAAAGGGGAACAAGTGGGTGAGAAAAAAAAAAGAAAAAGAACAAGGGTGCTTACAGTACCTATGCTATGATAGATTAACCCCCCCCCATACTGCATAGATCTGCCCGAAAAAAATGGAAAAGGGGAACAAGTGGGTGAGAAAAAAAAAAGAAAAAGAACTAGGGAGCTTACAGTACCTTTGCTATGATAGACTAAACCTCCCCCACTGCTATGATCGTCTGCCCAAAAAAAATGGAAAAGGGGAACAAGTGGGTGAGAAAAAAAAAAGAAAAAGAACTAAGGTGCTTACAGTACCTATGCTATGATAGACTAACCCCCCCCCATACTGCATAGATCTGTCCGAAAAAAATGGAAAAGGGGAACAAGTGGGTGAGAAAAAAAAAAGAAAAAGAACTAGGGAGCTTACAGTACCTATGCTATGATAGACTAAACCTCCCCCACTGCTATGATCGTCTGCCCGAGAAAAATGGAAAAGGGGAACAAGTGGGTGAGAAAAAAAAAAGAAAAAGAACTAGGGTGCTTACAATACCTATGCTATGATAGACTAACCCCCCCCCCATACTGCATAGATCTGCCCGAAAAAAATGGAAAAGGGGAACAAGTGGGTGAGAAAAAAAAAAGAAAAAGAACTAGGGAGCTTACAATACCTATGCTATGATAGACTAAACTTCCCTCACTGCTATGATCATCTGCCCGAAAAAAATGGAAAAAGGGAACAAGTGGGTGAGAAAAAAAAAAAAAAAAGAACTAGGGTGCTTACAGTACCTATGCAATGATAGACTAACCCCCCCCATACTGCATAGATCTGCCCGAAAAAAATGGAAAAGGGGAACGAGTGGGTGAGAAAAAAAAAAGAAAAAGAACTAGGGAGCTTACAGTACCTATGCTATGATAGACTAAACCTCCCCCACTGCTATGATCGTCTGCCCGAAAAAAATGGAAAAGGGGAACAAGTGGGTGAGAAAAAAAAAAGCGAAAGAACTAGGGTGCTTACAGTACCTATGCTATGATAGACTAACCCGACCCCCATACTGCATAGATCTGCCCGAAAAAAATGGAAAAGGGGAACAAGTGGGTGAGAAAAAAAAAAGAAAAAGAACTAGGGAGCTTACAGTACCTATGCTATGATAGACTAAACCTCCCCCACTGCTATGATCGTCTGCCCGAAAAAAATGGAAAAGGGGAACAAGTGGGTGAGAAAAAAAAAGAAAAAGAACTAGGGAGCTTACAGTACCTATGCTATGATAGACTAAACTTCCCTCACTGCTATGATCGTCTGCCCGAAAAAAATGGAAAAGGGGAACAAGTGGGTGAGAAAAAAAAAGAAAAAGAACTAGGGTGCTTACAGTACCTATGCTATGATAGATTAACCAGCCCCCCCATACTGCATAGATCTGCCCGAAAAAAATGGAAAAGAGGAACAAGTGGGTGAGAAAAAAAAAAGAAAAAGAACTAGGGAGCTTACAGTACCTATGCTATGATAAACTAAACCTCCCCCACTGCTATGATCGTCTACCCGAAAAAAATGGAAAAGGGGAACAAGTGGGTGAGAAAAAAAAAAGAAAAAGAACTAGGGTGCTTACAGTACCTATGCTATGATAGACTAACCCCCCCCCCATACTGCATAGATCTGCCCGAAAAAAATGGAAAAGGGGAACAAGTGGGTGAGAAAAAAAAAGAAAAAGAACTAGGGAGCTTACAGTACCTATGCTATGATAGACTAAACCTCCCCCACTGCTATGATCGTCTGCCCAAAAAAAATGGAAAAGGGGAACAAGTGGGTGAGAAAAAAAAAAGAAAAAGAACTAGGGTGCTTACAGTACCTATGCTATGATAGACTAACCACCCCCCATACTGCATAGATCTGCCCGAAAAAAATGGAAAAGGGGAACAAGTGGGTGAGAAAAAAAAAAGAAAAAGAACTAGGGAGCTTACAGTACCTATGCTATGATAGACTAAACCTCCCCCACTGCTATGATCGTCTGCCCAAAAAAAATGGAAAAGGGGAACAAGTGGGTGAGAAAAAAAAAAGAAAAAGAACTAGGGAGCTTACAGTACCTATGCTATGATAGACTAACCCCCCCCCCATACTGCATAGATCTGCCCGAAAAAAATGGAAAAGGGGAACAAGTGGGTGAGAAAAAAAAAAGAAAAAGAACTAGGGAGCTTACAGTACCTATGCTATGATAGACTAAACCTCCCCCACTGCTATGATCGTCTGCCCAAAAAAAATGGAAAAGGGGAACAAGTGGGTGAGAAAAAAAAAAGAAAAAGAACTAGGGTGCTTACAGTACCTATGCTATGATAGACTAACCCCCCCATACTGCATAGATCTGCCCGAAAAAAATGGAAAAGGGGAACAAGTGGGTGAGAAAAAAAAAGAAAAAGAACTAGGGAGCTTACAGTACCTATGCTATGATAGACTAAACCTCCCCCACTGCTATGATCGTCTGCCCGAAAAAAATGGAAAAGGGGAACAAGTGGGTGAGAAAAAAAAAGAAAAAGAACTAGGGAGCTTACAGTACCTATGCTATGATAGACTAAACTTCCCTCACTGCTATGATCGTCTGCCCGAAAAAAATGGAAAAGGGGAACAAGTGGGTGAGAAAAAAAAAGAAAAAGAACTAGGGTGCTTACAGTACCTATGCTATGATAGATTAACCACCCCCCCATACTGCATAGATCTGCCCGAAAAAAATGGAAAAGGGGAACAAGTGGGTGAGAAAAAAAAAAGAAAAAGAACTAGGGAGCTTACAGTACCTATGCTATGATAAACTAAACCTCCCCCACTGCTATGATCGTCTACCCGAAAAAAATGGAAAAGGGGAACAAGTGGGTGAGAAAAAAAAAAGAAAAAGAACTAGGGTGCTTACAGTACCTATGCTATGATAGACTAACCCCCCCCCCCATACTGCATAGATCTGCCCGAAAAAAATGGAAAAGGGGAACAAGTGGGTGAGAAAAAAAAAAGAAAAAGAACTAGGGAGCTTACAGTACCTATGCTATGATAGACTAAACCTCCCCCACTGCTATGATCGTCTGCCCAAAAAAAATGGAAAAGGGGAACAAGTGGGTGAGAAAAAAAAAAGAAAAAGAACTAGGGAGCTTACAGTACCTATGCTATGATAGACTAACCCCCCCCCCATACTGCATAGATCTGCCCGAAAAAAATGGAAAAGGGGAACAAGTGGGTGAGAAAAAAAAAAGAAAAAGAACTAGGGAGCTTACAGTACCTATGCTATGATAGACTGACCCCCCCCCATACTGCATAGATCTGCCCAAAAAAAATGGAAAAGGGGAACAAGTGGGTGAGAAAAAAAAAGAAAAAGAACTAGGGTGCTTACAGTACCTATGCTATGATAGACTAACCCCCCCCATACTGCATAGATCTGCCCGAAAAAATGGAAAAGTGGAACAAGTGGGTGAGAAAAAAAAAAAGAAAAAGAACTAGGGAGCTTACAGTACCTATGCTATGATAGACTAAACCTCCCCCACTGCTATGATCGTCTGCCCGAGAAAAATGGAAAAGGGGAACAAGTGGGTGAGAAAAAAAAAAGAAAAAGAACTAGGGTGCTTACAGTACCTATGCTATGATAGACTAACCCCCCCCCCCATACTGCATAGATCTGCCCGAAAAAAATGGAAAAGGGGAACAAGTGGGTGAGAAAAAAAAAAGAAAAAGAACTAGGGAGCTCACAGTACCTATGCTATGATAGACTAAACATCCCCCACTGCTATGATCGTCTGCCCGAAAAAAATGGAAAAGGGGAACAAGTGGGTGAGAAAAAAAAAAAAGAAAAAGAACTAGGGAGCTTACAGTACCTATGCTATGATAGACTAAACCTCCCCCACTGCTATGATCGTCTGCCCGAAAAAAATGGAAAAGGGGAACAAGTGGGTGAAAAAAAAAAAGAAAAAGAACTAGGGTGCTTACAGTACCTATGCTATGATAGACTAACCCCCTCCCCCCATACTGCATAGATCTGCCCGAAAAAAATGGAAAAGGGGAACAAGTGGGTGAGAAAAAAAAAGAAAAAGAACTAGGGAGCTTACAGTACCTATGCTATGATAGACTAAACCTCCCCCACTGCTATGATCGTCTGCCCGAAAAAAATGGAAAAGGGGAAAGGGTGGGTGAGAAAAAAAAAAAAAACTAGGGTGCTTACAGTACCTATGCTATGATAGACAACCCCCCCCCATACTGCATAGATCTGCCCGAAAAAAATGGAAAAGGGGAACAAGTGGGTGAGAAAAAAAAAGAAAAAGAACTAGGGAGCTTACAGTACCTATGCTATGATAGACTAAACTTCCCTCACTGCTATGATCGTCTGCCCGAAAAAAATGGAAAAGGGGAACAAGTGGGTAAGAAAAAAAAAAGAAAAAGAACTAGGGTGCTTACAGTACCTATGCTATGATAGACAACCCCCCCCCCCATACTGCATAGATCTACCCGAAAAAAATGGAAAAGGGGAACAAGTGGGTGAGAAAAAAAAAGAAAAAGAACTAGGGTGCTTACAGTACCTATGCTATGATAGATTAACCACCCCCCCCATACTGCATAGATCTGCCCGAAAAAAATGGAAAAGGGGAACAAGTGGGTGAGAAAAAAAAAAGAAAAAGAACTAGGGAGCTTACAGTACCTATGCTATGATAAACTAAACCTCCCCCACTGCTATGATCGTCTACCCGAAAAAAATGGAAAAGGGGAACAAGTGGGTAAGAAAAAAAAAAGAAAAAGAACTAGGGTGCTTACAGTACCTATGCTATGATAGACAACCCCCCCCCCATACTGCATAGATCTACCCGAAAAAAATGGAAAAGGGGAACAAGTGGGTGAGAAAAAAAAAAGAAAAAGAACTAGGGAGCTTACAGTACCTATGCTATGATAGACTAAACCTACCCCACTGCTATGATCGTCTGCCCAAAAAAAATGGAAAAGGGGAACAAGTGGGTGAGAAAAAAAAAAGAAAAAGAACTAGGGTGCTTACAGTACCTATGCTATGATAGACTAACCCCTTCCCCCCATACTGCATAGATCTGCCCGAAAAAAATGGAAAAGGGGAACAAGTGGGTGAGAAAAAAAAAGAAAAAGAACTAGGGAGCTTACAGTACCTATGCTATGATAGACTAAACCTCCCCCACTGCTATGATCGTCTGCCCGAAAAAAATGGAAAAGGGGAAAGGGTGGGTGAGAAAAAAAAAAAAAACTAGGGTGCTTACAGTACCTATGCTATGATAGACAACCCCCCCCCATACTGCATAGATCTGCCCGAAAAAAATGGAAAAGGGGAACAAGTGGGTGAGAAAAAAAAAAGAAAAAGAACTAGGGAGCTTACAGTACCTATGCTATGATAAACTAAACCTCCCCCACTGCTATGATCGTCTACCCGAAAAAAATGGAGAAGGGGAACAAGTGGGTAAGAAAAAAAAAAGAAAAAGAACTAGGGTGCTTACAGTACCTATGCTATGATAGACAACCCCCCCCCCCCATACTGCATAGATCTACCCGAAAAAAATGGAAAAGGGGAACAAGTGGGTGAGAAAAAAAAAAGAAAAAGAACTAGGGAGCTTACAGTACCTATGCTATGATAGACTAAACCTCCCCCACTGCTATGATCGTCTGCCCAAAAAAAATGGAAAAGGGGAACAAGTGGGTGAGAAAAAAAAAAAGAAAAAGAACTAAGGTGCTTACAGTACCTATGCTATGATAGACTAACCCCCCCCCATACTGCATAGATCTGCCCGAAAAAAATGGAAAAGGGGAACAAGTGGGTGAGAAAAAAAAAAGAAAAAGAACTAGGGAGCTCACAGTACCTATGCTATGATAGACTAAACATCCCCCACTGCTATGATCGTCTGCCCGAAAAAAATGGAAAAGGGGAACAAGTGGGTGAGAAAAAAAAAAAAGAAAAAGAACTAGGGAGCTTACAGTACCTATGCTATGATAGACTAAACCTCCCCCACTGCTATGATCGTCTGCCCGAAAAAAATGGAAAAGGGGAACAAGTGGGTGAAAAAAAAAAAGAAAAAGAACTAGGGTGCTTACAGTACCTATGCTATGATAGACTAACCCCCTCCCCCCATACTGCATAGATCTGCCCGAAAAAAATGGAAAAGGGGAACAAGTGGGTGAGAAAAAAAAAGAAAAAGAACTAGGGAGCTTACAGTACCTATGCTATGATAGACTAAACCTCCCCCACTGCTATGATCGTCTGCCCGAAAAAAATGGAAAAGGGGAAAGGGTGGGTGAGAAAAAAAAAAAAAACTAGGGTGCTTACAGTACCTATGCTATGATAGACAACCCCCCCCCATACTGCATAGATCTGCCCGAAAAAAATGGAAAAGGGGAACAAGTGGGTGAGAAAAAAAAAGAAAAAGAACTAGGGAGCTTACAGTACCTATGCTATGATAGACTAAACTTCCCTCACTGCTATGATCGTCTGCCCAAAAAAAATGGAAAAGGGGAACAAGTGGGTGAGAAAAAAAAAGAAAAAGAACTAGGGTGCTTACAGTACCTATGCTATGATAGATTAACCACCCCCCCCATACTGCATAGATCTGCCCGAAAAAAATGGAAAAGGGGAACAAGTGGGTGAGAAAAAAAAAAGAAAAAGAACTAGGGAGCTTACAGTACCTATGCTATGATAAACTAAACCTCCCCCACTGCTATGAACGTCTACCCGAAAAAAATGGAAAAGGGGAACAAGTGGGTGAGAAAAAAAAAAGAAAAAGAACTAGGGTGCTTACAGTACCTATGCTATGATAGACAACCCCCCCCCCATACTGCATAGATCTACCCGAAAAAAATGGAAAAGGGGAACAAGTGGGTGAGAAAAAAAAAAGAAAAAGAACTAGGGAGCTTACAGTACCTATGCTATGATACACTAAACCTCCCCCACTGCTATGATCGTCTGCCCGAAAAAAATGGAAAAGGGGAACAAGTGGGCGAGAAAAAAAAAGAAAAAGAACTAGGGAGCTTACAGTACCTATGCTATGATAGACTTAACCTCCCCCACTGCTATGATCGTCTGCCCGAAAAAAATGGAAAAGGGGAACAAGTGGGTGAGAAAAAAAAAAGAAAAAAAACTAGGGTGCTTACAGTACTTATGCTAAGATAGACTAACCTCCCCCCTTACTGCATAGATCTGCCCGAAATAAATGGAAAAGGGGAACAAGTTGGTGAGAAAAAAAAAAGAAAAAGAACTAGGGAGCTTACAGTACCTATGCCATGATAGACTAAACTTCCCTCACTGCTATGATCGTCTGCCCGAAAAAAATGGAAAAGGGGAACAAGTGGGTGAGAAAAAAAAAAAAGAAAAAGAACTAGGGTGCTTACAGTACCTATGCTATGATAGACTAACCCCCCCCCATACTGCATAGATCTGCCCGAAAAAAATGGAAAAGGGGAACAAGTGGGTGAGAAAAAAAAATGAAAAAGAACTAGGGAGCTTACAGTACCTATACTATGATAGACTAAACCTCCCCCACTGCTGTGATTGTCTTCCCGAAAAAAATGGAAAAGGGGAACAAGTGGGTGAGAAAAAAAAAAGAAAAAGAACTAGGGTGCTTACAGTACCTATATTTTGATAGACTAACCCCCCCCCCATACTGCATAGATCTGCCCGAAAAAAATGGAAAAGGGGAACAAGTGGGTGAGAAAAAAAAAAAGAAAAAGAACTAGGGAGCTTACAGTACCTATGCTATGATAGACTAAACCTCCCCCACTGCTATGATCGTCTGCCCGAAAAAAATGGAAAAGGGGAACAAGTGGGTGAGAGAAAAAAAGAAAAATAAATAGTGTGCTTACAGTACCTATGCTATGATAGACTAACCACCCCCCCCCATACTGCATAAATCTGCCAAAAAAAAAGGGAAAAGGGGAACAAGTGGGTGAGAAAAAAAAAAGAAAAAGAACTAAGGAGCTTACAGTACCTATGCTATGATAGACTAAACCTCCCCCACTGCTATGATCGTCTGCCCGAAAAAAATGGAAAAGGGGAACAAGTGGGTGAGAAAAAAAAGAAAAAGAACTAGGGTGCTTACAGTACCTATGCTATGATAGATTAACCACCCCCCCCATACTGCATAGATCTGCCCGAAAAAAATGGAAAAGGGGAACAAGTGGGTGAGAAAAAAAAAAGAAAAAGAACTAGGGAGCTTACAGTACCTATGCTATGATAAACTAAACCTCCCCCACTGCTATGATCGTCTACCCAAAAAAAATGGAAAAGGGGAACAAGTGGGTGAGAAAAAAAAAAGAAAAAGAACTAGGGTGCTTACAGTACCTATGCTATGATAGACTAACCCCCCCCATACTGCATAGATCTGCCCGAAAAAAATGGAAAAGGGGAACAAGTGGGTGAGAAAAAAAAAAGAAAAAGAACTAGGGAGCTTACAGTACCTTTGCTATGATAGACTAAACCTCCCCCACTGCTATGATCGTCTGCCCAAAAAAAATGGAAAAGGGGAACAAGTGGGTGAGAAAAAAAAAAGAAAAAGAACTAAGGTGCTTACAGTACCTATGCTATGATAGACTAACCCCCCCCCCATACTGCATAGATCTGCCCGAAAAAAATGGAAAAGGGGAACAAGTGGGTGAGAAAAAAAAAAGAAAAAGAACTAGGGAGCTTACAGTACCTATGCTATGATAGACTAAACCTCCCCCACTGCTATGATCGTCTGCCCGAAAAAAATGGAAAAGGGGAACAAGTGGGTGAGAAAAAAAAAAGAAAAAGAACTAGGGTGCTTACAGTACCTATGCTATGATAGACTGACCCCCCCCCATACTGCATAGATCTGCCCGAAAAAAATGGAAAAGGGGAACAAGTGGGTGAGAAAAAAAAAGAAAAAGAACTAGGGTGCTTACAGTACCTATGCTATGATAGACTAACCCCCCCCATACTGCATAGATCTGCCTGAAAAAATGGAAAAGTGGAACAAGTGGGTGAGAAAAAAAAAAAGAAAAAGAACTAGGGAGCTTACAGTACCTATGCTATGATAGACTAAACCTCCCCCACTGCTATGATCGTCTGCCCGAGAAAAATGGAAAAGGGGAACAAGTGGGTGAGAAAAAAAAAAGAAAAAGAACTAGGGTGCTTACAATACCTATGCTATGATAGACTAACCCCCCCCATACTGCATAGATCTGCCCAAAAAAAATGGAAAAGGGGAACAAGTGGGTGAGAAAAAAAAAAAGAAAAAGAACTAGGGAGCTTACAATACCTATGCTATGATAGACTAAACTTCCCTCACTGCTATGATCATCTGCCCGAAAAAAATGGAAAAAGGGAACAAGTGGGTGAGAAAAAAAAAAAAAAAAGAACTAGGGTGCTTACAGTACCTATGCAATGATAGACTAACCCCCCCATACTGCATAGATCTGCCCGAAAAAAATGGAAAAGGGGAACAAGTGGGTGAGAAAAAAAAAAGGAAAAAGAACTAGGGAGCTTACAGTACCTATGCTATGATAGACTAAACCTCCCCCACTGCTATGATCGTCTGCCCGAAAAAAATGGAAAAGGGGAACAAGTGGGTGTGAAAAAAAAAAGAAAAAGAACTAGGGTGCTTACAGTACCTATGCTATGATAGACTAACCATTCCCCCCCCATACTGCATAGATCTGCCCGAAAAAAATGGAAAAGGGGAACAAGTGGGTGAGAAAAAAAAAAGAAAAAGAACTAGGGTGCTTACAGTACCTATGCTATGATAGACTAAACCTCCCCCACTGCTATGATCGTCTGCCCGAAAAAAATGGAAAAGGGGAACAAGTGGGTGAGAAAAAAAAAAGAAAAAGAACTAGGGTGCTTACAGTACCTATGCTATGACAGACTAACCCCCCCCATACAGCATGGATCTGCCCAAAAAATGGAAAAGGGGAACAAGTGGGTGAGAAAAAAAAAGAAAAAGAACTAGGGTGCTTACAGTACCTATGCTATGATAGACTAACCCCCCCCATACTGCATAGATCTGCCCGAAAAAAATGGAAAAGGGGAACAAGTGGGTGAGAAAAAAAAAAGAAAAAGAACTAGGGAGCTTACAGTACCTATGCTATGATAGACTAAACCTCCCCCACTGCTATGATCGTCTGCCCGAAAAAAATGGAAAAGGGGAACAAGTGGGTGAGAAAAAAAAAAGAAAAAGAACTAGGGTGCTTACAGTACCTATGCTATGATAGACTAACCCCCCCCATACTGCATAGATCTGCCCGAAAAAAATGGAAAAGGGGAACAAGTGGGTGAGAAAAAAAAAGAAAAAGAACTAGGGAGCTTACAGTACCTATGCTATGATAGACTAACCCCCCCCCATACTGCATAGATCTGCCCGAAAAAAATGGAAAAGGGGAACAAGTGGGTGAGAAAAAAAAAAGAAAAAGAACTAGGAAGCTTACAGTACCTATGCTATGATAGACTAAACCTCCCCCACTGCTATGATCGTCTGCCCGAAAAAAATGGAAAAGGGGAACAAGTGGGTGAGAAAAAAAAAAGAAAAAGAACTAGGGTGCTTACAGTACCTATGCTATGATAGACTAACCACCCCCCCCCATACTGCATAGATCTGCCCGAAAAAAATGGAAAAGGGGAACAAGTGGGTGAGAAAAAAAAAAGAAAAAGAACTAGGGAGCTTACAGTACCTATGCTATGATAGACTAAACCTCCCCCACTGCTATGATCGTCTGCCCAAAAAAAATGGAAAAGGGGAACAAGTGGGTGAGAAAAAAAAAAAGAAAAAGAACTAGGGTGCTTACAGTACCTATGCTATGATAGACTAACCCCCCCCCCCCCATACTGCATAGATCTGCCCGAAAAAAATGGAAAAGGGGAACAAGTGGGTGAGAAAAAAAAAAGAAAAAGAACTAGGGAGCTTACAGTACCTATGCTATGATAGACTAAACCTCCCCCACTGCTATGATCGTCTGCCCGAAAAAAATGGAAAAGGGGAACAAGTGGGTGAGAAAAAAAAAAGAAAAAGAACTAGGGTGCTTACAGTTCCTATGCTATGATAGACTAACCACCCCCCCCCCATTCTGCATAGATCTACCCGAAAAAAATGGAAAAGGGGAACAAGTGGGTGAGAAAAAAAAAAGAAAAAGAACTAGGGAGCTTACAGTACCTATGCTATGATAGACTAAACCTCCCCCACTGCTATGATCGTCTGCCCGAAAAAAATGGAAAAGGGGAACAAGTGGGTGAGAAAAAAAAAAGAAAAAGAACTAGGGTGCTTACAGTACCTATGCTATGATAGACTAACCCCCCCTCATACTGCATAGATCTGCCCGAAAAAAATGGAAAAGGGGAACAAGTGGGTGAGAAAAAAAAAAAGAAAAAGAACTAGGGTGCTTACAGTACCTATGCTATGATAGACTAACCCCCCCCCATACTGCATAGATCTGCCCGAAAAAAATGGAAAAGGGGAACAAGTGGGTGAGAAAAAAAAAGAAAAAGAACTAGGGAGCTTACAGTACCTATGCTATGATAGACTAAACCTCCCCCACTGCTATGATTGTCTGCCCGAAAAAAATGGAAAAGGGGAACAAGTGGGTGAGAAAAAAAAAAGAAAAAGAACTAGGGTGCTTACAGTACCTATGCTATGATAGACTAACCCCCCCCCCATACTGCATAGATCTGCCCGAAAAAAATGGAAAAGGGGAACAAGTGGGTGAGAAAAAAAAAAGAAAAAGAACTAGGGTGCTTACAGTACCTATGCTATGATAGACTGACCCCCCCTCCATACTGCATAGATCTGCCCGAAAAAAATGGAAAAGGGGAACAAGTGGGTGAGAAAAAAAAAAGAAAAAGAACTAGGGAGCTTACAGTACCTATGCTATGATAGACTAAACCTACCCCACTGCTATGATCGTCTGCCCGAAAAAAATGGAAAAGGGGAACAAGTGGGTGAGAAAAAAAAAAGAAAAAGAACTAGGGTGCTTACAGTACCTATGCTATGATGGACTAACCCCTCCCCGCATACTGCATAGATCTGCCCGAAAAAAATGGAAAAGGGGAACAAGTGGGTGAGAAAAAAAAAGAAAAAGAACTAGGGTGCTTACAGTACCTATGCTATGATAGACTAACCCCCCCCCATACTGCATAGATCTGCCCGAAAAAAATGGAAAAGGGGAACAAGTGGGTGAGAAAAAATAAAGAAAAAGAACTAGGGAGCTTACAGTACCTATGCTATGATAGACTAAACCCCCCCCACTGCTATGATCGTCTGCCCGAAAAAAATGGAAAAGGGGAACAAGTGGGCGAGAAAAAAAAAAGAAAAAGAACTAGGGTGCTTACAGTACCTATGCTATGATAGACTAACCCCCCCCATACTGCACAGATCTGCCCGAAAAAAATGGAAAAGGGGAACAAGTGGGTGAGAAAAAAAAAAGAAAAAGAACTAGGGAGCTTACAGTACCTATGCTATGATAGACTAAACCTCCCCCACTGCTATGATCGTCTGCCCGAAAAAAATGGAAAAGGGGAACAAGTGGGTGAGAAAAAAAAAAGAAAAAGAACTAGGGTGCTTACAGTACCTATGCTATGACAGACTAAACCCCCCCCCCATACTGCATAGATCTGCCCGAAAAAAATGGAAAAGGGGAACAAGTGGGTGAGAAAAAAAAAAGAAAAAGAACTAGGGAGCTTACAGTACCTATGCTATGATAGATTAAACCTCCCCCACTGCTATGATCGTCTGCCCGAAAAAAATGGAAAAGGGGAACAAGTGGGTGAGAAAAAAAAAAGAAAAAGAACTAGGGTGCTTACAGTACCTATGCTATGATAGACTAACCCCCCCCCATACTGCATAGATCTGCCCGAAAAAAATGGAAAAGGGTAACAAGTGGGTGAGAAAAAAAAAAGAAAAAGAACTAGGGAGCTTACAGTACCTATGCTATGATAGACTAAACCTCCCCCACTGCTATGATCGTCTGCGAGAAAAAAATGGAAAAGGGGAACAAGTGGGTGAGAAAAAAAAAAGAAAAAGAACTAGGGTGCTTACAGTACCTATGCTATGATAGACTAACCCCCCCCCATACTGCATAGATCTGCCCGAAAAAAATGGAAAAGGGGAACAAGTGGGTGAGAAAAAAAAAAGAAAAAGAACTAGGGAGCTTACAGTACCTATGCTATGATAGACTAAACCTCCCCCACTGCTATGATCGTCTGCCCGAAAAAAATGGAAAAGGGGAACAAGTGGGTGAGAAAAAAAAAAGAAAAAGAACTAGGGTGCTTACAGTACCTATGCTATGATAGACTAACCCCCCCCCATACTGCATAGATCTGCCCGAAAAAAATGGAAAAGGGGAACAAGTGGGTGAGAAAAAAAAAAGAAAAAGAACTAGGGAGCTTACAGTACCTATGCTATGATAGACTAAACCTCCCCCACTGCTATGATCGTCTGCCCGAAAAAAATGGAAAACGGGAACAAGTGGGTGAGAAAAAAAAAAAGAAAAAGAACTAGGGTGCTTACAGTACCTATGCTATGATAGACTAACCCCCCCCCATACTGCATAGATCTGCCCGAAAAAAATGGAAAAGGGGAACAAGTGGGTGAGAAAAAAAAAAGAAAAAGAACTAGGGAGCTTACAGTACCTATGCTATGATAGACTAAACCTCCCCCACTGCTATGATCGTCTGCCCGAAAAAAATGGAAAAGGGGAACAAGTGGGTGAGAAAAAAAAAAGAAAAAGAACTAGGGTGCTTACAGTACCTATGCTATGATAGACTAAACCCCCCTCCATACTGCATAGATCTGCCCGAAAAAAAAAATGAAAAGGGGAACAAGTGGGTGAGAAAAAAAAAGAAAAAGAACTAGGGTGCTTACAGTACCTATGCTATGATAGACTAACCACCCCCCCCCCATACTGCATAGATCTGCCCGAAAAAAATGGAAAAGGGGAACAAGTGGGTGAGAAAAAAAAAAGAAAAAGAACTAGGGAGCTTACAGTACCTATGCTATGATAGACTAAACCTCCCCCACTGCTATGATTGTCTGCCCAAAAAAAATGGAAAAGGGGAACAAGTGGGTGAGAAAAAAAAAAGAAAAAGAACTAGGGTGCTTACAGTACCTATGCTATGATAGACTAACCCCACCCCCATACTGCATAGATCTGCCCGAAAAAAATGGAAAAGGGGAACAAGGGGGTGAGAAAAAAAAACGAAAAAGAACTAGGGAGCTTACAGTACCTATGCTATGATAGACTAAACCTCCCCCACTGCTATGATCGTCTGCCCTAAAAAAATGGAAAAGGGGAACAAGTGGGTGAAAAAAAAAAAGAAAAAGAACTAGGGTGCTTACAGTACCTATGCAATGATAAACTACCCCCCCCCCATAATGCATAGATCTGCCCGGAAAAAAATGGAAAAGGGGAACAAGTGAGTGAGAAAAAAAAAGAAAAAGAACTAGGGTGCTTACAGTACCTATGCTATGATAGACTAACCACCCCCCCCATACTGCATAGATCTGCCCAAAAAAAATGGAAAATGGGAACAAGTGGGTGAGAAAAAAAGAAGAAAAAGAACTAGGGAGCTTACAGTACCTATGCTATGATAGACTAAACCTCACCCATTGCTATGATCGTCTGCCCGAAAAAAATGGAAAAGGGGAACAAGTGGGTGAGAAAAAAAAAAGAAAAAGAACTAGGGTGCTTACAGTACCTCTGCTATGATTGACTAACCCCCCCCATACTGCATAGATCTGCCCGAAAAAAATAGAAAAGGGGAACAAGTGGGTGAGAAAAAAAAAAGAAAAAGAACTAGGGAGCTTACAGTACCTATGCTATGATAGACTAAACCTCCCCCACTGCTATGATCGTCTGCCCGAAAAAAATGGAAAAGGGGAACAAGTGGGTGAGAAAAAAAAAAGGAAAAGAACTAGGGTGCTTACAGTACCTATGCTATGATAGACTAACCCGCCCCCCATACTGCATAGATCTGCCCGAAAAAAATGGAAAAGGGGAACAAGTGGGTGAGAAAAAAAAAAGAAAAAGAACTAGGGAGCTTACAGTACCTATGCTATGATAGACTAACCCCCCCCCATACTGCATAGATCTGCCCGAAAAAAATGGAAAAGGGGAACAAGTGGGTGAGAAAAAAAAAAGAAAAAGAACTAGGGAGCTTACAGTACCTATGCTATGATAGACTAAACCTCCCCCACTGCTATGATCGTCTGCCCGAAAAAAATGGAAAAGGGGAACAAGTGGGTGAGAAAAAAAAAAGAAAAAGAACTAGGGTGCTTACAGTACCTATGCTATGATAGACTAACCCCCCCCCATACTGCATAGATCTGCCCGAAAAAAATGGAAAAGGGGAACAAGTGGGTGAGAAAAAAAAAAGAAAAAGAACTAGGGTGCTTACAGTACCTATGCTATGATAGACTAACCCCCCCCATACTGCATAGATCTGCCCGAAAAAAATGGAAAAGGGGAACAAGTGGGTGAGAAAAAAAAAAGAAAAAGAACTAGGGAGCTTACAGTACCTATGCTATAATAGACTAAACCTCCCCCACTGCTATGATCGTCTGCGCGAAAAAAATGGAAAAGGGGAACAAGTGGGTGAGAAAAAAAAAAGAAAAAGAGCTAGGGTGCTTACAGTACCTATGCTATGATAGACTAACCCCCCCCCCATACTGCATAGATCTGCCCGAAAAAAATGGAAAAGGGGAACAAGTGGGTGAAAAAAAAAGAAAAAGAACTAGGGTGCTTACAGTACCTATGCTATGATAGACTAACCATCCCCCCATACTGCATAGATCTGCCCAAAAAAAATGGAAAAGGGGAACAAGTGGGTGAGAAAAAAAAAAGAAAAAGAACTAGGGAGCTTACAGTACCTATGCTATGATAGACTAAACCTCCCCCACTGCTATGATCGTCTGCCCGAAAAAATGGAAAAGGGGAACAAGTGGGTGAGAAAAAAAAAAGAAAAAGAACTAGGGTGCTTACAGTACCTATGCTATCATAGACTAACCCCCCCCCCATACTGCATAGATCTGCCCGAAAAAAATGGAAAAGGGGAACAAGTGGGTGAGAAAAAAAAAAAGAAAAAGAACTAGGGAGCTTACAGTACCTATGCTATGATAGACTAAACCTCCCCCACTGCTATGGTCGTCTGCCCGAAAAAAATGGAAAAGGGGAACAAGTGGGTGAGAAAAAAAAAAAGAAAAAGAACTAGGGTGCTTACAGTACCTATGCTATGATAGACTAACCCCCCCCCATACTGCATAGATCTGCCCGAAAAAAATGGAAAAGGGGAACAAGTGGGTGAGAAAAAAAAAAGAAAAAGAAATAGGGTGCTTACAGTACCTATGCTATGATAGACTAACCACCCCCCCCATACTGCATAGATCTGCCCGAAAAAAATGGAAAAGGGGAACAAGTGGGTGAGAAAAAAAAAGAAAAAGAACTAGGGAGCTTACAGTACCTATGCTATGATAGATTAAACCTCCCCCACTGCTATGATCGTCTGCCCGAAAAAAATGGAAAAGGGGAACAAGTGGGTGAGAAAAAAAAAAGAAAAAGAACTAGGGTGCTTACAGTACCTATGCTATGATAGACTAACCCCCCCCCATACTGCATAGATCTGCCCGAAAAAAATGGAAAAGGGGAACAAGTGGGTGAGAAAAAAAAAAGAAAAAGAACTAGGGAGCTTACAGTACCTATGCTATGATAGACTGAACCTCCCCCACTGCTATGATCGTCTGCCCGAAAAAAATGGAAAAGGGGAACAAGTGGGTGAGAAAAAAAAAAGAAAAAGAACTAGGGTGCTTACAGTACCTATGCTATGATAGACTAACCACCCTCCACCATACTGCATAGATCTGCCCGAAAAAAATGGAAAAAGGGAACAAGTGGGTGAGAAAAAAAAAAGAAAAAGAACTAGGGAGCTTACAGTACCTATGCTATGATAGACTAAACCTTCCCCACTGCTATGATCGTCTGCCTGAAAAAAATGGAAAAGGGGAACAAGTGGGTGAGAAAAAAAAAAAGAAAAAGAACTAGGGTGCTTACAGTACCTATGCTATGATAGACTAACCCCCCCCCATACTGCATAGATCTGCCCGAAAAAAATGGAAAAGGGGAACAAGTGGGTGAGAAAAAAAAAGAAAAAGAACTAGGGAGCTTACAGTACCTATGCTATGATAGAGTAAACCTCCCCCACTGCTATGATCGTCTGCCCGAAAAAAATGGAAAAGGGGAACAAGTGGGTGAGAAAAAAGAAAGAAAAAGAACTAGGGTGCTTACAGTACCTATGCTATGATAGACTAACCCCCCCCCTCCCATACTGCATAGATCTGCCCGAAAAAAATGGAAAAGGGGAACAAGTGGGTGAGAAAAAAAAAAGAAAAAGAACTATGGAGCTTACAGTACATATGCTATGATAGACTAAACCTCCCCCACTGCTATGATCGTCTGCCCGAAAAAAATGGAAAAGGGGAACAAGTGGGTGAGAAAAAAAAAAGAAAAAGAACTAGGGTGCTTACAGTACCTATGCTATGATAGACTAACCCCCCCCATACTGCATAGATCTGCCTGAAAAAAATGGAAAAGGGGAACAAGTGGGTGAGAAAAAAAAAAGAAAAAGAACTAGGGAGCTTACAGTACTTATGCTATGATAGACTAAACCTCCCCCACTGCTATGATCGTCTGCCCGAAAAAAATGGAAAAGGGGAACAAGTGGGTGAGAAAAAAAAAAGAAAAAGAACTAGGGTGCTTACAGTACCTATGCTATGATAGACTAACCCCCCCCCCCATACTGCATAGATCTGCCCGAAAAAAATGGAAAAGGGGAACAAGTGGGTGAGAAAAAAAAAGAAAAAGAACTAGGGAGCTTACAGTACCTATGCTATGATAGACTAAACCTCCCCCACTGCTATGATCGTCAGCCCGAAAAAAATGGAAAAGGGGAACAAGTGGGTGAGAAAAAAAAAAGAAAAAGAACTAGGGTGCTTACAGTACCTATGCTATGATAGACTAACCCCCCCCATACTGCATAGATCTGCCCGAAAAAAATGGAAAAGGGGAACAAGTGGGTGAGAAAAAAAAAGAAAAAGAACTAGGGAGCTTACAGTACCTATGCTATGATAGACTAAACCTCCCCCACTGCTATGATCGTCTGCCCGAAAAAAATGGAAAAGGGGAACAAGTGGGTGAGAAATAAAAAGAAAAAGAACTAGGGTGCTTACAGTACCTATGCTATGATAGACTACCCCCCCCCATACTGCATAGATCTGCCCGAAAAAAATGGAAAAGGGGAACAAGTGGGTGAGAAAAAAAAAGAAAAAGAACTAGGGAGCTTACAGTACCTATGCTATGATAGACTAAACCTCCCCCACTGCTATGATCGTCTGCCCGAAAAAAATGGAAAAGGGGAACAAGTGGGTGAGAAAAAAAAAAGAAAAAGAACTAGGGTGCTTACAGTACCTATGCTATGATAGACTAACCCCCCCCCATACTGCATAGATCTGCCCGAAAAAAATGGAAAAGGGGAACAAGTGGGTGAGAAAAAAAAAAGAAAAAGAAATAGGGAGCTTACAGTACCTATGCTATGATAGACTAAACCTCCCCCACTGCTATGATCGTCTGCCCAAAAAAAATGGAAAAGGGGAACAAGTGGGTGAGAAAAAAAAAAGAAAAAGAACTAGGGTGCTTACAGTACCTATGCTATGATAGACTAACCCCCCCCCATACTGCATAGATCTGCCCGAAAAAAATGGAAAAGGGGAACAAGTGGGTGAGAAAAAAAAAAGAAAAAGAACTAGGGAGCTTACAGTACCTATGCTATGATAGACTAAACCTCCCCCACCGCTATGATCGTCTGCCCGAAAAAAATGGAAAAGGGGAACAAGTGGGTGAGAAAAAAAAAAGAAAAAGAACTAGGGAGCTTACAGTACCTATGCTATGATAGACTAAACCTCCCCCACCGCTATGATCGTCTGCCCGAAAAAAATGGAAAAGGGGAACAAGTGGGTGAGAAAAAAAAAAGAAAAAGAACTAGGGAGCTTACAGTACCTATGCTATAATAGACTAAACCTCCCCCACTGCTATGATCGTCTGCCCGAAAAAAATGGAAAAGGGGAACAAGTGGGTGAGAAAAAAAAAAGAAAAAGAACTAGGGTGCTTACAGTACCTATGCTATGATAGACTAACCCCCCCCATACTGCATAGATCTGCCCGAAAAAAATGGAAAAGGGGAACAAGTGGGTGAAAAAAAAAGAAAAAGAACTAGGGTGCTTACAGTACCTATGCTATGATAGACTAACCATCCCCCCATACTGCATAGATCTGCCCAAAAAAAATGGAAAAGGGGAACAAGTGGGTGAGAAAAAAAAAGAAAAAGAACTAGGGGGCTTACAGTACCTATGCTATGATAGACTAAACCTCCCCCACTGCTATGATCGTCTGCCCGAAAAAAATGGAAAAGGGGAACAAGTGGGTGAGAAAAAAAAAAGAAAAAGAACTAGGGTGCTTACAGTACCTATGCTATCATAGACTAACCCCCCCCCCATACTGCATAGATCTGCCCGAAAAAAATGGAAAAGGGGAACAAGTGGGTGAGAAAAAAAAAAAGAAAAAGAACTAGGGAGCTTACAGTACCTATGCTATGATAGACTAAACCTCCCCCACTGCTATGATCGTCTGCCCGAAAAAAATGGAAAAGGGGAACAAGTGGGTGAGAAAAAAAAAAGAAAAAGAACTAGGGTGCTTACAGTACCTATGCTATGATAGACTAACCCCCCCCCCCCATACTGCATAGATCTGCCCGAAAAAAATGGAAAAGGGGAACAAGTGGGTGAGAAAAAAAAAGAAAAAGAACTAGGGTGCTTACAGTACCTATGCTATGATAGACTAACCACCCCCCCCATACTGCATAGATCTGCCCGAAAAAAATGGAAAAGGGGAACAAGTGGGTGAGAAAAAAAAAAGAAAAAGAACTAGGGAGCTTACAGTACCTATGCTATGATAGACTAAACCTCCCCCACTGCTATGATCGTCTGCCCGAAAAAAATGGAAAAGGGGAACAAGTGGGTGAGAAAAAAAAAAGAAAAAGAACTAGGGTGCTTACAGTACCTATGCTATGATAGACTAACCACCTTCCCCCATACTGCATAGATCTGCCCGAAAAAAATTGAAAAAGGGAACAAGTGGCTGAGAAAAAAAAAAGAAAAAGAACTAGGGAGAGTACAGTACCTATGCTATGATAGACTAAACCTCCCCCACTGCTATGATCGTCTGCCCGAAAAAAATGGAAAAGGGGAACAAGTGGGTGAGAAAAAAAAAAGAAAAAGAACTAGGGTGCTTACAGTACCTATGCTATGATAGACTAACCCCCCCCCATACTGCATAGATCTGCCCGAAAAAAATGGAAAAGGGGAACAAGTGGGTGAGAAAAAAAAAGAAAAAGAACTAGGGTGCTTACAGTACCTATGCTATGATAGACTAACCACCCCCCCCATACTGCATAGATCTGCCCGAAAAAAATGGAGAAGGGGAACAAGTGGGTGAGAAAAAAAAAAGAAAAAGAACTAGGGAGCTTACAGTACCTATGCTATGATAGACTAAACCTCCCCCACTGCTATGATCGTCTGCCCGAAAAAAATGGAAAAGGGGAACAAGTGGGTGAGAAAAAAAAAAGAAAAAGAACTAGGGTGCTTACAGTACCTATGCTATGATAGACTAACCACCCCCCCCATACTGCATAGATCTGCCCGAAAAAAATGGAAAAGGGGAACAAGTGGGTGAGAAAAAAAAAAGAAAAAGAACTAGGGAGCTTACAGTACCTATGCTATGATAGACTAAACCTCCCCCACCGCTATGATCGTCTGCCCGAAAAAAATGGAAAAGGGGAACAAGTGGGTGAGAAAAAAAAAAGAAAAAGAACTAGGGAGCTTACAGTACCTATGCTATAATAGACTAAACCTCCCCCACTGCTATGATCGTCTGCCCGAAAAAAATGGAAAAGGGGAACAAGTGGGTGAGAAAAAAAAAAAGAAAAAGAACTAGGGTGCTTACAGTACCTATGCTATGATAGACTAACCCCCTCCCCATACTGCATAGATCTGCCCGAAAAAAATGGAAAAGGGGAACAAGTGGGTGAGAAAAAAAAAAGAAAAAGAACTAGGGAGCTTACAGTACCTATGCTATGATAGACTAAACCTCCCCCACTGCTATGATCGTCTGCCCGAAAAAAATGGAAAAGGGGAACAAGTGGGTGAGAAAAAAAAAAAGAAAAAGAACTAGGGTGCTTACAGTACCTATGCTATGATAGACTAACCCCCCCCCATACTGCATAGATCTGCCCGAAAAAAATGGAAAAGGGGAACAAGTGGGTGAGAAAAAAAAAGAAAAAGAACTAGGGTGCTTACAGTACCTATGCTATGATAGACTAACCACCCCCCCCATACTGCATAGATCTGCCCGAAAAAAATGGAAAAGGGGAACAAGTGGGTGAGAAAAAAAAAAGAAAAAGAACTAGGGAGCTTACAGTACCTATGCTATGATAGACTAAACCTCCCCCACTGCTATGATCGTCTGCCCGAAAAAAATGGAAAAGGGGAACAAGTGGGTGAGAAAAAAAAAAGAAAAAGAACTAGGGTGCTTACAGTACCTATGCTATGATAGACTAACCCCCCCCCATACTGCATAGATCTGCCCGAAAAAAATGGAAAAGGGGAACAAGTGGGTGAGAAAAAAAAAAAGAAAAAGAACTAGGGAGCTTACAGTACCTATGCTCTTATAGACTTAACCTCCCCCACTGCTATGATCGTCTGCCCGAAAAAAATGGAAAAGGGGAACAAGTGGGTGAGAAAAAAAAAAGAAAAAGAACTAGGGTGCTTACAGTACCTATGCTATGATAGACTAACCACCCTCCCCCATACTGCATAGATCTGCCCGAAAAAAATGGAAAAAGGGAACAAGTGGGTGAGAAAAAAAAAAGAAAAAGAACTAGGGAGCTTACAGTACCTATGCTATGATAGACTAAACCTCCCCCACTGCTATGATCGTCTGCCCGAAAAAAATGGAAAAGGGGAACAAGTGGGTGAGAAAAAAAAAAGAAAAAGAACTAGGGTGCTTACAGTACCTATGCTATGATAGACTAACCCCCCCCATACTGCATAGATCTGCCCGAAAAAAATGGAAAAGGGGAACAAGTGGGTGAGAAAAAAAAAAGAAAAAGAACTAGGGAGCTTACAGTACCTATGCTATGATAGACTAAACCTCCCCCACTGCTATGATCGTCTGCCCGAAAAAAATGGAAAAGGGGAACAAGTGGGTGAGAAAAAAAAAAGAAAAAGAACTAGGGAGCTTACAGTACCTATGCTATAATAGACTAAACCTCCCCCACTGCTATGATCGTCTGCCCGAAAAAAATGGAAAAGGGGAACAAGTGGGTGAGAAAAAAAAAGAAAAAGAACTAGGGTGCTTACAGTACCTATGCTATGATAGACTAACCCCCCCCATACTGCATAGATCTGCCCGAAAAAAATGGAAAAGGGGAACAAGTGGGTGAGAAAAAAAAAAGAAAAAGAACTAGGGAGCTTACAGTACCTATGCTATGATAGACTAAACCTCCCCCACTGCTATGATCGTCTGCCCGAAAAAAATGGAAAAGGGGAACAAGTGGGTGAGAAAAAAAAAAAAAAAAGAACTAGGGTGCTTACAGTACCTATGCTATGATAGACTAACCCCCCCCCATACTGCATAGATCTGCCCGAAAAAAATGGAAAAGGGGAACAAGTGGGTGAGAAAAAAAAAGAAAAAGAACTAGGGTGCTTACAGTACCTATGCTATGATAGACTAACCCCCCCCCATACTGCATAGATCTGCCCGAAAAAAATGTAAAAGGGGAACAAGTGGGTGAGAAAAAAAAAAGAAAAAGAACTAGGGAGCTTACAGTACCTATGCTATGATAGACTAAACCTCCCCCACTGCTATGATCGTCTGCCCGAAAAAAATGGAAAAGGGGAACAAGTGGGTGAGAAAAAAAAAAGAAAAAGAACTAGGGTGCTTACAGTACCTATGCTATGATAGACTAACCCCCCCCATACTGCATAGATCTGCCCGAAAAAAATGGAAAAGGGGAACAAGTGGGTGAGAAAAAAAAAAAGAAAAAGAACTAGGGAGCTTACAGTACCTATGCTCTTATAGACTGAACCTCCCCCACTGCTATGATCGTCTGCCCGAAAAAAATGGAAAAGGGGAACAAGTGGGTGAGAAAAAAAAAAGAAAAAGAACTAGGGTGCTTACAGTACCTATGCTATGATAGACTAAACCTCCCCCACTGCTATGATCGTCTGCCCGAAAAAAATGGAAAAGGGGAACAAGTGGGTGAGAAAAAAAAAAGAAAAAGAACTAGGGAGCTTACAGTACCTATGCTATAATAGACTAAACCTCCCCCACTGCTATGATCGTCTGCCCGAAAAAAATGGAAAAGGGGAACAAGTGGGTGAGAAAAAAAAAGAAAAAGAACTAGGGTGCTTACAGTACCTATGCTATGATAGACTAACCCCCCCCATACTGCATAGATCTGCCCGAAAAAAATGGAAAAGGGGAACAAGTGGGTGAGAAAAAAAAAAAGAAAAAGAACTAGGGAGCTTACAGTACCTATGCTATGATAGACTAAACCTCCCCCACTGCTATGATCGTCTGCCCGAAAAAAATGGAAAAGGGGAACAAGTGGGTGAGAAAAAAAAAAGAAAAAGAACTAGGGTGCTTACAGTACCTATGCTATGATAGACTAACCCCCCCCATACTGCATAGATCTGCCCGAAAAAAATGGAAAAGGGGAACAAGTGGGTGAGAAAAAAAAAGAAAAAGAACTAGGGTGCTTACAGTACCTATGCTATGATAGACTAACCACCCCCCCCATACTGCATAGATCTGCCCGAAAAAAATGTAAAAGGGGAACAAGTGGGTGAGAAAAAAAAAAGAAAAAGAACTAGGGAGCTTACAGTACCTATGCTATGATAGACTAAACCTCCCCCACTGCTATGATCGTCTGCCCGAAAAAAATGGAAAAGGGGAACAAGTGGGTGAGAAAAAAAAAAGAAAAAGAACTAGGGTGCTTACAGTACCTATGCTATGATAGACTAACCCCCCCCATACTGCATAGATCTGCCCGAAAAAAATGGAAAAGGGGAACAAGTGGGTGAGAAAAAAAAAAAGAAAAAGAACTAGGGAGCTTACAGTACCTATGCTCTTATAGACTGAACCTCCCCCACTGCTATGATCGTCTGCCCGAAAAAAATGGAAAAGGGGAACAAGTGGGTGAGAAAAAAAAAAGAAAAAGAACTAGGGTGCTTACAGTACCTATGCTATGATAGACTAACCACCCTCCCCCATACTGCATAGATCTGCCCGAAAAAAATGGAAAAAGGGAACAAGTGGGTGAGAAAAAAAAAAGAAAAAGAACTAGGGAGCTTACAGTACCTATGCTATGATAGACTAAACCTCCCCCACTGCTATGATCGTCTGCCCGAAAAAAATGGAAAAGGGGAACAAGTGGGTGAGAAAAAAAAAAGAAAAAGAACTAGGGTGCTTACAGTACCTATGCTATGATAGACTAACCCCCCCCCATACTGCATAGATTTGTCCGAAAAAAATGGAAAAGGGGAACAAGTGGGTGAGAAAAAAAAAAGAAAAAGAACTAGGGAGCTTACAGTACCTATGCTATGATAGACTAAACCTCCCCCACCGCTATGATCGTCTGCCCCAAAAAAATGTAAAAGGGGAACAAGTGGGTGAGAAAAAAAAAAGAAAAAGAACTAGGGAGCTTACAGTACCTATGCTATAATAGACTAAACCTCCCCCACTGCTATGATCGTCTGCCCGAAAAAAATGGAAAAGGGGAACAAGTGGGTGAGAAAAAAAAAAAAAAAAGAACTAGGGTGCTTACAGTACCTATGCTATGATAGACTAACCCCCCCCATACTGCATAGATCTGCCCGAAAAAAATGGAAAAGGGGAACAAGTGGGTGAAAAAAAAAGAAAAAGAACTAGGGTGCTTACAGTACCTATGCTATGATAGACTAACCATCCCCCCATACTGCATAGATCTGCCCAAAAAAAATGGAAAAGGGGAACAAGTGGGTGAGAAAAAAAAAGAAAAAGAACTAGGGAGCTTACAGTACCTATGCTATGATAGACTAAACCTCCCCCACTGCTATGATCGTCTGCCCGAAAAAAATGGAAAAGGGGAACAAGTGGGTGAGAAAAAAAAAAAGAAAAAGAACTAGGGTGCTTACAGTACCTATGCTATCATAGACTAACCACCCCCCCCATACTGCATAGATCTGCCCGAAAAAAATGGAAAAGGGGAAAAAGTGGGTGAGAAAAAAAAAAAAAAAGAACTAGGGAGCTTACAGTACCTATGCTATGATAGACTAAACCTCCCCCACTGCTATGATCGTCTGCCCAAAAAAAATGGAAAAGGGGAACAAGTGGGTGAGAAAAAAAAAAGAAAAAGAACTAGGGTGCTTACAGTACCTATGCTATGATAGACTAACCCCCCCCCCATACTGCATAGATCTGCCCGAAAAAAATGGAAAAGGGGAACAAGTGGGTGAGAAAAAAAAAGAAAAAGAACTAGGGTGCTTACAGTACCTATGCTATGATAGACTAAACCTCCCCCCCCCATACTGCATAGATCTGCCCGAAAAAAATGGAAAAGGGGAACAAGTGGGTGAGAAAAAAAAAAGAAAAAGAACTAGGGAGCTTACAGTACCCATGCTATGATAGACTAAACCTCCCCCACTGCTATGATCGTCTGCCCGAAAAAAATGGAAAAGGGGAACAAGTGGGTGAGAAAAAAAAAAGAAAAAGAACTAGGGTGCTTACAGTACCTATGCTATGATAGACTAACCCCCCCCCATACTGCATAGATCTGCCCGAAAAAAATGGAAAAGGGGAACAAGTGGGTGAGAAAAAAAAAAAGAAAAAGAACTAGGGAGCTTACAGTACCTATGCTCTTATAGACTGAACCTCCCCCACTGCTATGATCGTCTGCCCGAAAAAAATGGAAAAGGGGAACAAGTGGGTGAGAAAAAAAAAGAAAAAGAACTAGGGTGCTTACAGTACCTATGCTATGATAGACTAACCACCCTCCCCCATACTGCATAGATCTGCCCGAAAAAAATGGAAAAAGGGAACAAGTGGGTGAGAAAAAAAAAAGAAAAAGAACTAGGGAGCTTACAGTACCTATGCTATGAAAGACTAAACCTCCCCCACTGCTATGATCGTCTGCCCAAAAAAATGGAAAAGGGGAACAAGTGGGTGAGAAAAAAAAAAGAAAAAGAACTAGGGTGCTTACAGTACCTATGCTATGATAGACTAACCCCCCCCATACTGCATAGATCTGCCCGAAAAAAATGGAAAAGGGGAACAAGTGGGTGAGAAAAAAAAAAGAAAAAGAACTAGGGAGCTTACAGTACCTATGCTATGATAGACTAAACCTCCCCCACTGCTATGATCGTCTGCCCGAAAAAAATGGAAAAGGGGAACAAGTGGGTGAGAAAAAAGAAAGAAAAAGAACTAGGGTGCTTACAGTACCTATGCTATGATAGACTAACCACCCCCCCATACTGCATAGATCTGCCCGAAAAAAATGGAAAAGGGGAACAAGTGGGTGAGAAAAAAAAAAGAAAAAGAACTAGGGAGCTTACAGTACCTATGCTATGATAGACTAAACCTCCCCCACTGCTATGATCGTCTGCCCGAAAAAAATGGAAAAGGGGAACAAGTGGGTGAGAAAAAAAAAGAAAAAGAACTAGGGTGCTTACAGTACCTATGCTATGATAGACTAACCCCCCCCATACTGCATAGATCTGCCCGAAAAAAATGGAAAAGGGGAACAAGTGGGTGAGAAAAAAAAAAGAAAAAGAACTAGGGAGCTTACAGTACCTATGCTATGATAGACTAAACCTCCCCCACTGCTATGATCGTCTGCCCGAAAAAAATGGAAAAAGGGAACAAGTGGGTGAGAAAAAAAAAAGAAAAAGAACTAGGGTGCTTACAGTACCTATGCTATGATAGACTAACCCCCCCCCCATACTGCATAGATCTGCCCGAAAAAAATGGAAAAGGGGAACAAGTGGGTGAGAAAAAAAAAGAAAAAGAACTAGGGAGCTTACAGTACCTATGCTATGATAGACTAAACCTCCCCCACTGCTATGATCGTCAGCCCGAAAAAAATGGAAAAGGGGAACAAGTGGGTGAGAAAAAAAAAGAAAAAGAACTAGGGTGCTTACAGTACCTATGCTATGATAGACTAACCCCCCCCATACTGCATAGATCGGCCCGAAAAAAATGGAAAAGGGGAACAAGTGGGTGAGAAAAAAAAAGAAAAAGAACTAGGGAGCTTACAGTACCTATGCTATGATAGACTAAACCTCCCCCACTGCTATGATCGTCAGCCCGAAAAAAATGGAAAAGGGGAACAAGTGGGTGAGAAAAAAAAAAGAAAAAGAAATAGGGTGCTTACAGTACCTATGCTATGATAGACTAACCACCCCCCCATACTGCATAGATCTGCCCGAAAAAAATGGAAAAGGGGAACAAGTGGGTGAGAAAAAATAAAGAAAAAGAACTAGGGAGCTTACAGTACCTATCCTATGATAGACTAAACCTCCCCCACTGCTATGATCGTCTGCCCGAAAAAAATGGAAAAGGGGAACAAGTGGGTGAGAAAAAAAAAGAAAAAGAACTAGGGTGCTTACAGTACCTATGCTATGATAGACTAACCCCCCCCCATACTGCATAGATCTGCCCGAAAAAAATGGAAAAGGGGAACAAGTGGGTGAGAAAAAAAAAAGAAAAAGAACTAGGGAGCTTACAGTACCTATGCTATGATAGACTAAACCTCCCCCACTGCTATGATCGTCTGCCCGAAAAAAATGGAAAAGGGGAACAAGTGGGTGAGAAAAAAAAAAGAAAAAGAACTAGGGTGCTTACAGTACCTATGCTATGATAGACTAACCCCCCCCCCATACTGCATAGATCTGCCCGAAACAAATGGAAAAGGGGAACAAGTGGGTGAGAAAAAAAAAAGAAAAAGAACTAGGGAGCTTACAGTACCTATGCTATGATAGACTAAACCTCCCCCACTGCTATGATCGTCTGCCCGAAAAAAATGGAAAAGGGGAACAAGTGGGTGAGAAAAAAAAAAGAAAAAGAACTAGGGTGCTTACAGTACCTATGCTATGATAGACTAACCCCCCCCCATACTGCATAGATCTGCCCGAAAAAAATGGAAAAGGGGAACAAGTGGGTGAGAAAAAAAAAAAGAAAAAGAACTAGGGAGCTTACGGTACCTATGCTATGATAGACTAAACCTCCCCCACCGCTATGATCGTCTGCCCGAAAAAAATGGAAAAGGGGAACAATAGGGTGAGAAAAAAAAAAGAAAAAGAACTAGGGTGCTTACAGTACCTATGCTATGATAGACTAATCCCCCCCCTACTGCATAGATCTGCCCGAAAAAAATGGAAAAGGGGAACAAGTGGGTGAGAAAAAAAAAAGAAAAAGAACTAGGGAGCTTACAGTACCTATGCTATGATAGACTAAACCTCCCCCACTGCTATGATCGTCTGCCCGAAAAAAATGGAAAAGGGGAACAAGTGGGTGAGAAAAAAAAAAGAAAAAGAACTAAGGTGCTTACAGTACCTATGCTATGATAGACTAACCCCCCCCCATACTGCATAGATCTGCCCGAAAAAAATGGAAAAGGGGAACAAGTGGGTGAGAAAAAAAAAGAAAAAGAACTAGGGAGCTTACAGTACCTATGCTATGATAGACTAAACCTCCCCCATTGCTATGATCGTCTGCCCGAAAAAAATGGAAAAGGGGAACAAGTGGGTGAGAAAAAAAAATGAAAAAGAACTAGGGTGCCTACAGTACCTATGCTATGATAGACTAAACCTCCCCCTATACTGCATAGATCTGCCCGAAAAAAATGGAAAAGGGGAACAAGTGGGTGAGAAAAAAAAAAGAAAAAGAACTAGGGAGCTTACAGTACCTATGCTATGATAGACTAAACCTCCCCCACTGCTATGATCGTCTGCCCGAAAAAAATGGAAAAGGGGAACAAGTGGGTGAGAAAAAAAAAAGAAAAAGAACTAGGGTGCCTACAGTACCTATGCTATGATAGACTAACCCTCCCCCTATACTGCATAGATCTGCCCGAAAAAAATGGAAAAGGGGAACAAGTGGGTGAGAAAAAAAAAAGAAAAAGAACTAGGGAGCTTACAGTACCTATGCTATGATAGACTAAACCTCCCCCACTGCTATGATCGTCTGCCCGAAAAAAATGGAAAAGGGGAACAAGTGGGTGAGAAAAAAAAAAGAAAAAGAACTAGGGAGCTTACAGTACCTATGCTATGATAGACTAACCCCCTCCCCATACTGCATAGATCTGCCCGAAAAAAATGGAAAAGGGGAACAAGTGGGTGAGAAAAAAAAAAGAAAAAGAACTAGGGAGCTTACAGTACCTATGCTATGATAGACTAAACCTCCCCCACTGCTATGATCGTCTGCCCGAAAAAAATGGAAAAGGGGAACAAGTGGGTGAGAAAAAAAAAAGAAAAAGAACTAGGGTGCTTACAGTACCTATGCTATGATAGACTAACCCCCCCCCATACTGCATAGATCTGCCCGAAAAAATGGAAAAGGGGAACAAGTGGGTGAGAAAAAAAAAAGAAAAAGAACTAGGGAGCTTACAGTACCTATGCTATGATAGACTAAACCTCCCCCACTGCTATGATCGTCTGCCCGAAAAAAATGGAAAAGGGGAACAAGTGGGTGAGAAAAAAAAAAGAAAAAGAACTAGGGTGCTTACAGTACCTATGCTATGATAGACAAACCCCCCCAATACTGTATAGATCTGCCCGAAAAAAATGGAAAAGGGGAACAAGTGGGTGAGAAAAAAAAAAGAAAAAGAACTAGGGAGCTTACAGTACTTATGCTATGATAGACTAAACCTCCCCTACTGCTATGATCGTCTGCCCGAAAAAAATGGAAAAGGGGAACAAGTGGGTGAGAAAAAAAAAAGAAAAAGAACTAGGGTGCTTACAGTACTTATGCTATGATAGACTAACCCCCCCCCATACTGCATAGATCTGCCCGAAAAAATGGAAAAGGGGAACAAATGGGTGAGAAAAAAAAAAGAAAAAGAACTAGGGAGCTTACAGTACTTATGCTATGATAGACTAAACCTCCCCCACTGCTATGATCGTCTGCCCGAAAAAAATGGAAAAGGGGAACAAGTGGGTGAGAAAAAAAAAAGAAAAAGAACTAGGGTGCTTACAGTACCTATGCTATGATAGACTAACCCCCTCCCCATACTGCATATATCTGCCCGAAAAAAATGGAAAAGGGGAACAAGTGGGTGAGAAAAAAAAAAGAAAAAGAACTAGGGTGCTTACAGTACCTATGCTATGATAGACTAACCCCCCCCCATACTGCATAGATCTGCCCGAAAAAAATGGAAGAGGGGAACAAGTGGGTGAGAAAAAAAAAAGAAAAAGAACTAGGGAGCTTACAGTACCTATGCTATGATAGACTAAACCTCCCCCACTGCTATGATCGTCTGCCCGAAAAAAATGGAAAAGGGGAACAAGTGGGTGAGAAAAAAAAAAAGAAAAAGAACTAGGGTGCTTACAGTACCTATGCTATGATAGACTAACCCCCCCCCCCCATACTGCACAGATCTGCCTGAAAAAAATGGAAAAGGGGAACAAGTGGGTGAGAAAAAAAAAGAAAAAGAACTAGGGAGCTTACAGTACCTATGCTATGATAGACTAACCCCCCCCCATACTGCATAGATCTGCCCGAAAAAAATGGAAAAGGGGAACAAGTGGGTGAGAAAAAAAAAAGAAAAAGAACTAGGGTGCTTACAGTACCTATGCTATGATAGACTAACCCCCCCCATACTGCATAGATCTGCCCGAAAAAAATGGAAAAGGGGAACAAGTGGGTGAGAAAAAAAAAAGAAAAAGAACTAGGGAGCTTACAGTACCTATGCTATGATAGACTAAACCTCCCCCACTGCTATGATCGTCTGCCCGAAAAAAATGGAAAAGGGGAACAAGTGGGTGAGAAAAAAAAAAGAAAAAGAACTAGGGTGCTTACAGTACCTATGCTATGATAGACTAACCCCCCCCATACTGCATAGATCTGCCCGAAAAAAATGGAAAAGGGGAACAAGTGGGTGAGAAAAAAAAAAGAAAAAGAACTAGGGAGCTTACAGTACCTATGCTATGATAGACTAAACCTCCCCCACTGCTATGATCGTCTGCCCGAAAAAAATGGAAAAGGGGAACAAGTGGGTGAGAAAAAAAAAGAAAAAGAACTAGGGTGCTTACAGTACCTATGCTATGATAGACTAACCCCCTCCCCATACTGCATAGATCTGCCCGAAAAAAATGGAAAAGAGGAACAAGTGGGTGAGAAAAAAAAAAGAAAAAGAACTAGGGAGCTTACAGTACCTATGCTATGATAGACTGAACCTCCCCCACTGCTATGATCGTCTGCCCGAAAAAAATGGAAAAGGGGAACAAGTGGGTGAGAAAAAAAAATGAAAAAGAACTAGGCTGCTTACAGTACCTATGCTATGATAGACTAACCCCCCCTCTATACTGCATAGATCTGCCCGAAAAAAATGGAAAAGGGGAACAAGTGGGTGAGAAAAAAAAAAGAAAAAGAACTAGGGAGCTTACAGTACCTATGCTATGATAGACTAAACCTCCCCCACTGCTATGATCGTCTGCCCGAAAAAAATGGAAAAGGGGAACAAGTGGGTGAGAAAAAAAAAAGAAAAAGAACTAGGGTGCTTACAGTACCTATGCTATGATAGACTAACCCCCCCCCATACTGCATAGATCTGCCCGAAAAAAATGGAAAAGGGGAACAAGTGGGTGAGAAAAAAAAAAGAAAAAGAACTAGGGAGCTTACAGTACCTATGCTATGATAGACTAAACCTCCCCCACTGCTATGATCGTCTGCCCGAAAAAAAATGGAAAAGGGGAACAAGTGGGTGAGAAAAAAAAAAAGAAAAAGAACTAGGGAGCTTACAGTATCTATGCTATGATAGACTAAACCTCCCCCACTGCTATGATCGTCTGCCCGAAAAAAATGGAAAAGGGGAACAAGTGGGTGAGAAAAAAAAAAGAAAAAGAACTAGGGTGCTTACAGTACCTATGCTATGATAGACTAACCCCCCCCCCATACTGCATAGATCTGCCCGAAAAAAATGGAAAAGGGGAACAAGTGGGTGAGAAAAAAAAAAGAAAAAGAACTAGGGAGCTTACAGTACCTATGCTATGATAGACTAAACCTCCCCCACTGCTATGATCGTCTGCCCGAAAAAAATGGAAAAGGGGAACAAGTGGGTGAGAAAAAAAAAGAAAAAGAACTAGGGTGCTTACAGTACCTATGCTATGATAGACTAACCCCCTCCCCATACTGCATAGATCTGCCCGAAAAAAATGGAAAAGGGGAACAAGTGGGTGAGAAAAAAAAAAGAAAAAGAACTAGGGAGCTTACAGTACCTATGCTATGATAGACTAAACCTCCCCCACTGCTATGATCGTCTGCCCGAAAAAAATGGAAAAGGGGAACAAGTGGGTGAGAAAAAAAAAAGAAAAAGAACTAGGGTGCTTACAGTACCTATGCTATGATAGATTAACCCCCCCCCATACTGCATAGATCTGCCCGAAAAAAATGGAAAAGGGGAACAAGTGGGTGAGAAAAAAAAAAGAAAAAGAACTAGGGAGCTTACAGTACCTATGCTATGATAGACTAAACCTCCCCCACTGCTATGATCGTCTGCCCGAAAAAAATGGAAAAAGGGAACAAGTGGGTGAGAAAAAAAAAAGAAAAAGAACTAGGGTGCTTACAGTACCTATGCTATGATAGACTAACCCCCCCCCATACTGCATAGATCTGCCCGAAAAAATGGAAAAGGGGAACAAGTGGGTGAGAAAAAAAAAAGAAAAAGAACTAGGGAGCTTACAGTACCTATGCTATGATAGACTAAACCTCCCCCACTGCTATGATCGTCTGCCCGAAAAAAATGGAAAAGGGGAACAAGTGGGTGAGAAAAAAAAAAAAGAAAAAGAACTAGGGTGCTTACAGTACCTATGCTATGATAGACTAACCCCCCCCCCATACTGCATAGATCTGCCCGAAAAAAATGGAAAAGGGGAACAAGTGGGTGAGAAAAAAAAAAGAAAAAGAACTAGGGAGCTTACAGTACCTATGCTATGATAGACTAAACCTCCCCCACTGCTATGATCGTCTGCCCGAAAAAAATGGAAAAGGGGAACAAGTGGGTGAGAAAAAAAAAAGAAAAAGAACTAGGGTGCTTACAGTACCTATGCTATGATAGACAAACCCCCCCGATACTGCATAGATCTGCCCGAAAAAAATGGAAAAGGGGAACAAGTGGGTGAGAAAAAAAAAGAAAAAGAACTAGGGAGCTTACAGTACCTATGCTATGATAGACTAAACTTCCCCTACTGCTATGATCGTCTGCCCGAAAAAAATGGAAAAGGGGAACAAGTGGGTGAGAAAAAAAAAAGAAAAAGAACTAGGGTGCTTACAGTACCTATGCTATGATGGACTAACCCCCCCCCCCATACTGCATAGATCTGCCCTAAAAAAATGGAAAAGGGGAACAAGTGGGTGAGAAAAAAAAAAGAAAAAGAACTAGGGAGCTTACAGTACCTATGCTATGATAGACTAAACCTCCCCCACTGCTATGATCGTCTGCCCGAAAAAAATGGAAAAGGGGAACAAGTGGGTGAGAAAAAAAAAAGAAAAAGAACTAGGGTGCTTACAGTACCTATGCTATGATAGACAAACCCCCCTATACTGCATAGATCTGCCCGAAAAAAATGGAAAAGGGGAACAAGTGGGTGAGAAAAAAAAAAGAAAAGGAACTAGGGAGCTTACAGTACCTATGCTATGATAGACTAAACCTCCCCTACTGCTATGATCGTCTGCCCGAAAAAAATGGAAAAGGGGAACAAGTGGGTGAGAAAAAAAAAAGAAAAAGAACTAGGGTGCTTACAGTACCTATGCTATGATAGACTAACCCCCCCCCCATACTGCATAGATCTGCCCGAAAAAAATGGAAAAGGGGAACAAGTGGGTGAGAAAAAAAAAAGAAAAAGAACTAGGGAGCTTACAGTACCTATGCTATGATAGACTAAACCTCCCCCACTGCTATGATCGTCTGCCCGAAAAAAATGGAAAAGGGGAACAAGTGGGTGAGAAAAAAAAAAAGAAAAAGAACTAGGGTGCTTACAGTACCTATGCTATGATAGACTAACCCCACCCCCATACTGCATAGATCTGCCCGAAAAAAATTGAAAAGGGGAACAAGTGGGTGAGAAAAAAAAAAGAAAAAGAACTAGGGAGCTTACAGTACCTATGCTATGATAGACTAAACCTCCCCCACTGCTATGATCGTCTGCCCGAAAAAAATGGAAAAGGGGAACAAGTGGGTGAGAAAAAAAAAGAAATAGAACTAGGGTGCTTACAGTACCTATGCTATGATAGACAAACCCCCCCCATACTGCATAGATCTGCCCGAAAAAAATGGAAAAGGGGAACAAGTGGGTGAGAAAAAAAAAAGAAAAAGAACTAGGGAGCTTACAGTACCTATGCTATGATAGACTAAACCTCCCCTACTGCTATGATCGTCTGCCCGAAAAAAATGGAAAAGGGGAACAAGTGGGTGAGAAAAAAAAAAAGAAAAAGAACTAGGGTGCTTACAGTACCTATGCTATGATGGACTAACCCCCCCCCCATACTGCATAGATCTGCCCGAAAAAAATGGAAAAGGGGAACAAGTGGGTGAGAAAAAAAAAAGAAAAAGAACTAGGGAGCTTACAGTACCTATGCTATGATAGACTAAACCTCCCCCACTGCTATGATCGTCTGCCCGAAAAAAATGGAAAAGGGGAACAAGTGGGTGAGAAAAAAAAAGAAAAAAAACTAGGGTGCTTACAGTACCTATGCTATGATAGACTAACCCCCTCCCCATACTGCATATATCTGCCCGAAAAAAATGGAAAAGGGGAACAAGTGGGTGAGAAAAAAAAAAGAAAAAGAACTAGGGTGCTTACAGTACCTATGCTATGATAGACTAACCCCCCCCATACTGCATAGATCTGCCCGAAAAAAATGGAAAAGGGGAACAAGTGGGTGAGAAAAAAAAAAGAAAAAGAACTAGGGACCTTACAGTACCTATGCTATGATAGACTAAACCTCCCCCACTGCTATGATCGTCTGCCCGAAAAAAATGGAAAAGGGGAACAAGTGGGTGAGAAAAAAAAAAAGAAAAAGAACTAGGGTGCTTACAGTACCTATGCTATGATAGACTAACCCCCCCTCCATACTGCACAGATCTGCCCGAAAAAAATGGAAAAGGGGAACAAGTGGGTGAGAAAAAAAAAAGAAAAAGAACTAGGGAGCTTACAGTACCTATGCTATGATAGACTAACCCCCCCCCATACTGCATAGATCTGCCCGAAAAAAATGGAAAAGGGGAACAAGTGGGTGAGAAAAAAAAAACAAAAAGAACTAGGGAGCTTGCAGTACCTATGCTATGATAGACTAACCCCCCCCCCATACTGCATAGATCTGCCCGAAAAAAATGGAAAAGGGGAACAAGTGGGTGAGAAAAAAAAAAGCAAAAGAACTAGGGAGCTTACAGTACCTATGCTATGATAGACTAAACCTCCCCCACTGCTATGATCGTCTGCCCGAAAAAAATGGAAAAGGGGAACAAGTGGGTGAGAAAAAAAAAAGAAAAAGAACTAGGGTGCTTACAGTACCTATGCTATGATAGACTAAACCCCCCCATACTGCATAGATCTGCCCGAAAAAAATGGAAAAGGGGAACAAGTGGGTGAGAAAAAAAAAAGAAAAAGAACTAGGGAGCTTACAGTACCTATGCTATGATAGACTAAACCTCCCCCACTGCTATGATCGTCTGCCCGAAAAAAATGGAAAAGGGGAACAAGTGGGTGAGAAAAAAAAAGAAAAAGAACTACGGTGCTTACAGTACCTATGCTATGATAGACTAACCCCCTCCCCATACTGCATAGATCTGCCCGAAAAAAATAGAAAAGGGGAACAAGTGGGTGAGAAAAAAAAAAGAAAAAGAACTAGGGTGCTTACAGTACCTATGCTATGATAGACAAACCCCCCCCCATACTGCATAGATCTGCCCGAAAAAAATGGAAAAGGGGAACAAGTGGGTGAGAAAAAAAAAAGAAAAAGAACTAGGGAGCTTACAGTACCTATGCTATGATAGACTAAACCTCCCCCACTGCTATGATCGTCTGCCCGAAAAAAATGGAAAAGGGGAACAAGTGGGTGAGAAAAAAAAAAAGAAAAAGAACTAGGGTGCTTACAGTACCTATGCTATGATAGACTAACCCCCCCCCCATACTGCATAGATCTGCCCGAAAAAAATGGAAAAGGGGAACAAGTGGGTGAGAAAAAAAAAAGAAAAAGAACTAGGGAGCTTACAGTACCTATGCTATGATAGACTAAACCTCCCCCACTGCTATGATCGTCTGCCCGAAAAAAATGGAAAAGGGGAACAAGTGGGTGAGAAAAAAAAAAGAAAAAGAACTAGGGTGCTTACAGTACCTATGCTATGATAGACTAACCACCCCCCCCATACTGCATAGATCTGCCCGAAAAAAATGGAAAAGGGGAACAAGTGGGTGAGAAAAAAAAAAGAAAAAGAACTAGGGAGCTTACAGTACCTATGCTATGATAGACTAAACTTCCCCTACTGCTATGATCGTCTGCCCGAAAAAAATGGAAAAGGGGAACAAGTGGGTGAGAAAAAAAAAAGAAAAAGAACTAGGGTGCTTACAGTACCTATGCTATGATGGACTAACCCCCCCCCCATACTGCATAGATCTGCCCTAAAAAAATGGAAAAGGGGAACAAGTGGGTGAGAAAAAAAAAAAGAAAAAGAACTAGGGAGCTTACAGTACCTATGCTATGATAGACTAAACCTCCCCCACTGCTATGATCGTCTGCCCGAAAAAAATGGAAAAGGGGAACAAGTGGGTGAGAAAAAAAAAAGAAAAAGAACTAGGGTGCTTACAGTACCTATGCTATGATAGACTAACCCCCCCCCCATACTGCATAGATCTGCCCGAAAAAAATGGAAAAGGGGAACAAGTGGGTGAGAAAAAAAAAAGAAAAAGAACTAGGGAGCTTACAGTACCTATGCTATGATAGACTAAACCTCCCCCACTGCTATGATCGTCTGCCCGAAAAAAATGGAAAAGGGGAACAAGTGGGTGAGAAAAAAAAAACGAAAAAGAACTAGGGAGCTTACAGTACCTATGCTATGATAGACTAAACCTCCCCCACTGCTATGATCGTCTGCCCGAAAAAAATGGAAAAGGGGAACAAGTGGGTGAGAAAAAAAAAAGGAAAAAGAACTAGGGTGCTTACAGTACCTATGCTATGATAGACTAACCACCCCCCCATACTGCATAGATCTGCCCGAAAAAAATGGAAAAGGGGAACAAGTGGGTGAGAAAAAAAAAAGAAAAAGAACTAGGGAGCTTACAGTACCTATGCTATGATAGACTAAACCTCCCCCACTGCTATGATCGTCTGCCCGAAAAAAATGGAAAAGGGGAACAAGTGGGTGAGAAAAAAAAAAGAAAAAGAACTAGGGTGCTTACAGTACCTATGCTATGATAGACTAACCACCCCCCCCATACTGCATAGATCTGCCCGAAAAAAATTGAAAAGGGGAACAAGTGGGTGAGAAAAAAAAAAGAAAAAGAACTAGGGAGCTTACAGTACCTATGCTATGATAGACTAAACCTCCCCCACTGCTATGATCGTCTGCCCGAAAAAAATGGAAAAGGGGAACAAGTGGGTGAGAAAAAAAAAAGAAAAAGAACTAGGGTGCTTACAGTACCTATGCTATGATAGACTAACCCCCCCCATACTGCATAGATTTGCCCGAAAAAAATGGAAAAGGGGAACAAGTGGGTGAGAAAAAAAAAAAGAAAAAGAACTAGGGAGCTTACAGTACCTATGCTATGATAGACTAAACCTCCCCCACTGCTATGATCGTCTGCCCGAAAAAAATGGAAAAGGGGAACAAGTGGGTGAGAAAAAAAAAAGAAAAAGAACTAGGGTGCTTACAGTACCTATGCTATGATAGACTAACTCCCCCCCCATACTGCATAGATCTGCCCGAAAAAAATGGAAAAGGGGAACAAGTGGGTGAGAAAAAAAAAAGAAAAAGAACTAGGGAGCTTACAGTACCTATGCTATGATAGACTAAACCTCCCCCACTGCTATGATCGTCTGCCCGAAAAAAATGGAAAAGGGGAACAAGTGGGTGAGAAAAAAAAAAGAAAAAGAACTAGGGTGCTTACAGTACCTATGCTATGATAGACTAACCACCCCCCCCATACTGCATAGATCTGCCCAAAAAAAATGGAAAAGGGGAACAAGTGGGTGAGAAAAAAAAAAAAAAAGAACTAGGGAGCTTACAGTACCTATGCTATGATAGACTTAACCTCCCCCACTGCTATGATCGTCTGCCCGAAAAAAATGGAAAAGGGGAACAAGTGGGTGAGAAAAAGAAAAGAAAAAGAACTAGGGTGCTTACAGTACCTATGCTATGATAGACTAACCCCCCCCCCCATACTGCATAGATCTGCCCGAAAAAAATGGAAAAGGGGAACAAGTGGGTGAGAAAAAAAAAAGAAAACGAACTAGGGAGCTTACAGTACCTATGCTATGATAGACTAAACCTCCCCCACTGCTATGATCGTCTGCCCGAAAAAAATGGAAAAGGGGAACAAGTGGGTGAGAAAAAAAAAAAGAAAAAGAACTAGGGTGCTTACAGTACCTATGCTATGATAGACTAACCCCACCCCCATACTGCATAGATCTGCCCGAAAAAAATGGAAAAGGGGAACAAGTGGGTGAGAAAAAAAAACGAAAAAGAACTAGGGAGCTTACAGTACCTATGCTATGATAGACTAAACCTCCCCCACTGCTATGATCGTCTGCCCGAAAAAAATGGAAAAGGGGAACAAGTGGGTGAGAAAAAAAAAAGAAAAAGAACTAGGGTGCTTACAGTACCTATGCAATGATAAACTAACCCCCCCCCCATACTGCATAGATCTGCCTGAAAAAAATGGAAAAGGGGAACAAGTGGGTGAGAAAAAAAAAAGAAAAAGAACTAGGGTGCTTACAGTACCTATGCTATGATAGACTAACCACCCCCCCATACTGCATAGATCTGCCCGAAAAAAATGGAAAAGGGGAACAAGTGGGTGAGAAAAAAAAAAGAAAAAGAACTAGGGAGCTTACAGTACCTATGCTATGATAGACTAAACCTCCCCCACTGCTATGATCGTCTGCCCGAAAAAAATGGAAAAGGGGAACAAGTGGGTGAGAAAAAAAAAAGAAAAAGAACTAGGGTGCTTACAGTACCTATGCTATGATAGACTAACCACCCCCCCCATACTGCATAGATCTGCCCAAAAAAAATGGAAAAGGGGAACAAGTGGGTGAGAAAAAAAAAAGAAAAAGAACTAGGGAGCTTACAGTACCTATGCTATGATAGACTTAACCTCCCCCACTGCTATGATCGTCTGCCCGAAAAAAATGGAAAAGGGGAACAAGTGGGTGAGAAAAAGAAAAGAAAAAGAACTAGGGTGCTTACAGTACCTATGCTATGATAGACTAACCCCCCCCCCCCATACTGCATAGATCTGCCCGAAAAAAATGGAAAAGGGGAACAAGTGGGTGAGAAAAAAAAAAGAAAACGAACTAGGGAGCTTACAGTACCTATGCTATGATAGACTAAACCTCCCCCACTGCTATGATCGTCTGCCCGAAAAAAATGGAAAAGGGGAACAAGTGGGTGAGAAAAAAAAAAAGAAAAAGAACTAGGGTGCTTACAGTACCTATGCTATGATAGACTAACCCCACCCCCATACTGCATAGATCTGCCCGAAAAAAATGGAAAAGGGGAACAAGTGGGTGAGAAAAAAAAACGAAAAAGAACTAGGGAGCTTACAGTACCTATGCTATGATAGACTAAACCTCCCCCACTGCTATGATCGTCTGCCCGAAAAAAATGGAAAAGGGGAACAAGTGGGTGAGAAAAAAAAAAGAAAAAGAACTAGGGTGCTTACAGTACCTATGCAATGATAAACTAACCCCCCCCCATACTGCATAGATCTGCCTGAAAAAAATGGAAAAGGGGAACAAGTGGGTGAGAAAAAAAAAGAAAAAGAACTAGGGTGCTTACAGTACCTATGCTATGATAGACTAACCACCCCCCCATACTGCATAGATCTGCCCGAAAAAAATGGAAAAGGGGAACAAGTGGGTGAGAAAAAAAAAAGAAAAAGAACTAGGGAGCTTACAGTACCTATGCTATGATAGACTAAACCTCCCCCACTGCTATGATCGTCTGCCCGAAAAAAATGGAAAAGGGGAACAAGTGGGTGAGAAAAAAAAAAGAAAAAGAACTAGGGTGCTTACAGTACCTATGCTATGATAGACTAACCACCCCCCCCATACTGCATAGATCTGCCCGAAAAAAATGGAAAAGGGGAACAAGTGGGTGAGAAAAAAAAAGAAAAAGAACTAGGGAGCTTACAGTACCTATGCTATGATAGACTAAACCTCCCCCACTGCTATGATCGTCTGCCCGAAAAAAATGGAAAAGGGGAACAAGTGGGTGAGAAAAAAAAAAGAAAAAGAACTAGGGAGCTTACAGTACCTATGCTATGATAGACTAACCCCCCCCATACTGCATAGATCTGCCCGAAAAAAATGGAAAAGGGGAACAAGTGGGTGAGAAAAAAAAAAGAAAAAGAACTAGGGTGCTTACAGTACCTATGCTATGATAGACTAACCCCCCCCCATACTGCATAGATTTGCCCGAAAAAAATGGAAAAGGGGAACAAGTGGGTGAGAAAAAAAAAAGAAAAAGAACTAGGGAGCTTACAGTACCTATGCTATGATAGACTAAACCTCCCCCACTGCTATGATCGTCTGCCCGAAAAAAATGGAAAAGGAGAACAAGTGGGTGAGAAAAAAAAAGAAAAAGAACTAGGGTGCTTACAGTACCTATGCTATGATAGACAAACCCCCCCAATACTGCATAGATCTGCCCGAAAAAAATGGAAAAGGGGAACAAGTGGGTGAGAAAAAAAAAAGAAAAAGAACTAGGGAGCTTACAGTACCTATGCTATGATAGACTAAACCTCATCTACTGCTATGATCGTCTGCCCGAAAAAAATGGAAAAGGGGAACAAGTGGGTGAGAAAAAAAAAAGAAAAAGAACTAGGGTGCTTACAGTACCTATGCTATGATGGACTAACCCCCCCCCCATACTGCATAGATCTGCCCTAAAAAAATGGAAAAGGGGAACAAGTGGGTGAGAAAAAAAAAAGAAAAAGAACTAGGGAGCTTACAGTACCTATGCTATGATAGACTAAACCTCCCCCACTGCTATGATCGTCTGCCCGAAAAAAATGGAAAAGGGGAACAAGTGGGTGAGAAAAAAAAAAGAAAAAGAACTAGGGTGCTTACAGTACCTATGCTATGATAGACTTAACCTCCCCCACTGCTATGATCGTCTGCCCGAAAAAAATGGAAAAGGGGAACAAGTGGGTGAGAAAAAGAAAAGAAAAAGAACTAGGGTGCTTACAGTACCTATGCTATGATAGACTAACCCCCCCCCATACTGCATAGATCTGCCCGAAAAAAATGGAAAAGGGGAACAAGTGGGTGAGAAAAAAAAAAGAAAACGAACTAGGGAGCTTACAGTACCTATGCTATGATAGACTAAACCTCCCCCACTGCTATGATCGTCTGCCCGAAAAAAATGGAAAAGGGGAACAAGTGGGTGAGAAAAAAAAAAAGAAAAAGAACTAGGGTGCTTACAGTACCTATGCTATGATAGACTAACCCCACCCCCATACTGCATAGATCTGCCCGAAAAAAATGGAAAAGGGGAACAAGTGGGTGAGAAAAAAAAACGAAAAAGAACTAGGGAGCTTACAGTACCTATGCTATGATAGACTAAACCTCCCCCACTGCTATGATCGTCTGCCCGAAAAAAATGGAAAAGGGGAACAAGTGGGTGAGAAAAAAAAAAAGAAAAAGAACTAGGGTGCTTACAGTACCTATGCTATGATAGACTAACCCCACCCCCATACTGCATAGATCTGCCCGAAAAAAATGGAAAAGGGGAACAAGTGGGTGAGAAAAAAAAACGAAAAAGAACTAGGGAGCTTACAGTACCTATGCTATGATAGACTAAACCTCCCCCACTGCTATGATCGTCTGCCCGAAAAAAATGGAAAAGGGGAACAAGTGGGTGAGAAAAAAAAAGAAAAAGAACTAGGGAGCTTACAGTACCTATGCTATGATAGACTAAACCTCCCCCACTGCTATGATCGTCTGCCCGAAAAAAATGGAAAAGGGGAACAAGTGGGTGAGAAAAAAAAAAGAAAAAGAACTAGGGAGCTTACAGTACCTATGCTATGATAGACTAACCCCCCCCATACTGCATAGATCTGCCCGAAAAAAATGGAAAAGGGGAACAAGTGGGTGAGAAAAAAAAAAGAAAAAGAACTAGGGTGCTTACAGTACCTATGCTATGATAGACTAACCCCCCCCCCATACTGCATAGATTTGCCCGAAAAAAATGGAAAAGGGGAACAAGTGGGTGAGAAAAAAAAAGAAAAAGAACTAGGGAGCTTACAGTACCTATGCTATGATAGACTAAACCTCATCTACTGCTATGATCGTCTGCCCGAAAAAAATGGAAAAGGGGAACAAGTGGGTGAGAAAAAAAAAAGAAAAAGAACTAGGGAGCTTACAGTACCTATGCTATGATAGACTAAACCTCCCCCACTGCTATGATCGTCTGCCCGAAAAAAATGGAAAAGGGGAACAAGTGGGTGAGAAAAAAAAAAGAAAAAGAACTAGGGTGCTTACAGTACCTATGCTATGATAGACTAACCACCCCCCCCATACTGCATAGATCTGCCCGAAAAAAATGGAAAAGGGGAACAAGTGGGTGAGAAAAAAAAAAGAAAACGAACTAGGGAGCTTACAGTACCTATGCTATGATAGACTAAACCTCCCCCACTGCTATGATCGTCTGCCCGAAAAAAATGGAAAAGGGGAACAAGTGGGTGAGAAAAAAAAAAAGAAAAAGAACTAGGGTGCTTACAGTACCTATGCTATGATAGACTAACCCCACCCCCATACTGCATAGATCTGCCCGAAAAAAATGGAAAAGGGGAACAAGTGGGTGAGAAAAAAAAACGAAAAAGAACTAGGGAGCTTACAGTACCTATGCTATGATAGACTAAACCTCCCCCACTGCTATGATCGTCTGCCCGAAAAAAATGGAAAAGGGGAACAAGTGGGTGAGAAAAAAAAAAGAAAAAGAACTAGGGTGCTTACAGTACCTATGCTATGATAGACTAACCCCCCCCATACTGCATAGATCTGCCCGAAAAAAATGGAAAAGGGGAACAAGTGGGTGAGAAAAAAAAAAGAAAAAGAACTAGGGTGCTTACAGTACCTATGCTATGATAGACTAACCCCCCCCCCATACTGCATAGATTTGCCCGAAAAAAATGGAAAAGGGGAACAAGTGGGTGAGAAAAAAAAAGAAAAAGAACTAGGGAGCTTACAGTACCTATGCTATGATAGACTAAACCTCATCTACTGCTATGATCGTCTGCCCGAAAAAAATGGAAAAGGGGAACAAGTGGGTGAGAAAAAAAAAAGAAAAAGAACTAGGGAGCTTACAGTACCTATGCTATGATAGACTAAACCTCCCCCACTGCTATGATCGTCTGCCCGAAAAAAATGGAAAAGGGGAACAAGTGGGTGAGAAAAAAAAAAGAAAAAGAACTAGGGTGCTTACAGTACCTATGCTATGATAGACTAACCACCCCCCCCATACTGCATAGATCTGCCCAAAAAAAATGGAAAAGGGGAACAAGTGGGTGAGAAAAAAAAAAGAAAAAGAACTAGGGAGCTTACAGTACCTATGCTATGATAGACTTAACCTCCCCCACTGCTATGATCGTCTGCCCGAAAAAAATGGAAAAGGGGAACAAGTGGGTGAGAAAAAGAAAAGAAAAAGAACTAGGGTGCTTACAGTACCTATGCTATGATAGACTAACCCCCCCCCCCCATACTGCATAGATCTGCCCGAAAAAAATGGAAAAGGGGAACAAGTGGGTGAGAAAAAAAAAAGAAAACGAACTAGGGAGCTTACAGTACCTATGCTATGATAGACTAAACCTCCCCCACTGCTATGATCGTCTGCCCGAAAAAAATGGAAAAGGGGAACAAGTGGGTGAGAAAAAAAAAAAGAAAAAGAACTAGGGTGCTTACAGTACCTATGCTATGATAGACTAACCCCACCCCCATACTGCATAGATCTGCCCGAAAAAAATGGAAAAGGGGAACAAGTGGGTGAGAAAAAAAAACGAAAAAGAACTAGGGAGCTTACAGTACCTATGCTATGATAGACTAAACCTCCCCCACTGCTATGATCGTCTGCCCGAAAAAAATGGAAAAGGGGAACAAGTGGGTGAGAAAAAAAAAAGAAAAAGAACTAGGGTGCTTACAGTACCTATGCAATGATAAACTAACCCCCCCCCCCATACTGCATAGATCTGCCTGAAAAAAATGGAAAAGGGGAACAAGTGGGTGAGAAAAAAAAAAGAAAAAGAACTAGGGTGCTTACAGTACCTATGCTATGATAGACTAACCACCCCCCCATACTGCATAGATCTGCCCGAAAAAAATGGAAAAGGGGAACAAGTGGGTGAGAAAAAAAAAAGAAAAAGAACTAGGGAGCTTACAGTACATATGCTATGATAGACTAAACCTCCCCCACTGCTATGATCGTCTGCCCGAAAAAAATGGAAAAGGGGAACAAGTGGGTGAGAAAAAAAAAAGAAAAAGAACTAGGGTGCTTACAGTACCTATGCTATGATAGACTAACCCCCCCCATACTGCATAGATTTGCCCGAAAAAAATGGAAAAGGGGAACAAGTGGGTGAGAAAAAAAAAAAGAAAAAGAACTAGGGAGCTTACAGTACCTATGCTATGATAGACTAAACCTCCCCCACTGCTATGATCGTCTGCCCGAAAAAAATGGAAAAGGGGAACAAGTGGGTGAGAAAAAAAAAAGAAAAAGAACTAGGGTGCTTACAGTACCTATGCTATGATAGACTAACTCCCCCCCCATACTGCATAGATCTGCCCGAAAAAAATGGAAAAGGGGAACATGTGGGTGAGAAAAAAAAAAGAAAAAGAACTAGGGAGCTTACAGTACCTATGCTATGATAGACTAAACCTCCCCCACTGCTATGATCGTCTGCCCGAAAAAAATGGAAAAGGGGAACAAGTGGGTGAGAAAAAAAAAAGAAAAAGAACTAGGGTGCTTACAGTACCTATGCTATGATAGACTAACCACCCCCCCCATACTGCATAGATCTGCCCAAAAAAAATGGAAAAGGGGAACAAGTGGGTGAGAAAAAAAAAAGAAAAAGAACTAGGGAGCTTACAGTACCTATGCTATGATAGACTTAACCTCCCCCACTGCTATGATCGTCTGCCCGAAAAAAATGGAAAAGGGGAACAAGTGGGTGAGAAAAAGAAAAGAAAAAGAACTAGGGTGCTTACAGTACCTATGCTATGATAGACTAACCCCCCCCCCATACTGCATAGATCTGCCCGAAAAAAATGGAAAAGGGGAACAAGTGGGTGAGAAAAAAAAAAGAAAACGAACTAGGGAGCTTACAGTACCTATGCTATGATAGACTAAACCTCCCCCACTGCTATGATCGTCTGCCCGAAAAAAATGGAAAAGGGGAACAAGTGGGTGAGAAAAAAAAAAAAGAAAAAGAACTAGGGTGCTTACAGTACCTATGCTATGATAGACTAACCCCACCCCCATACTGCATAGATCTGCCCGAAAAAAATGGAAAAGGGGAACAAGTGGGTGAGAAAAAAAAACGAAAAAGAACTAGGGAGCTTACAGTACCTATGCTATGATAGACTAAACCTCCCCCACTGCTATGATCGTCTGCCCGAAAAAAATGGAAAAGGGGAACAAGTGGGTGAGAAAAAAAAAAGAAAAAGAACTAGGGTGCTTACAGTACCTATGCAATGATAAACTAACCCCCCCCATACTGCATAGATCTGCCTGAAAAAATGGAAAAGGGGAACAAGTGGGTGAGAAAAAAAAAAGAAAAAGAACTAGGGTGCTTACAGTACCTATGCTATGATAGACTAACCACCCCCCCATACTGCATAGATCTGCCCGAAAAAAATGGAAAAGGGGAACAAGTGGGTGAGAAAAAAAAAAGAAAAAGAACTAGGGAGCTTACAGTACCTATGCTATGATAGACTAAACCTCCCCCACTGCTATGATCGTCTGCCCGAAAAAAATGGAAAAGGGGAACAAGTGGGTGAGAAAAAAAAAAGAAAAAGAACTAGGGTGCTTACAGTACCTATGCTATGATAGACTAACCACCCCCCCCATACTGCATAGATCTGCCCGAAAAAAATGGAAAAGGGGAACAAGTGGGTGAGAAAAAAAAAGAAAAAGAACTAGGGAGCTTACAGTACCTATGCTATGATAGACTAAACCTCCCCCACTGCTATGATCGTCTGCCCGAAAAAAATGGAAAAGGGGAACAAGTGGGTGAGAAAAAAAAAAGAAAAAGAACTAGGGAGCTTACAGTACCTATGCTATGATAGACTAACCCCCCCCATACTGCATAGATCTGCCCGAAAAAAATGGAAAAAGGGAACAAGTGGGTGAGAAAAAAAAAAGAAAAAGAACTAGGGTGCTTACAGTACCTATGCTATGATAGACTAACCCCCCCCCCATACTGCATAGATTTGCCCGAAAAAAATGGAAAAGGGGAACAAGTGGGTGAGAAAAAAAAAAGAAAAAGAACTAGGGAGCTTACAGTACCTATGCTATGATAGACTAAACCTCCCCCACTGCTATGATCGTCTGCCCGAAAAAAATGGAAAAGGAGAACAAGTGGGTGAGAAAAAAAAAGAAAAAGAACTAGGGTGCTTACAGTACCTATGCTATGATAGACAAACCCCCCCAATACTGCATAGATCTGCCCGAAAAAAATGGAAAAGGGGAACAAGTGGGTGAGAAAAAAAAAAGAAAAAGAACTAGGGAGCTTACAGTACCTATGCTATGATAGACTAAACCTCATCTACTGCTATGATCGTCTGCCCGAAAAAAATGGAAAAGGGGAACAAGTGGGTGAGAAAAAAAAAAGAAAAAGAACTAGGGTGCTTACAGTACCTATGCTATGATGGACTAACCCCCCCCCCATACTGCATAGATCTGCCCTAAAAAAATGGAAAAGGGGAACAAGTGGGTGAGAAAAAAAAAAGAAAAAGAACTAGGGAGCTTACAGTACCTATGCTATGATAGACTAAACCTCCCCCACTGCTATGATCGTCTGCCCGAAAAAAATGGAAAAGGGGAACAAGTGGGTGAGAAAAAAAAAAGAAAAAGAACTAGGGTGCTTACAGTACCTATGCTATGATAGACTTAACCTCCCCCACTGCTATGATCGTCTGCCCGAAAAAAATGGAAAAGGGGAACAAGTGGGTGAGAAAAAGAAAAGAAAAAGAACTAGGGTGCTTACAGTACCTATGCTATGATAGACTAACCCCCCCCCATACTGCATAGATCTGCCCGAAAAAAATGGAAAAGGGGAACAAGTGGGTGAGAAAAAAAAAAGAAAACGAACTAGGGAGCTTACAGTACCTATGCTATGATAGACTAAACCTCCCCCACTGCTATGATCGTCTGCCCGAAAAAAATGGAAAAGGGGAACAAGTGGGTGAGAAAAAAAAAAAGAAAAAGAACTAGGGTGCTTACAGTACCTATGCTATGATAGACTAACCCCACCCCCATACTGCATAGATCTGCCCGAAAAAAATGGAAAAGGGGAACAAGTGGGTGAGAAAAAAAAACGAAAAAGAACTAGGGAGCTTACAGTACCTATGCTATGATAGACTAAACCTCCCCCACTGCTATGATCGTCTGCCCGAAAAAAATGGAAAAGGGGAACAAGTGGGTGAGAAAAAAAAAGAAAAAGAACTAGGGAGCTTACAGTACCTATGCTATGATAGACTAAACCTCCCCCACTGCTATGATCGTCTGCCCGAAAAAAATGGAAAAGGGGAACAAGTGGGTGAGAAAAAAAAAAGAAAAAGAACTAGGGAGCTTACAGTACCTATGCTATGATAGACTAACCCCCCCCATACTGCATAGATCTGCCCGAAAAAAATGGAAAAGGGGAACAAGTGGGTGAGAAAAAAAAAAGAAAAAGAACTAGGGTGCTTACAGTACCTATGCTATGATAGACTAACCCCCCCCCCATACTGCATAGATTTGCCCGAAAAAAATGGAAAAGGGGAACAAGTGGGTGAGAAAAAAAAAGAAAAAGAACTAGGGAGCTTACAGTACCTATGCTATGATAGACTAAACCTCATCTACTGCTATGATCGTCTGCCCGAAAAAAATGGAAAAGGGGAACAAGTGGGTGAGAAAAAAAAAAGAAAAAGAACTAGGGTGCTTACAGTACCTATGCTATGATGGACTAACCCCCCCCCCATACTGCATAGATCTGCCCTAAAAAAATGGAAAAGGGGAACAAGTGGGTGAGAAAAAAAAAAGAAAAAGAACTAGGGAGCTTACAGTACCTATGCTATGATAGACTAAACCTCCCCCACTGCTATGATCGTCTGCCCGAAAAAAATGGAAAAGGGGAACAAGTGGGTGAGAAAAAAAAAAGAAAAAGAACTAGGGTGCTTACAGTACCTATGCTATGATAGACTTAACCTCCCCCACTGCTATGATCGTCTGCCCGAAAAAAATGGAAAAGGGGAACAAGTGGGTGAGAAAAAGAAAAGAAAAAGAACTAGGGTGCTTACAGTACCTATGCTATGATAGACTAACCCCCCCCCCATACTGCATAGATCTGCCCGAAAAAAATGGAAAAGGGGAACAAGTGGGTGAGAAAAAAAAAAGAAAACGAACTAGGGAGCTTACAGTACCTATGCTATGATAGACTAAACCTCCCCCACTGCTATGATCGTCTGCCCGAAAAAAATGGAAAAGGGGAACAAGTGGGTGAGAAAAAAAAAAAGAAAAAGAACTAGGGTGCTTACAGTACCTATGCTATGATAGACTAACCCCACCCCCATACTGCATAGATCTGCCCGAAAAAAATGGAAAAGGGGAACAAGTGGGTGAGAAAAAAAAACGAAAAAGAACTAGGGAGCTTACAGTACCTATGCTATGATAGACTAAACCTCCCCCACTGCTATGATCGTCTGCCCGAAAAAAATGGAAAAGGGGAACAAGTGGGTGAGAAAAAAAAAGAAAAAGAACTAGGGAGCTTACAGTACCTATGCTATGATAGACTAAACCTCCCCCACTGCTATGATCGTCTGCCCGAAAAAAATGGAAAAGGGGAACAAGTGGGTGAGAAAAAAAAAAGAAAAAGAACTAGGGAGCTTACAGTACCTATGCTATGATAGACTAACCCCCCCATACTGCATAGATCTGCCCGAAAAAAATGGAAAAGGGGAACAAGTGGGTGAGAAAAAAAAAAGAAAAAGAACTAGGGTGCTTACAGTACCTATGCTATGATAGACTAACCCCCCCCCCATACTGCATAGATTTGCCCGAAAAAAATGGAAAAGGGGAACAAGTGGGTGAGAAAAAAAAAAGAAAAAGAACTAGGGAGCTTACAGTACCTATGCTATGATAGACTAAACCTCCCCCACTGCTATGATCGTCTGCCCGAAAAAAATGGAAAAGGGGAACAAGTGGGTGAGAAAAAAAAAGAAAAAGAACTAGGGTGCTTACAGTACCTATGCTATGATAGACAAACCCCCCCATACTGCATAGATCTGCCCGAAAAAAATGGAAAAGGGGAACAAGTGGGTGAGAAAAAAAAAAGAAAAAGAACTAGGGTGCTTACAGTACCTATGCTATGATAGACTAAACCTCATCTACTGCTATGATCGTCTGCCCGAAAAAAATGGAAAAGGGGAACAAGTGGGTGAGAAAAAAAAAAGAAAAAGAACTAGGGTGCTTACAGTACCTATGCTATGATAGACTAAACCTCATTTACTGCTATGATCGTCTGCCCGAAAAAAATGGAAAAGGGGAACAAGTGGGTGAGAAAAAAAAAAGAAAAAGAACTAGGGTGCTTACAGTACCTATGCTATGATGGACTAACCCCCCCCCCATACTGCATAGATCTGCCCTAAAAAAATGGAAAAGGGGAACAAGTGGGTGAGAAAAAAAAAAGAAAAAGAACTAGGGAGCTTACAGTACCTATGCTATGATAGACTAAACCTCCCCCACTGCTATGATCGTCTGCCCGAAAAAAATGGAAAAGGGGAACAAGTGGGTGAGAAAAAAAAAAGAAAAAGAACTAGGGAGCTTACAGTACCTATGCTATGATAGACAAACCCCCCCCATACTGCATAGATCTGCCCGAAAAAAATGGAAAAGGGGAACAAGTGGGTGAGAAAAAAAAAAGAAAAAGAACTAGGGAGCTTACAGTACCTATGCTATGATAGACTAAACCTCATCTACTGCTATGATCGTCTGCCCGAAAAAAATGGAAAAGGGGAACAAGTGGGTGAGAAAAAAAAAAGAAAAAGAACTAGGGTGCTTACAGTACCTATGCTATGATGGACTAACCCCCCCCCCCATACTGCATAGATCTGCCCTAAAAAAATGGAAAAGGGGAACAAGTGGGTGAGAAAAAAAAAAGAAAAAGAACTAGGGAGCTTACAGTACCTATGCTATGATAGACTAAACCTCCCCCACTGCTATGATCGTCTGCCCGAAAAAAATGGAAAAGGGGAACAAGTGGGTGAGAAAAAAAAAAGAAAAAGAACTAGGGTGCTTACAGTACCTATGCTATGATAGACAAACCCCCCTATACTGCATAGATCTGCCCGAAATAAATGGAAAAGGGGAACTAGTGGGTGAGAAAAAAAAAAGAAAAAGAACTAGGGTGCTTACAGTACCTATGCTATGATAGACTAACCATCCCCCCATACTGCATAGATCTGCCCGAAAATAATGGAAAAGGGGAACAAGTGGGTGAGAAAAAAAAAAAGAAAAAGAACTAGGGAGCTTACAGTACCTATGCTATGATAGACTAAACCTCCCCCACTGCTATGATCGTCTGCCCGAAAAAAATGGAAAAGGGGAACAAGTGGGTGAGAAAAAAAAAGAAAAAGAACTAGGGTGCTTACAGTACCTATGCTATGATAGACTAACCACCCCCCCCATACTGCATAGATCTGCCCGAAAAAAATGGAAAAGGGGAACAAGTGGGTGAGAAAAAAAAAGAAAAAGAACTAGGGAGCTTACAGTACCTATGCTATGATAGACTAAACCTCCCCCACTGCTATGATCGTCTGCCCGAAAAAAATGGAAAAGGGGAACAAGTGGGTGAGAAAAAAAAAAGAAAAAGAACTAGGGTGCTTACAGTACCTATGCTATGATAGACTAACCCCCCCCATACTGCATAGATCTGCCCGAAAAAAATGGAAAAGGGGAACAAGTGGGTGAGAAAAAAAAAAAGAAAAAGAACTAGGGAGCTTACAGTACCTATGCTATGATAGACTAAACCTCCCCCACTGCTATGATCGTCTGCCCGAAAAAAATGGAAAAAGGGAACAAGTGGGTGAGAAAAAAAAAGAAAAAGAACTAGGGTGCTTACAGTACCTATGCTATGATAGACTAACCCCCCCCCATACTGCATAGATCTGCCCGAAAAAAATGGAAAAGGGGAACAAGTGGGTGAGAAAAAAAAAAGAAAAAGAACTAGGGTGCTTACAGTACCTATGCTATGATAGACTAACCCCCCCCCCATACTGCATAGATCTGCCCGAAAAAAATGGAAAAGGGGAACAAGTGGGTGAGAAAAAAAAAAAGAAAAAGAACGAGGGAGCTTACAGTACCTATGCTATGATAGACTAAACCTCCCCCACTGCTATGATCGTCTGCCCGAAAAAAATGGGAAAGGGGAACAAGTGGGTGAGAAAAAAAAAAGAAAAAGAACTAGGGAGCTTACAGTACCTATGCTATGATAGACTAACCACCCCCCATACTGCATAGATCTGCCCGAAAAAAATGGAAAAGGGGAACAAGTGGGTGAGAAAAAAAAAAGAAAAAGAACTAGGGAGCTTACAGTACCTATGCTATGATAGACTAAACCTCCCCCACTGCTATGATCGTCTGCCCGAAAAAAATGGAAAAGGGGAACAAGTGGGTGAGAAAAAAAAAAAAAAAAGAACTAGGGTGCTTACAGTACCTATGCTATGATAGACTAACCCCCCCCCCATACTGCATAGATCTGCCCAAAAAAATGGAAAAGGGGAACAAGTGGGTGAGAAAAAAAAAAGAAAAAGAACTAGGGAGCTTACAGTACCTATGCTATGATAGACTTAACCTCCCCCACTGCTATGATCGTCTGCCCGAAAAAAATGGAAAAGGGGAACAAGTGGGTGAGAAAAAAAAAGAAAAAGAACTACGGTGCTTACAGTACCTATGCTATGATAGACTAACCCCCCCCCCATACTGCATAGATCTGCCCGAAAAAAATGGAAAAGGGGAACAAGTGGGTGAGAAAAAAAAAAGAAAAAGAACTAGGGAGCTTACAGTACCTATGCTATGATAGACTAAACCTCCCCCACTGCTATGATCGTCTGCCCGAAAAAAATGGAAAAGGGGAACAAGTGGGTGAGAAAAAAAAAAGAAAAAGAACTAGGGTGCTTACAGTACCTATGCTATGATAGACTACCCCCCCCCCCATACTGCATAGATCTGCCCGAAAAAAATGGAAAAGGGGAACAAGTGGGTGAGAAAAAAAAAAGAAAAAGAACTAGGGTGCTTACAGTACCTATGCTATGATAGACTAACCCCCCCCCATACTGCATAGATCTGCCCGAAAAAAATGGAAAAGGGGAACAAGTGGGTGAGAAAAAAAAAGAAAAAGAACTAGGGAGCTTACAGTACCTATGCTATGATAGACTAAACCTCCCCCACTGCTATGATCGTCTGCCCGAAAAAAATGGAAAAGGGGAACAAGTGGGTGAGAAAAAAAAAAGGAAAAGAACTAGGGTGCTTACAGTACCTATGCTATGATAGACTAACCCCCCCCCATACTGCATAGATCTGCCCGAAAAAAATGGAAAAGGGGAACAAGTGGGTGAGAAAAAAAAAGAAAAAGAACTAGGGAGCTTACAGTACCTATGCTATGATAGACTAAACCTCCCCCACTGCTATGATCGTCTGCCCGAAAAAAATGGAAAAGGGGAACAAGTGGGTGAGAAAAAAAAAAGAAAAAAAACTAGGGTGCTTACAGTACCTATGCTATGATAGACTAACCCCCCCCATACTGCATAGATCTGCCCGAAAAAAATGGAAAAGGGGAACAAGTGGGTGAGAAAAAAAAAGAAAAAGAACTAGGGAGCTAACAGTACCTATGCTATGATAGACTAAACCTCCCCCACTGCTATGATCGTCTGCCCGAAAAAAATGGAAAAGGGGAACAAGTGGGTGAGAAAAAAAAAAGAAAAAGAACTAGGGTGCTTACAGTACCTATGCTATGATAGACTAACCCCCCCCATACTGCATAGATCTGCCCGAAAAAAAATGGAAAAGGGGAACAAGTGGGTGAGAAAAAAAAAAGAAAAAGAACTAGGGAGCTTACAGTACCTATGCTATGATAGACTAAACCTCCCCCACTGCTATGATCGTCTGCCCAAAAAAATGGAAAAGGGGAACAAGTGGGTGAGAAAAAAAAAAGAAAAAGAACTAGGGTGCTTACAGTACCTATGCTATGATAGACTAACCCCTCCCCCCATACTGCATAGATCTGCCCGAAATAAATGGAAAAGGGGAACTAGTGGGTGAGAAAAAAAAGAAAAAGAACTAGGGTGCTTACAGTACCTATGCTATGATAGACTAACCATCACCCCATACTGCATAGATCTGCCCGAAAATAATGGAAAAGGGGAACAAGTGGGTGAGAAAAAAAAAAGAAAAAGAACTAGGGAGCTTACAGTACCTATGCTATGATAGACTAACCACCCCCCCCCATACTGCATAGATCTGCCCGAAAAAAATGGAAAAGGGGAACAAGTGGGTGAGAAAAAAAAAAGAAAAAGAACTAGGGAGCTTACAGTACCTATGCTATGATAGACTAAACCTCCCCCACTGCTATGATCGTCTGCCCGAAAAAAATGGAAAAGGGGAACAAGTGGGTGAGAAAAAAAAAGAAAAAGAACTAGGGAGCTTACAGTACCTATGCTATGATAGACTAAACCTCCCCCACTGCTATGATCGTCTGCCCGAAAAAAATGGAAAAGGGGAACAAGTGGGTGAGAAAAAAAAAGAAAAAGAACTAGGGAGCTTACAGTACCTATGCTATGATAGACTAACCCCCCCCCCCATACTGCATAGATCTGCCCGAAAAAAATGGAAAAGGGGAACAAGTGGGTGAGAAAAAAAAAGAAAAAGAACTAGGGAGCTTACAGTACCTATGCTATGATAGACTAAACCTCCCCCACTGCTATGATCGTCTGCCCGAAAAAAATGGAAAAGGGGAACAAGTGGGTGAGAAAAAAAAAGAAAAAGAACTAGGGTGCTTACAGTACCTATGCTATGATAGACTAACCCCCCCCCCATACTGCATAGATCTGCCCGAAAAAAATGGAAAAGGGGAACAAGTGGGTGAGAAAAAAAAAAGAAAAAGAACTAGGGAGCTTACAGTACCTATGCTATGATAGACTAAACCTCCCCCACTGCTATGATCGTCTGCCCGAAAAAAATGGAAAAGGGGAACAAGTGGGTGAGAAAAAAAAAAGAAAAAGAACTAGGGTGCTTACAGTACCTATGCTATGATAGACTAACCCCCCCCATACTGCATAGATCTGCCCGAAAAAATGGAAAAGGGGAACAAGTGGGTGAGAAAAAAAAAAGAAAAAGAACTAGGGAGCTTACAGTACCTATGCTATGATAGACTAAACCTCCCCCACTGCTATGATCGTCTTCCCAAAAAAATGGAAAAGGGGAACAAGTGGGTGAGAAAAAAAAAAGAAAAAGAACTAGGGTGCTTACAGTACCTATGCTATGATAGACTAACCCCTCCCCCCATACTGCATAGATCTGCCCGAAATAAATGGAAAAGGGGAACTAGTGGGTGAGAAAAAAAAAGAAAAAGAACTAGGGTGCTTACAGTACCTATGCTATGATAGACTAACCATCCCCCCATACTGCATAGATCTGCCCGAAAATAATGGAAAAGGGGAACAAGTGGGTGAGAAAAAAAAAAGAAAAAGAACTAGGGAGCTTACAGTACCTATGCTATGATAGACTAAACATCCCCCACTGCTATGATCGTCTGCCCGAAAAAAATGGAAAAGGGGAACAAGTGGGTGAGAAAAAAAAAGAAAAAGAACTAGGGAGCTTACAGTACCTATGCTATGATAGACTAACCACCCCCCCCCATACTGCATAGATCTGCCCGAAAAAAATGGAAAAGGGGAACAAGTGGGTGAGAAAAAAAAAGAAAAAGAACTAGGGAGCTTACAGTACCTATGCTATGATAGACTAAACCTCCCCCACTGGTATGATCGTCTGCCCGAAAAAAATGGAAAAGGGGAACAAGTGGGTGAGAAAAAAAAAGAAAAAGAACTAGGGTGCTTACAGTACCTATGCTATGATAGACTAACCCCCCCCCCATACTGCATAGATCTGCCCGAAAAAAATGGAAAAGGGGAACAAGTGGGTGAGAAAAAAAAAAGAAAAAGAACTAGGGAGCTTACAGTACCTATGCTATGATAGACTAAACCTCCCCCACTGCTATGATCGTCTGCCCGAAAAAAATGGAAAAGGGGAACAAGTGGGTGAGAAAAAAAAAGAAAAAGAACTAGGGAGCTTACAGTACCTATGCTATGATAGACTAACCCCCCCCCATACTGCATAGATCTGCCCGAAAAAAATGGAAAAGGGGAACAAGTGGGTGAGAAAAAAAAAAGAAAAAGATCTAGGGTGCTTACAGTACCTATGCTATGATAGACTAACCCCCCCCCATACTGCATAGATCTGCCCGAAAAAAATGGAAAAGGGGAACAAGTGGGTGAGAAAAAAAAAAGAAAAAGAACTAGGGAGCTTACAGTAACTATGCTATGATAGACTAAACCTCCCCCACTGCTATGATCGTCTGCCCGAAAAAAATGGAAAAGGGGAACAAGTGGGTGAGAAAAAAAAAAGAAAAAGAACTAGGGTGCTTACAGTACCTATGCTATGATAGACTAACCCCCCCCCATACTGCATAGATCTGCCCGAAAAAAATGGAAAAGGGGAACAAGTGGGTGAGAAAAAAAAAAGAAAAAGAACTAGGGAGCTTACAGTACCTATGCTATGATAGACTAAACCTCCCCCACTGCTATGATCGTCTGCCCGAAAAAAATGGAAAAGGGGAACAAGTGGGTGAGAAAAAAAAAAAGAAAAAGAACTAGGGTGCTTACAGTACCTATGCTATGATAGACTAACCCCCCCCATACTGCATAGATCTGCCCGAAAAAAATGGAAAAGGGGAACAAGTGGGTGAGAAAAAAAAAAGAAAAAGAACTAGGGAGCTTACAGTACCTATGCTATGATAGACTAAACCTCCCCCACTGCTATGATCGTCTGCCCGAAAAAAATGGAAAAGGGGAACAAGTGGGTGAGAAAAAAAAAAAAAAAGAACTAGGGTGCTTACAGTACCTATGCTATGATAGACTAACCCCCCCCCCCATACTGCATAGATCTGCCCGAAAAAAATGGAAAAGGGGAACAAGTGGGTGAGAAAAAAAAAGAAAAAGAACTAGGGAGCTTACAGTACCTATGCTATGATAGTCTTAACCTCCCCCACTGCTATGATCGTCTGCCCGAAAAAAATGGAAAAGGGGAACAAGTGGGTGAGAAAAAAAAAAGAAAAAGAACTAGGGTGCTTACAGTACCTATGCTATGATAGACTAACCCCCCCCCCCATACTGCATAGATCTGCCCGAAAAAAATGGAAAAGGGGAACAAGTGGGTGAGAAAAAAAAAAGAAAAAGAACTAGGGAGCTTACAGTACCTATGCTATGATAGACTAAACCTCCCCCACTGCTATGATCGTCTGCCCGAAAAAAATGGAAAAGGGGAACAAGTGGGTGAGAAAAAAATAGAAAAAGAACTAGGGTGCTTACAGTACCTATGCTATGATAGACTAACCCCCCCCCATACTGCATAGATCTGCCCGAAAAAAATGGAAAAGGGGAACAAGTGGGTGAGAAAAAAAAAAAGAAAAAGAACTAGGGAGCTTACAGTACCTATGCTATGATAGACTAAACCTCCCCCACTGCTATGATCGTCTGCCCGAAAAAAATGGAAAAGGGGAACAAGTGGGTGAGAAAAAAAAAAGAAAAAGAACTAGGGTGCTTACAGTACCTATGCTATGATAGACTAACCCCCCCCCCATACTGCATAGATCTGCCCGAAAAAAATGGAAAAGGGGAACAAGTGGGTGAGAAAAAAAAGAAAAAGAACTAGGGTGCTTACAGTACCTATGCTATGATAGACTAACCCCCCCCCATACTGCATAGATCTGCCCGAAAAAAAGGGAAAAGGGGAACAAGTGGGTGAGAAAAAAAAAAGAAAAAGAACTAGGGAGCTTACAGTACCTATGCTATGATAGACTAAACCTCCCCCACTGCTATGATCGTCTGCCTGAAAAAAATGGAAAAGGGGAACAAGTGGGTGAGAAAAAAAAAGGAAAAGAACTAGGGTACTTACAGTACCTATGCTATGATAGACTAACCCCCCCCCCCATACTGCATAGATCTGCCCGAAAAAAATGGAAAAGGGGAACAAGTGGGTGAGAAAAAAAAAAGAAAAAGAACTAGGGAGCTTACAGTACCTATGCTATGATAGACTAAACCTCCCCCACTGCTATGATCGTCTGCCCGAAAAAAATGGAAAAGGGGAACAAGTGGGTGAGAAAAAAAAAAGAAAAAGATCTAGGGTGCTTACAGTACCTATGCTATGATAGACTAACCCCCCCCCATACTGCATAGATCTGCCCGAAAAAAATGGAAAAGGGGAACAAGTGGGTGAGAAAAAAAAAAGAAAAAGAACTAGGGAGCTTACAGTACCTATGCTATGATAGACTAAACCTCCCCCACTGCTATGATCGTCTGCCCGAAAAAAATGGAAAAGGGGAACAAGTGGGTGAGAAAAAAAAAAGAAAAAGAACTAGGGTGCTTACAGTACCTATGCTATGATAGACAAACCCCCCCCCATACTGCATAGATCTGCCCGAAAAAAATGGAAAAGGGGAACAAGTGGGTGAGAAAAAAAAAAAGAAAAAGAACTAGGGAGCTTACAGTACCTATGCTATGATAGACTAAACCTCCCCCACTGCTATGATCGTCTGCCCGAAAAAAATGGAAAAGGGGAACAAGTGGGTGAGAAAAAAAAAAGAAAAAGAACTAGGGTGCTTACAGTACCTATGCTATGATAGACTAACCCCCCCCCATACTGCATAGATCTGCCCGAAAAAAATGGAAAAGGGGAACAAGTGGGTGAGAAAAAAAAAAGAAAAAGAACTAGGGAGCTTACAGTACCTATGCTATGATAGACTAAACCTCCCCCACTGCTATGATCGTCTGCCCGAAAAAAATGGAAAAGGGGAGCAAGTGGGTGAGAAAAAAAAAAGAAAAAGAACTAGGGTGCTTACAGTACCTATGCTATGATAGACTAACCCCCCCCATACTGCATAGATCTGCCCGAAAAAAATGGAAAAGGGGAACAAGTGGGTGAGAAAAAAAAAAGAAAAAGAACTAGGGAGCTTACAGTACCTATGCTATGATAGACTAAACCTCCCCCACTGCTATGATCGTCTGCCCGAAAAAAATGGAAAAGGGGAACAAGTGGGTGAGAAAAAAAAAAGAAAAAGAACTAGGGTGCTTACAGTACCTATGCTATGATAGACTAAACCTCCCCCACTGCTATGATCGTCTGCCCGAAAAAAATGGAAAAGGGGAACAAGTGGGTGAGAAAAAAAAAAGAAAAAGAACTAGGGAGCTTACAGTACCTATGCTATGATAGACTAAACCTCCCCCACTGCTATGATCGTCTGCCCGAAAAAAATTGAAAAGGGGAACAAGTGGGTGAGAAAAAAAAAAGAAAAAGAACTAGGGTGCTTACAGTACCTATGCTATGATAGACTAACCCCCCCCCCATACTGCATAGATCTGCCCGAAAAAAATGGAAAAGGGGAACAAGTGGGTGAGAAAAAAAAAAAAGAAAAAGAACTAGGGAGCTTACAGTACCTATGCTATGATAGACTAAACCTCCCCCACTGCTATGATCGTCTGCCCGAAAAAAATGGAAAAGGGGAACAAGTGGGTGAGAAAAAAAAAAGAAAAAGAACTAGGGTGCTTACAGTACCTATGCTATGATAGAGTAACCCCCCCCCCATACTGCATAGATCTGCCTGAAAAAAATGGAAAAGGGGAACAAGTGGGTGAGAAAAAAAAAAGAAAAAGAACTAGGGAGCTTACAGTACCTATGCTATGATAGACTAAACCTCCCCCACTGCTATGATCGTCTGCCCGAAAAAAATGGAAAAGGGGAACAAGTGGGTGAGAAAAAAAAAAGAAAAAGAACTAGGGTGCTTACAGTACCTATGCTATGATAGACTAACCCCCCCCCCAATACTGCATAGATCTGCCCGAAAAAAATGGAAAAGGGGAACAAGTGGGTGAGAAAAAAAAAAGAAAAAGAACTAGGGAGCTTACAGTACCTATGCTATGATAGACTAAACCTCCCCCACTGCTATGATCGTGTGCCCGAAAAAAATGGAAAAAGGGAACAAGTGGGTGAGAAAAAAAAAAGAAAAAGAACTAGGGTGCTTACAGTACCTATGCTATGATAGACTAACCCCCCCCCCACATACTGCATAGATCTGCCCGAAAAAAATGGAAAAGGGGAACAAGTGGGTGAGAAAAAAAAAAGAAAAAGAACTAGGGTGCTTACAGTACCTATGCTATGATAGACTAACCCCCCCCCATACTGCATAGATCTGCCCGAAAAAAATGGAAAAGGGGAAATAGTGGGTGAGAAAAAAAAAAGAAAAAGAACTAGGGAGCTTACAGTACCTATGCTCTGATAGACTAAACCTCCCCCACTGCTATGATCGTCTGCCCGAAAAAAATGGAAAAGGGGAACAAGTGGGTGAGAAAAAAAAAAGAAAAAGAACTAGGGTGCTTACAGTACCTATGCTATGATAGACTAACCAACCCCCCCCCATACTGCATAGATCTGCCCGAAAAAAATGGAAAAGGGGAACAAGTGGGTGAGAAAAAAAAAAGAAAAAGAACTAGGGAGCTTACAGTACCTATGCTATGATAGACTAAACCTCCCCCAATGCTATGATCGTCTGCCGGAAAAAAAATGGAAAAGGGGAACAAGTGGGTGAGAAAAAAAAAAGAAAAAGAACTAGGGTGCTTACAGTACCTATGCTATGATAGACTAACCCCCCCCCCCCATACTGCATAGATCTGCCCGAAAAAAATGGAAAAGGGGAACAAGTGGGTGAGAAAAAAAAAAAGAAAAAGAACTAGGGAGCTTACAGTACCTATGCTATGATAGACTAAACCTCCCCCACTGCTATGATCGTCTGCCCGAAAAAAATGGAAAAGGGGAACAAGTGGGTGAGAAAAAAAAAAGAAAAAGAACTAGGGTGCTTACAGTACCTATGCTATGATAGACTAACCCCCCCCCCATACTGCATAGATCTGCCCGAAAAAAATGGAAAAGGGGAACAAGTGGGTGAGAAAAAAAAAAGAAAAAGAACTAGGGTGCTTACAGTACCTATGCTATGATAGACTAACCCCCCCCCATACTGCATAGATCTGCCCGAAAAAAATGGAAAAGGGGAACAAGTGGGTGAGAAAAAAAAAAGAAAAAGAACTAGGGAGCTTACAGTACCTATGCTATGATAGACTAAACCTCCCCCACTGCTATGATCGTCTGCCCGAAAAAAATGGAAAAGGGGAGCAAGTGGGTGAGAAAAAAAAAAGAAAAAGAACTAGGGTGCTTACAGTACCTATGCTATGATAGACTAACCCCCCCCATACTGCATAGATCTGCCCGAAAAAAATGGAAAAGGGGAACAAGTGGGTGAGAAAAAAAAAAGAAAAAGAACTAGGGAGCTTACAGTACCTATGCTATGATAGACTAAACCTCCCCCACTGCTATGATCGTCTGCCCGAAAAAAATGGAAAAGGGGAACAAGTGGGTGAGAAAAAAAAAAGAAAAAGAACTAGGGTGCTTACAGTACCTATGCTATGATAGACTAACCCCCCCCCATACTGCATAGATCTGCCCGAAAAAAATGGAAAAGGGGAACAAGTGGGTGAGAAAAAAAAAAGAAAAAGAACTAGGGAGCTTACAGTACCTATGCTATGATAGACTAAACCTCCCCCACTGCTATGATCGTCTGCCCGAAAAAAATTGAAAAGGGGAACAAGTGGGTGAGAAAAAAAAAAGAAAAAGAACTAAGGTGCTTACAGTACCTATGCTATGATAGACTAACCCCCCCCCCCCATACTGCATAGATCTGCCCGAAAAAAATGGAAAAGGGGAACAAGTGGGTGAGAAAAAAAAAAAGAAAAAGAACTAGGGAGCTTACAGTACCTATGCTATGATAGACTAAACCTCCCCCACTGCTATGATCGTCTGCCCGAAAAAAATGGAAAAGGGGAACAAGTGGGTGAGAAAAAAAAAAGAAAAAGAACTAGGGTGCTTACAGTACCTATGCTATGATAGACTAACCCCCCCCCCCCCATACTGCATAGATCTGCCTGAAAAAAATGGAAAAGGGGAACAAGTGGGTGAGAAAAAAAAAAGAAAAAGAACTAGGGAGCTTACAGTACCTATGCTATGATAGACTAAACCTCCCCCACTGCTATGATCGTCTGCCCGAAAAAAATGGAAAAGGGGAACAAGTGGGTGAGAAAAAAAAAAGAAAAAGAACTAGGGTGTTTACAGTACCTATGCTATGATAGACTAACCCCCCCCCCATACTGCATAGATCTGCCCGAAAAAAATGGAAAAGGGGAACAAGTGGGTGAGAAAAAAAAAAGAAAAAGAACTAGGGAGCTTACAGTACCTATGCTATGATAGACTAAACCTCCCCCACTGCTATGATCGTCTGCCCGAAAAAAATGGAAAAGGGGAGCAAGTGGGTGAGAAAAAAAAAAGAAAAAGAACTAGGGTGCTTACAGTACCTATGCTATGATAGACTAACCCCCCCCCATACTGCATAGATCTGCCCGAAAAAAATGGAAAAGGGGAAATAGTGGGTGAGAAAAAAAAAAGAAAAAGAACTAGGGAGCTTACAGTACCTATGCTCTGATAGACTAAACCTCCCCCACTGCTATGATCGTCTGCCCGAAAAAAATGGAAAAGGGGAACAAGTGGGTGAGAAAAAAAAAAGAAAAAGAACTAGGGTGCTTACAGTACCTATGCTATGATAGACTAACCAACCCCCCCCCATACTGCATAGATCTGCCCGAAAAAAATGGAAAAGGGGAACAAGTGGGTGAGAAAAAAAAAAGAAAAAGAACTAGGGAGCTTACAGTACCTATGCTATGATAGACTAAACCTCCCCCAATGCTATGATCGTCTGCCGGAAAAAAAATGGAAAAGGGGAACAAGTGGGTGAGAAAAAAAAAAGAAAAAGAACTAGGGTGCTTACAGTACCTATGCTATGATAGACTAACCCCCCCCCCCCATACTGCATAGATCTGCCCGAAAAAAATGGAAAAGGGGAACAAGTGGGTGAGAAAAAAAAAAGAAAAAGAACTAGGGAGCTTACAGTACCTATGCTATGATAGACTAAACCTCCCCCACTGCTATGATCGTCTGCCCGAAAAAAATGGAAAAGGGGAACAAGTGGGTGAGAAAAAAAAAAGAAAAAGAACTAGGGTGCTTACAGTACCTATGCTATGATAGACTAACCCCCCCCCCATACTGCATAGATCTGCCCGAAAAAAATGGAAAAGGGGAACAAGTGGGTGAGAAAAAAAAAAGAAAAAGAACTAGGGTGCTTACAGTACCTATGCTATGATAGACTAACCCCCCCCCATACTGCATAGATCTGCCCGAAAAAAATGGAAAAGGGGAACAAGTGGGTGAGAAAAAAAAAAGAAAAAGAACTAGGGAGCTTACAGTACCTATGCTATGATAGACTAAACCTCCCCCACTGCTATGATCGTCTGCCCGAAAAAAATGGAAAAGGGGAGCAAGTGGGTGAGAAAAAAAAAAGAAAAAGAACTAGGGTGCTTACAGTACCTATGCTATGATAGACTAACCCCCCCCATACTGCATAGATCTGCCCGAAAAAAATGGAAAAGGGGAACAAGTGGGTGAGAAAAAAAAAAGAAAAAGAACTAGGGAGCTTACAGTACCTATGCTATGATAGACTAAACCTCCCCCACTGCTATGATCGTCTGCCCGAAAAAAATGGAAAAGGGGAACAAGTGGGTGAGAAAAAAAAAAGAAAAAGAACTAGGGTGCTTACAGTACCTATGCTATGATAGACTAACCCCCCCCCCATACTGCATAGATCTGCCCGAAAAAAATGGAAAAGGGGAACAAGTGGGTGAGAAAAAAAAAAGAAAAAGAACTAGGGAGCTTACAGTACCTATGCTATGATAGACTAAACCTCCCCCACTGCTATGATCGTCTGCCCGAAAAAAATTGAAAAGGGGAACAAGTGGGTGAAAAAAAAAAGAAAAAGAACTAAGGTGCTTACAGTACCTATGCTATGATAGACTAACCCCCCCCCATACTGCATAGATCTGCCCGAAAAAAATGGAAAAGGGGAACAAGTGGGTGAGAAAAAAAAAAAAGAAAAAGAACTAGGGAGCTTACAGTACCTATGCTATGATAGACTAAACCTCCCCCACTGCTATGATCGTCTGCCCGAAAAAAATGGAAAAGGGGAACAAGTGGGTGAGAAAAAAAAAAGAAAAAGAACTAGGGTGCTTACAGTACCTATGCTATGATAGACTAACCCCCCCCCATACTGCATAGATCTGCCTGAAAAAAATGGAAAAGGGGAACAAGTGGGTGAGAAAAAAAAAAGAAAAAGAACTAGGGAGCTTACAGTACCTATGCTATGATAGACTAAACCTCCCCCACTGCTATGATCGTCTGCCCGAAAAAAATGGAAAAGGGGAACAAGTGGGTGAGAAAAAAAAAAGAAAAAGAACTAGGGTGTTTACAGTACCTATGCTATGATAGACTAACCCCCCCCCATACTGCATAGATCTGCCCGAAAAAAATGGAAAAGGGGAACAAGTGGGTGAGAAAAAAAAAAGAAAAAGAACTAGGGAGCTTACAGTACCTATGCTATGATAGACTAAACCTCCCCCACTGCTATGATCGTCTGCCCGAAAAAAATGGAAAAGGGGAGCAAGTGGGTGAGAAAAAAAAAAGAAAAAGAACTAGGGTGCTTACAGTACCTATGCTATGATAGACTAACCCCCCCCATACTGCATAGATCTGCCCGAAAAAAATGGAAAAGGGGAACAAGTGGGTGAGAAAAAAAAAAGAAAAAGAACTAGGGAGCTTACAGTACCTATGCTATGATAGACTAAACCTCCCCCACTGCTATGATCGTCTGCCCGAAAAAAATGGAAAAGGGGAACAAGTGGGTGAGAAAAAAAAAAGAAAAAGAACTAGGGTGCTTACAGTACCTATGCTATGATAGACTAACCCCCCCCCCATACTGCATAGATCTGCCCGAAAAAAATGGAAAAGGGGAACAAGTGGGTGAGAAAAAAAAAGAAAAAGAACTAGGGAGCTTACAGTACCTATGCTATGATAGACTAAACCTCCCCCACTGCTATGATCGTCTGCCCGAAAAAAATTGAAAAGGGGAACAAGTGGGTGAGAAAAAAAAAAGAAAAAGAACTAGGGTGCTTACAGTACCTATGCTATGATAGACTAACCCCCCCCCCATACTGCATAGATCTGCCCGAAAAAAATGGAAAAGGGGAACAAGTGGGTGAGAAAAAAAAAAAAGAAAAAGAACTAGGGAGCTTACAGTACCTATGCTATGATAGACTAAACCTCCCCCACTGCTATGATCGTCTGCCCGAAAAAAATGGAAAAGGGGAACAAGTGGGTGAGAAAAAAAAAAGAAAAAGAACTAGGGTGCTTACAGTACCTATGCTATGATAGACTAACCCCCCCCCCCATACTGCATAGATCTGCCTGAAAAAAATGGAAAAGGGGAACAAGTGGGTGAGAAAAAAAAAAGAAAAAGAACTAGGGAGCTTACAGTACCTATGCTATGATAGACTAAACCTCCCCCACTGCTATGATCGTCTAACCGAAAAAAATGGAAAAGGGGAACAAGTGGGTGAGAAAAAAAAAAGAAAAAGAACTAGGGTGCTTACAGTACCTATGCTATGATAGACTAACCCCCCCCCAATACTGCATAGATCTGCCCGAAAAAAATGGAAAAGGGGAACAAGTGGGTGAGAAAAAAAAAAGAAAAAGAACTAGGGAGCTTACAGTACCTATGCTATGATAGACTAAACCTCCCCCACTGCTATGATCGTGTGCCCGAAAAAAATGGAAAAAGGAAACAAGTGGGTGAGAAAAAAAAAAGAAAAAGAACTAGGGTGCTTACAGTACCTATGCTATGATAGACTAACCCCCCCCCCCACATACTGCATAGATCTGCCCGAAAAAAATGGAAAAGGGGAACAAGTGGGTGAGAAAAAAAAAAGAAAAAGAACTAGGGTGCTTACAGTACCTATGCTATGATAGACTAACCCCCCCCCCCATACTGCATAGATCTGCCCGAAAAAAATGGAAAAGGGGAAATAGTGGGTGAGAAAAAAAAAAGAAAAAGAACTAGGGAGCTTACAGTACCTATGCTCTGATAGACTAAACCTCCCCCACTGCTATGATCGTCTGCCCGAAAAAAATGGAAAAGGGGAACAAGTGGGTGAGAAAAAAAAAAGAAAAAGAATTAGGGTGCTTACAGTACCTATGCTATGATAGACTAACCAACCCCCCCCCATACTGCATAGATCTGCCCGAAAAAAATGGAAAAGGGGAACAAGTGGGTGAGAAAAAAAAAAGAAAAAGAACTAGGGAGCTTACAGTACCTATGCTATGATAGACTAAACCTCCCCCAATGCTATGATCGTCTGCCGGAAAAAAAATGGAAAAGGGGAACAAGTGGGTGAGAAAAAAAAAAGAAAAAGAACTAGGGTGCTTACAGTACCTATGCTATGATAGACTAACCCCCCCCCCATACTGCATAGATCTGCCCGAAAAAAATGGAAAAGGGGAACAAGTGGGTGAGAAAAAAAAAAGAAAAAGAACTAGGGAGCTTACAGTACCTATGCTATGATAGACTAAACCTCCCCCACTGCTATGATCGTCTGCCCGAAAAAAATGGAAAAGGGGAACAAGTGGGTGAGAAAAAAAAAAGAAAAAGAACTAGGGTGCTTACAGTACCTATGCTATGATAGACTAACCCCCCCCCATACTGCATAGATCTGCCCGAAAAAAATGGAAAAGGGGAACAAGTGGGTGAGAAAAAAAAAAGAAAAAGAACTAGGGTGCTTACAGTACCTATGCTATGATAGACTAACCCCCCCCCATACTGCATAGATCTGCCCGAAAAAAATGGAAAAGGGGAACAAGTGGGTGAGAAAAAAAAAAGAAAAAGAACTAGGGAGCTTACAGTACCTATGCTATGATAGACTAAACCTCCCCCACTGCTATGATCGTCTAACCGAAAAAAATGGAAAAGGGGAACAAGTGGGTGAGAAAAAAAAAAGAAAAAGAACTAGGGTGCTTACAGTACCTATGCTATGATAGACTAACCCCCCCCCAATACTGCATAGATCTGCCCGAAAAAAATGGAAAAGGGGAACAAGTGGGTGAGAAAAAAAAAAGAAAAAGAACTAGGGAGCTTACAGTACCTATGCTATGATAGACTAAACCTCCCCCACTGCTATGATCGTGTGCCCGAAAAAAATGGAAAAAGGAAACAAGTGGGTGAGAAAAAAAAAAGAAAAAGAACTAGGGTGCTTACAGTACCTATGCTATGATAGACTAACCCCCCCCCACATACTGCATAGATCTGCCCGAAAAAAATGGAAAAGGGGAACAAGTGGGTGAGAAAAAAAAAAGAAAAAGAACTAGGGTGCTTACAGTACCTATGCTATGATAGACTAACCCCCCCCCATACTGCATAGATCTGCCCGAAAAAAATGGAAAAGGGGAAATAGTGGGTGAGAAAAAAAAAAGAAAAAGAACTAGGGAGCTTACAGTACCTATGCTCTGATAGACTAAACCTCCCCCACTGCTATGATCGTCTGCCCGAAAAAAATGGAAAAGGGGAACAAGTGGGTGAGAAAAAAAAAAGAAAAAGAATTAGGGTGCTTACAGTACCTATGCTATGATAGACTAACCAACCCCCCCCATACTGCATAGATCTGCCCGAAAAAAATGGAAAAGGGGAACAAGTGGGTGAGAAAAAAAAAAGAAAAAGAACTAGGGAGCTTACAGTACCTATGCTATGATAGACTAAACCTCCCCCACTGCTATGATCGTCTGCCCGAAAAAAATGGAAAAGGGGAACAAGTGGGTGAGAAAAAAAAAAGAAAAAGAACTAGGGTGCTTACAGTACCTATGCTATGATAGACTAACCCCCCCCCCATACTGCATAGATCTGCCCGAAAAAAATGGAAAAGGGGAACAAGTGGGTGAGAAAAAAAAAAGAAAAAGAACTAGGGTGCTTACAGTACCTATGCTATGATAGACTAACCCCCCCCCATACTGCATAGATCTGCCCGAAAAAAATGGAAAAGGGGAACAAGTGGGTGAGAAAAAAAAAAGAAAAAGAACTAGGGAGCTTACAGTACCTATGCTATGATAGACTAAACCTCCCCCACTGCTATGATCGTCTGCCCGAAAAAAATGGAAAAGGGGAGCAAGTGGGTGAGAAAAAAAAAAGAAAAAGAACTAGGGTGCTTACAGTACCTATGCTATGATAGACTAACCCCCCCATACTGCATAGATCTGCCCGAAAAAAATGGAAAAGGGGAACAAGTGGGTGAGAAAAAAAAAAGAAAAAGAACTAGGGAGCTTACAGTACCTATGCTATGATAGACTAAACCTCCCCCACTGCTATGATCGTCTGCCCGAAAAAAATGGAAAAGGGGAACAAGTGGGTGAGAAAAAAAAAAGAAAAAGAACTAGGGTGCTTACAGTACCTATGCTATGATAGACTAACCCCCCCCCATACTGCATAGATCTGCCCGAAAAAAATGGAAAAGGGGAACAAGTGGGTGAGAAAAAAAAAAGAAAAAGAACTAGGGAGCTTACAGTACCTATGCTATGATAGACTAAACCTCCCACACTGCTATGATCGTCTGCCCGAAAAAAATTGAAAAGGGGAACAAGTGGGTGAGAAAAAAAAAAGAAAAAGAACTAGGGTGCTTACAGTACCTATGCTATGATAGACTAACCCCCCCCCCCATACTGCATAGATCTGCCCGAAAAAAATGGAAAAGGGGAACAAGTGGGTGAGAAAAAAAAAAAAGAAAAAGAACTAGGGAGCTTACAGTACCTATGCTATGATAGACTAAACCTCCCCCACTGCTATGATCGTCTGCCCGAAAAAAATGGAAAAGGGGAACAAGTGGGTGAGAAAAAAAAAAGAAAAAGAACTAGGGTGCTTACAGTACCTATGCTATGATAGACTAACCCCCCCCCCATACTGCATAGATCTGCCTGAAAAAAATGGAAAAGGGGAACAAGTGGGTGAGAAAAAAAAAAGAAAAAGAACTAGGGAGCTTACAGTACCTATGCTATGATAGACTAAACCTCCCCCACTGCTATGATCGTCTGCCCGAAAAAAATGGAAAAGGGGAACAAGTGGGTGAGAAAAAAAAAAGAAAAAGAACTAGGGTGCTTACAGTACCTATGCTATGATAGACTAACCCCCCCCCCAATACTGCATAGATCTGCCCGAAAAAAATGGAAAAGGGGAACAAGTGGGTGAGAAAAAAAAAAGAAAAAGAACTAGGGAGCTTACAGTACCTATGCTATGATAGACTAAACCTCCCCCACTGCTATGATCGTGTGCCCGAAAAAAATGGAAAAAGGGAACAAGTGGGTGAGAAAAAAAAAAGACAAAGAACTAGGGTGCTTACAGTACCTATGCTATGATAGACTAACCCCCCCCCACATACTGCATAGATCTGCCCGAAAAAAATGGAAAAGGGGAACAAGTGGGTGAGAAAAAAAAAAGAAAAAGAACTAGGGTGCTTACAGTACCTATGCTATGATAGACTAACCCCCCCCCATACTGCATAGATCTGCCCGAAAAAAATGGAAAAGGGGAAATAGTGGGTGAGAAAAAAAAAAGAAAAAGAACTAGGGAGCTTACAGTACCTATGCTCTGATAGACTAAACCTCCCCCACTGCTATGATTGTCTGCCTGAAAAAAATGGAAAAGGGGAACAAGTGGGTGAGAAAAAAAAAAGAAAAAGAATTAGGGTGCTTACAGTACCTATGCTATGATAGACTAACCAACCCCCCCCCCCCATACTGCATAGATCTGCCCGAAAAAAATGGAAAAGGGGAACAAGTGGGTGAGAAAAAAAAAAGAAAAAGAACTAGGGAGCTTACAGTACCTATGCTATGATAGACTAAACCTCCCCCAATGCTATGATCGTCTGCCGGAAAAAAAATGGAAAAGGGGAACAAGTGGGTGAGAAAAAAAAAAGAAAATGAACTAGGGTGCTTACAGTACCTATGCTATGATAGACTAACCCCCCCCCCATACTGCATAGATCTGCCCGAAAAAAATGGAAAAGGGGAACAAGTGGGTGAGAAAAAAAAAAGAAAAAGAACTAGGGAGCTTACAGTACCTATGCTATGATAGACTAAACCTCCCCCACTGCTATGATCGTCTGCCCGAAAAAAATGGAAAAGGGGAACAAGTGGGTGAGAAAAAAAAAAGAAAAAGAACTAGGGTGCTTACAGTACCTATGCTATGATAGACTAACCCCCCCCCATACTGCATAGATCTGCCCGAAAAAAATGGAAAAGGGGAACAAGTGGGTGAGAAAAAAAAAAGAAAAAGAACTAGGGAGCTTACAGTACCTATGCTATGATAGACTAACCCCCCCCATACTGCATAGATCTGCCCGAAAAAAATGGAAAAGGGGAACAAGTGGGTGAGAAAAAAAAAAGAAAAAGAACTAGGGAGCTTACAGTACCTATGCTATGATAGACTAAACCTCCCCCACTGCTATGATCGTCTGCCCGGTAAAAAAGGGAAAAGGGGAACAAGTGGGTGAGAAAAAAAAAAGAAAAAGAACTAGGGAGCTTACAGTACCTATGCTATGATAGACTAACCCCCCCCATACTGCATAGATCTGCCCGAAAAAAATGGAAAAGGGGAACAAGTGGGTGAGAAAAAAAAAAGAAAAAGAACTAGGGTGCTTACAGTACCTATGCTATGATAGACTAGCCCCCACCCCCCCATACTGCATAGATCTGCCCGAAAAAAATGGAAAAGGGGAACAAGTGGGTGAGAAAAAAAAAAAGAAAAAGAACTAGGGAGCTTACAGTACCTATGCTATGATAGAGTAAACATCCCCCACTGCTATGATCGTCTGCCCGAAAAAAATGGAAAAGGGGAACAAGTGGGTGAGAAAAAAAAAAGAAAAAGAACTAGGGAGCTTACAGTACCTATGCTATGATAGACTAAACCTCCCCCACTGCTATGATCGTCTGCCCGAAAAAAATGGAAAAGGGGAACAGGTGGGTGAGAAAAAAAAAAGAAAAAGAACTAGGGTGCTTACAGTACCTATGCTATGATAGACTAACCCCCCCCCATACTGCATAGATCTGCCCGAAAAAAATGGAAAAGGGGAACAAGTGGGTGAGAAAAAAAAAAGAAAAAGAACTAGGGTGCTTAGAGTACCTATGCTATGATAGACTAACCCCCCCCCATACTGCATAGATCTTCCCGAAAAAAATGGAAAAGGGGAACAAGTGGGTGAGAAAAAAAAAAAAGAAAAAGAACTAGGGTGCTTACAGTACCTATGCTATGATAGACTAACCCCCCCCCCCATACTGCATAGATCTGCCCGAAAAAAATGGAAAAGGGGAACAAGTGGGTGAGAAAAAAAAAAGAAAAAGAACTAGGGTGCTTACAGTACCTATGCTATGATAGACTAACCCCCCCCCATACTGCATAGATCTGCCCGAAAAAAATAGAAAAGGGGAACAAGTGGGTTAGAAAAAAAAAAGAAAAAGAACTAGGGAGCTTACAGTACCTATGCTATGATAGACTAACCCTCCCCCACTGCTATGATCGTCTGCCTGAAAAAAATGGAAAAGGGGAACAAGTGGGTGAGAAAAAAAAAAGAAAAAGAACTAGGGTGCTTACAGTACCTATGCTATGATAGACTATCCCCCCCCATACTGCATAGATCTGCCCGAAAAAAATGGAAAAGGGGAACAAGTGGGTGAGAAAAAAAAAGAAAAAGAACTAGGGAGCTTACAGTACCTATGCTATGATAGACTAAACCTCCCCCACTGCTATGATCGTCTGCCCGAAAAAAATGGAAAAGGGGAACAAGTGGGTGAGAAAAAAAAAAGAAAAAGAACTAGGGTGCTTACAGTACCTATGCTATGATAGACTAACCCCCCCCCCATACTGCATAGATCTGCCCGAAAAAAATGGAAAAGGGGAACAAGTGGGTGAGAAAAAAAAAAGAAAAAGAACTAGGGTGCTTACAGTACCTATGCTATGATAGACTAACCCCCCCCATACTGCATAGATCTGCCCGAAAAAAATGGAAAAGGGGAACAAGTGGGTGAGAAAAAAAAAAGAAAAAGAACTAGGGAGCTTACAGTACCTATGCTATGATAGACTAAACCTCCCCCACTGCTATGATCGTCTGCCCGAAAAAAATGGAAAAGGGGAACAAGTGGGTGAGAAAAAAAAAAGAAAAAGAACTAGGGTGCTTACAGTACCTATGCTATGATAGACTAACCCCCCCCCCATACTGCATAGATCTGCCCCAAAAAAATGGAAAAGGGGAACAAGTGGGTGAGAAAAAAAAAAGAAAAAGAACTAGGGTGCTTACAGTACCTATGCTATGATAGACTAACCCCCCCCCATACTGCATAGATATGCCCGAAAAAAATGGAAAAGGGGAACAAGTGGGTGAGAAAAAAAAAAGAAAAAGAACTAGGGAGCTTACAGTACCTATGCTATGATAGACTAAACCTCCCCCACTGCTATGATCGTCTGCCCGAAAAAAATGGAAAAGGGGAACAAGTGGGTGAGAAAAAAAAAGAAAAAGAACTAGGGTGCTTACAGTACCTATGCTATGATAGACTAAACCCCCCCCCCATACTGCATAGATCTGCCCGAAAAAAATGGAAAAGGGGAACAAATGGGTGAGAAAAAAAAAAGAAAAAGAACTAGGGAGCTTACAGTACCTATGCTATGATAGACTAAACCTCCCCCACTGCTATGATCGTGTGCCCGAAAAAAATGGAAAAGGGGAACAAGTGGGTGAGAAAAAAAAAAAGGAAAAGAACTAGCGTGCTTACAGTACCTATGCTATGATAGACTAACCCCCCCCCCATACTGCATAGATCTGCCCGAAAAAAATGGAAAAGGGGAACAAGTGGGTGAGAAAAAAAAAAGAAAAAGAACTAGGGTGCTTACAGTACCTATGCTATGATAGACTAACCCCCCCCCATACTGCATAGATCTGCCCGAAAAAAATGGAAAAGGGGAACAAGTGGGTGAGAAAAAAAAAAGAAAAAGAACTAGGGAGCTTACAGTACCTATGCTATGATTGACTAAACCTCCCCCGCTGCTATGATCGTCTGCCCGAAAAAAATGGAAAAGGGGAACAAGTGGGTGAGAAAAAAAAAGAAAAAGAACTAGGGTGCTTACAGTACCTATGCTATGATAGATTAACCCCCCCCCCATACTGCATAGATCTGCCCGAAAAAAATGGAAAAGGGGAACAAGTGGGTGAGAAAAAAAAAAGAAAAAGAACTAGGGTGCTTACAGAACCTATGCTATGATAGACTAACCCCCCCCCATACTGCATAGATCTGCCCGTAAAAAATGGAAAAGGGGAACAAGTGGGTGAGAAAAAAAAAAGAAAAAGAACTAGGGAGCTTACAGTACCTATGCTATGATAGACTAAACCTCCCCCACTGCTATGATCGTCTGCCCGAAAAAAATGGAAAAGGGGAACAAGTGGGTGAGAAAAAAAAAAGAAAAAGAACTAGGGTGCTTACAGTACCTATGCTATGATAGACTAACCCCCCCCCATACTGCATAGATCTGCCCGAAAAAAATGGAAAAGGGGAACAAGTGGGTGAGAAAAAAAAAAGAAAAAGAACTAGGGAGCTTACAGTACCTATGCTATGATAGACTAAACCTCCCCAACTGCTATGATCGTCTGCCTGAAAAAAATGGAAAAGGGGAACAAGTGGGTGAGAAAAAAAAAAGAAAAAGAACTAGGGTGCTTACAGTACCTATGCTATGATAGACTAACCCCCCCCCCATACTGCATAGATCTGCCCGAAAAAAATGGAAAAGGGGAACAAGTGGGTGAGAAAAAAAAAAGAAAAAGAACTAGGGTGCTTACAGTACCTATGCTATGATAGACTAACCCCCCCCATACTGCATAGATCTTCCCGAAAAAAATGGAAAAGGGGAACAAGTGGGTGAGAAAAAAAAAAGAAAAAGAACTAGGGTGCTTACAGTACCTATGCTATGATAGACTAACCCCCCCCCATACTGCATAGATCTGCCCGAAAAAAATGGAAAAGGGGAACAAGTGGGTGAGAAAAAAAAAAGAAAAAGAATTAGGGTGCTTACAGTACCTATGCTATGATAGACTAACCCCCCCCATACTGCATAGATCTGCCCGAAAAAAATAGAAAAGGGGAACAAGTGGGTTAGAAAAAAAAAAGAAAAAGAACTAGGGAGCTTACAGTACCTATGCTATGATAGACTAACCGTCCCCCACTGCTATGATCGTCTGCCTGAAAAAAATGGAAAAGGGGAACAAGTGGGTGAGAAAAAAAAAAGAAAAAGAACTAGGGTGCTTACAGTACCTATGCTATGATAGACTAACCCCCCCCATACTGCATAGATCTGCCCGAAAAAAATGGAAAAGGGGAACAAGTGGGTGAGAAAAAAAAAGAAAAAGAACTAGGGAGCTTACAGTACCTATGCTATGATAGACTAAACCTCCCCCACTGCTATGATCGTCTGCCCGAAAAAAATGGAAAAGGGGAACAAGTGGGTGAGAAAAAAAAAAGAAAAAGAACTAGGGTGCTTACAGTACCTATGCTATGATAGACTAACCCCCCCCATACTGCATAGATCTGCCCGAAAAAAATGGAAAAGGGGAACAAGTGGGTGAGAAAAAAAAAAGAAAAAGAACTAGGGAGCTTACAGTACCTATGCTATGATAGACTAACCCCCCCCCATACTGCATAGATCTGCCCCAAAAAAATGGAAAAGGGGAACAAGTGGGTGAGAAAAAAAAAAAGAAAAAGAACTAGGGAGCTTACAGTACCTATGCTATGATAGACTAAACCTCCCCCACTGCTATGATCGTCTGCCCGAAAAAAATGGAAAAGGGGAACAAGTGGGTGAGAAAAAAAAAGAAAAAGAACTAGGGTGCTTACAGTACCTATGCTATGATAGACTAACCCCCCCCCCCCATACTGCATAGATCTGCCCGAAAAAAATGGAAAAGGGGAACAAGTGGGTGAGAAAAAAAAAAGAAAAAGAACTAGGGAGCTTACAGTACCTATGCTATGATAGACTAAACCTCCCCCACTGCTATGATCGTGTGCCCGAAAAAAATGGAAAAGGGGAACAAGTGGGTGAGAAAAAAAAAAGAAAAAGAACTAGGGAGCTTACAGTACCTATGCTATGATAGACTAAACCTCCCCCACTGCTATGATAGTCTGCCCGAAAAAAATGGAAAAGGGGAACAAGTGGGTGAGAAAAAAAAAAAAAAAGAACTAGGGTGCTTACAGTACCTATGCTATGATAGACTAACCCCCCCCCCCATACTGCATAAATCTGCCCCAAAAAAATGGAAAAGGGGAACAAGTGGGTGAGAAAAAAACAGAAAAAGAACTAGGGAGCTTACAGTACCTATGCTATGATAGACTAAACCTCCCCCACTGCTATGATCGTCTGCCCGAAAAAAATGGAAAAGGGGAACAAGTGGGTGAGAAAAAAAAAGAAAAAGAACTAGGGTGCTTACAGTACCTATGCTATGATAGACTAACCCCCCCCCCATACTGCATAGATCTGCCCGAAAAAAATGGAAAAGGGGAACAAGTGGGTGAGAAAAAAAAAAGAAAAAGAACTAGGGAGCTTACAGTACCTATGCTAAGATAGATTAAACCTCCCCCACTGCTATGATCGTGTGCCCGAAAAAAATGGAAAAGGGGAACATGTGGGTGAGAAAAAAAAAAAAGGAAAAGAACTTGCGTGCTTACAGTACCTATGCTATGATAGACTAACCCCCCCACCCATACTGCATAGATCTGCCCGAAACAAATGGAAAAGGGTAACAAGTGGGTGAGAAAAAAAAAAGAAAAAGAACTAGGGTGCTTACAGTACCTATGCTATGATAGACTAACCCCCCCCATACTGCATAGATCTGCCCGAAAAAAATGGAAAAGGGGAAGAAGTGGGTGAGAAAAAAAAAGAAAAAGAACTAGGGAGCTTACAGTACCTATGCTATGATAGACTAAACCTCCCCCACTGCTATGATCGTCTGCCCGAAAAAAATGGAAAAGGGGAACAAGTGGGTGAGAAAAAAAAAGAAAAAGAACTAGGGTGCTTACAGTACCTATGCTATGATAGATTAACCCCCCCCCATACTGCATAGATCTGCCCGAAAAAAATGGAAAAGGGGAACAAGTGGGTGAGAAAAAAAAAAAAAAAGAACTAGGGTGCTTACAGAACCTATGCTATGATAGACTAACCCCCCCCATACTGCATAGATCTGCCCGTAAAAAATGGAAAAGGGGAACAAGTGGGTGAGAAAAAAAAAAGAAAAAGAACTAGGGAGCTTACAGTACCTATGCTATGATAGACTAAACCTCCCCCACTGCTATGATCGTCTGCCCGAAAAAAAATGGAAAAGGGGAACAAGTGGGTGAGAAAAAAAAAAGAAAAAGAACTAGGGTGCTTACAGTACCTATGCTATGATAGACTAACCCCCCCCCCATACTGCATAGATCTGCCCGAAAAAAATGGAAAAGGGGAACAAGTGGGTGAGAAAAAAAAAAGAAAAAGAACTAGGGAGCTTACCGTACCTATGCTATGATAGACTAAACCTCCCCAACTGCTATGATCGTCTGCCTGAAAAAAATGGAAAAGGGGAACAAGTGGGTGAGAAAAAAAAAAGAAAAAGAACTAGGGTGCTTACAGTACCTATGCTATGATAGACTAACCCCCCCCATACTGCATAGATCTGCCCGAAAAAAATGGAAAAGGGGAGCAAGTGGGTGAGAAAAAAAAAAGAAAAAGAACTAGGGAGTTTACAGTACCTATGCTATGATAGACTAAACCTCCCCCACTGCTATGATCGTCTGCCCGAAAAAAATGGAAGAGGGGAACAAGTGGGTGAGAAAAAAAAAGAAAAAGAACTAGGGTGCTTACAGTACCTATGCTATGATAGACTAACCCCCCCCCATACTGCATAGATCTGCCCGAAAAAAATGGAAAAGGGGAACAAGTGGGTGAGAAAAAAAAAAGAAAAAGATCTAGGGTGCTTACAGTACCTATGCTATGATAGACTAACCCCCCCCCCATTGCAATAGATCTGCCCGAAAAAAATGGAAAAGGGGAACAAGTGGGTGAGAAAAAAAAAAGAAAAAGAACTAGGGAGCTTACAGTACCTATGCTATGATAGACTAAACCTCCCCCACTGCTATGATCGTCTGCCCGAAAAAAATGGAAAAGGGGAACAAGTGGGTGAGAAAAAAAAAAGAAAAAGAACTAGGGTGCTTACAGTACCTATGCTATGATAGACTAAACCCCCCCCCCAATACTGCATAGATCTGCCCGAAAAAAATGGAAAAGGGGAACAAGTGGGTGAGAAAAAAAAAAGAAAAAGAACTAGGGAGCTTACAGTACCTATGCTATGATAGACTAAACCTCCCCCACTGCTATGATCGTCTGCCCGAAAAAAAATGGAAAAGGGGAACAAGTGGGTGAGAAAAAAAAAAAGAAAAAGAACTAGGGTGCTTACAGTACCTATGCTATGATAGACTAACCCCCCCCCCATACTGCATAGATCTGCCCGAAAAAAATGGAAAAGGGGAACAAGTGGGTGAGAAAAAAAAAGAAAAAGAACTAGGGTGCTTACAGTACCTATGCTATGATAGACTAACCCCCCCCATACTGCATAGATCTGCCCGAAAAAAATGGAAAAGGGGAACAAGTGGGTGAGAAAAAAAAAGAAAATGAACTAGGGAGCTTACAGTACCTATGCTATGATAGACTAAACCTCCCCCACTGCTATGATCGTCTGCCCGAAAAAAATGGAAAAGGGGAACAAGTGGGTGAGAAAAAAAAAAGAAAAAGAACTAGGGTGCTTACAGTACCTATGCTATGATAGACTAACACCCCCCCCCATACTGCATAGATCTGCCCGAAAAAAATGGAAAAGGGGAACAAGTGGGTGAGAAAAAAAAAAGAAAAAGAACTAGGGAGCTTACAGTAACTATGCTATGATAGACTAAACCTCCCCCACTGCTATGATCGTCTGCCCGAAAAAAATGGAAAAGGGGAACAAGTGGGTGAGAAAAAAAAAAGAAAAAGAACTAGGGTGCTTACAGTACCTATGCTATGATAGACTAACCCCCCCCCCATACTGCATAGATCTGCCCGAAAAAAATGGAAAAGGGGAACAAGTGGGTGAGAAAAAAAAAAGAAAAAGAACTAGGGAGCTTACAGTACCTATGCTATGATAGACTAAACCTCCCCCACTGCTATGATCGTCTGCCCGAAAAAAATGGAAAAGGGGAACAAGTGGGTGAGAAAAAAAAAAGAAAAAGAACTAGGGTGCTTACAGTACCTATGCTATGATAGACTAACCCCCCCCATACTGCATAGATCTGCCCGAAAAAAATGGAAAAGGGGAACAAGTGGGTGAGAAAAAAAAAAGAAAAAGAACTAGGGAGCTTACAGTACCTATGCTATGATAGACTAAACCTCCCCCACTGCTATGATCGTCTGCCCGAAAAAAATGGAAAAGGGGAACAAGTGGGTGAGAAAAAAAAAGAAAAAGAACTAGGGTGCTTACAGTACCTATGCTATGATAGACTAACCCCCCCCCCCATACTGCATAGATCTGCCCGAAAAAAATGGAAAAGGGGAACAAGTGGGTGAGAAAAAAAAAAGAAAAAGAACTAGGGTGCTTACAGTACCTATGCTATGATAGACTAACCCCCCCCCATACTGCATAGATCTGCCCGAAAAAAATGGAAAAGGGGAACAAGTGGGTGAGAAAAAAAAAAGAAAAAGAACTAGGGAGCTTACAGTACCTATGCTATGATAGACTAAACCTCCCCCACTGCTATGATCGTCTGCCCGAAAAAAATGGAAAAGGGGAACAAGTGGGTGAGAAAAAAAAAAGAAAAAGAACTAGGGTGCTTACAGTACCTATGCTATGATAGACTACCCCCCCCCCATACTGCATAGATCCGCCCGAAAAAAATGGAAAAAAGGGACAAGTGGGTGAGAAAAAAAAAAAAAAAGAACTAGGGAGCTTACAGTACCTATGCTATGATAGACTAAACCTCCCCCACTGCTATGATCGTCTGCCCGAAAAAAATGGAAAAGGGGAACAAGTGGGTGAGAAAAAAAAAAGAAAAAGAACTAGGGTGCTTACAGTACCTATGCTATGATAGACTAACCCCCCCCTACTGCATAGATCTGCCCGAAAAAAATGGAAAAGGGGAACAAGTGGGTGAGAAAAAAAAAAGAAAAAGAATTAGGGAGCTTACAGTACCTATGCTATGATAGACTAAACCTCCCCCACTGCTATGATCGTCTGCCCGAAAAAAATGGAAAAAGTGGAACAAGTGGGTGAGAAAAAAAAAAGAAAAAGAACTAGGGTGCTTACAGTACCTATGCTATGATAGACTAACCCCCCCCCATACTGCATAGATCTGCCCGAAAAAAATGGAAAAGGGGAACAAGTGGGTGAGAAAAAAAAAAGAAAAAGAACTAGGGTGCTTACAGTACCTATGCTATGATAGACTACCCCCCCCCCATACTGCATAGATCTGCCCGAAAAAAATTGAAAAGGGGAACAAGTGGGTGAGAAAAAAAAAGAAAAAGAACTAGGGTGCTTACAGTACCTATGCTATGATAGACTAACCCCCCCCCCCATACTGCATAGATCTGCCCGAAAAAAATGGAAAAGGGGAACAAGTGGGTGAGAAAAAAAAAAGAAAAAGAACTAGGGAGCTTACAGTACCTATGCTATGATAGACTAAACCTCCCCCACTGCTATGATCGTCTGCCCGAAAAAAATGGAAAAGGGGAACAAGTGGGTGAGATAAAAAAAAGAAAAAGAACTAGGGTGCTTACAGTACCTATGCTATGATAGACTAACCCCCCCCCATACTGCATAGATCTGCCCGAAAAAAATGGAAAAGGGGAACAAGTGGGTGAGAAAAAAAAAAGAAAAAGAACTAGGGAGCTTACAGTACCTATGCTATGATAGACTAAACCTCCCCCACTGCTATGATCGTCTGCCCGAAAAAAATGGAAAAGGGGAACAAGTGGGTGAGAAAAAAAAAGAAAAAGAACTAGGGTGCTTACAGTACCTATGCTATGATAGACTAACCCCCCCCCATACTGCATAGATCTGCCCGAAAAAAATGGAAAAGGGGAACAAGTGGGTGAGAAAAAAAAAAGAAAAAGAACTAGGGTGCTTACAGTACCTATGCTATGATAGACTAACCCCCCCCATACTGCATAGATCTGCCCGAAAAAAATGGAAAAGGGGAACAAGTGGGTGAGAAAAAAAAAAGAAAAAGAACTAGGGAGCTTACAGTACCTATGCTATGATTGATTAAACCTCCCCCACTGCTATGATCGTCTGCCCAAAAAAAATGGAAAAGGGGAACAAGTGGGTGAGAAAAAAAAAAGAAAAAGAACTAGGGTGCTTACAGTACCTATGCTATGATAGACTAACCCCCCCCCATACTGCATAGATCTGCCCGAAAAAAATTGAAAAGGGGAACAAGTGGGTGAGAAAAAAAAAGAAAAAGAACTAGGGTGCTTACAGTACCTATGCTATGATAGACTAAACCCCCCCCTACTGCATAGATCTGCCCGAAAAAAATGGAAAAGGGGAACAAGTGGGTGAGAAAAAAAAAAGAAAAAGAACTAGGGTGCTTACAGTACCTATGCTATGATAGACTAAACCTCCCCCACTGCTATGATCGTCTGCCCGAAAAAAATGGAAAAGGGGAACAAGTGGGTGAGAAAAAAAAAAGAAAAAGAACTAGGGTGCTTACAGTACCTATGCTATGATAGACTAACCCCCCACCCCATACTGCATAGATCTGCCCGAAAAAAATGGAAAAGGGGAACAAGTGGGTGAGAAAAAAAAAAGAAAAAGAACTAGGGAGCTTACAGTACCTATGCTATGATAGACTAAACCTCCCCCACTGCTATGATCGTCTGCCCGAAAAAAATGGAAAAGGGGAACAAGTGGGTGAGAAAAAAAAAAAGAAAAAGAACTAGGGTGCTTACAGTACCTATGCTATGATAGACTAACCCCCCCCCCATACTGCATAGATCTGCCCGAATAAAATGGAAAAGGGGAACAAGTGGGTGAGAAAAAAAAAAGAAAAAGAACTAGGGTGCTTACAGTACCTATGCTATGATAGACTAACCCCCCCCCCATACTGCATAGATCTGCCCGAAAAAAATGGAAAAGGGGAACAAGTGGGTGAGAAAAAAAAAAGAAAAAGAACTAGGGAGCTTACAGTACCTATGCTATGATAGACTAAACCTCCCCCACTGCTATGATTGTCTGCCCGAAAAAAATGGAAAAGGGGAACAAGCGGGTGAGAAAAAAAAAAAGAAAAAGAACTAGGGTGCTTACAGTACCTATGCTATGATAGACTAACCCCCCCCCCACACTGCATAGATCTGCCCGAAAAAAATGGAAAAGGGGAACAAGTGGGTGAGAAAAAAAAAAGAAAAAGAACTAGGGAGCTTACAGTACCTATGCTATGATCGACTAACCCCCTCCCCTTACTGCATAGATCTGCCCGGAAAAAATGGAAAAGGGGAACAAGTGGGTGAGAAAAAAAAAGAAAAAGAACTAGGGTGCTTACAGTACCTATGCTATGATAGACTAACCACCCCCCCCATACCACATAGATCTGCCCAAAAAAAATGGAAAAGGGGAAATGTGGGTGAGAAAAAAAACAGAAAAAGAACTAGGGAGCTTACAGTACCTATGCTATGATAGACTAAACCTCCCCCACTGCTATGATCGTCTGCCCGAAAAAAATGGAAAAGGGGAAAAAGTGGGTGAGAAAAAAAAAAGAAAAAGAACTAGGGTGCTTACAGTACCTATGCTATGATAGACTAACCCCCCCAATACTGCATAGATCTGCCCGAAAAAAATGGAAAAGGGGAACAAGTGGGTGAGAAAAAAAAAGAAAAAGAACTAGGGAGCTTACAGTACCTATGCTATGATAGACTAAACCTCCCCCACTGCTATGATCGTCTGCCCGAAAAAAATGGAAAAGGGGAACAAGTGGGTGAGAAAAAAAAAAGAAAAAGAACTAGGGTGCTTACAGTACCTATGCTATGATAGACTAACCCCCCCCCCCATACTGCATAGATCTGCCCGAAAAAAATGGAAAAGAGGAACAAGTGGGTGAGAAAAAAAAAAGAAAAAGAACTAGGGAGCTTACAGTACCTATGCTGTGATAGACTAAACATCCCCCACTGCTATGATCGTCTGCCCGAAAAAAATGGAAAAAGGGAACAAGTGGGTGAGAAAAAAAAAGAAAAAGAACTACGGTGCTTACAGTACCTATGCTATGATAGACTAACCCCCCCCCATACTGCATAGATCTGCCCGAAAAAAATGGAAAAGGGGAACAAGTGGGTGAGAAAAAAAAAGAAAAAGAACTAGGGTGCTTACAGTACCTATGCTATGATAGACTAACCCCCCCACCATACTGCATAGATCTGCCCAAAAAAATGGAAAAAGGGAACAAGTGGGTGAGAAAAAAAAAGAAAAAGAACTAGGGAGCTTACAGTACCTATGCTATGATAGACTAAACCTCCCCCACTGCTATGATCGTCTGCCCGAAAAAAATGGAAAAGGGGAACAAGTGGGTGAGAAAAAAAAAAGAAAAAGAACTAGGGTGCTTACAGTACCTATGCTATGATAGACTAACCCCCCCCCATACTGCATATATCTGCCCGAAAAAAATGGAAAAGGGGAACAAGTTGGTGACAAAGAAAAAAGAAAAAGAACTAGGGTGCTTACAGTACCTATGCTATGATAGACTAACCCCCCCCATACTGCATAGATCTGCCCGAAAAAAATGGAAAAGGGGAACAAGTGGGTGAGAAAAAAAAAAGAAAAAGAACTAGGGAGCTTACAGTACCTATGCTATGATAGACTAAACCTCCCCCACTGCTATGATCGTCTGCCCGAAAAAAATGGAAAAGGGGAACAAGTGGGTGAGAAAAAAAAAAGAAAAAGAACTCGGGTGCTTACAGTACCTATGCTATGATAGACTAACCCCCCCCCATACTGCATAGATCTGCCCGAAAAAAATGGAAAAGGGGAACAAGTGGATGAGAAAAAAAAAAGAAAAAGAACTAGGGAGCTTACAGTACCTATGCTATGATAGACTAAACCTCCCCCACTGCTATGATCGTCTGCCCGAAAAAAATGGAAAAGGGGAACAAGTGGGTGAGAAAAAAAAAAGAAAAAGAACTAGGGTGCTTACAGTACCTATGCTATGATAGACTAACCCCCCCCCCAATACTGCATAGATCTGCCCGAAAAAAATGGAAAAGGGGAACAAGTGGGTGAGAAAAAAAAAAGAAAAAGAACTAGGGAGCTTACAGTACCTATGCTATGATTGATTAAACCTCCCCCACTGCTATGATCGTCTGCCCAAAAAAAATGGAAAAGGGGAACAAGTGGGTGAGAAAAAAAAAAGAAAAAGAACTAGGGTGCTTACAGTACCTATGCTATGATAGACTAACCCCCCCCCATACTGCATAGATCTGCCCGAAAAAAATTGAAAAGGGGAACAAGTGGGTGAGAAAAAAAAAGAAAAAGAACTAGGGTGCTTACAGTACCTATGCTATGATAGACTAAACCCCCCCCTACTGCATAGATCTGCCCGAAAAAAATGGAAAAGGGGAACAAGTGGGTGAGAAAAAAAAAAGAAAAAGAACTAGGGTGCTTACAGTACCTATGCTATGATAGACTAAACCTCCCCCACTGCTATGATCGTCTGCCCGAAAAAAATGGAAAAGGGGAACAAGTGGGTGAGAAAAAAAAAAGAAAAAGAACTAGGGTGCTTACAGTACCTATGCTATGATAGACTAACCCCCCACCCCATACTGCATAGATCTGCCCGAAAAAAATGGAAAAGGGGAACAAGTGGGTGAGAAAAAAAAAAGAAAAAGAACTAGGGAGCTTACAGTACCTATGCTATGATAGACTAAACCTCCCCCACTGCTATGATCGTCTGCCCGAAAAAAATGGAAAAGGGGAACAAGTGGGTGAGAAAAAAAAAAAGAAAAAGAACTAGGGTGCTTACAGTACCTATGCTATGATAGACTAACCCCCCCCCCATACTGCATAGATCTGCCCGAATAAAATGGAAAAGGGGAACAAGTGGGTGAGAAAAAAAAAAGAAAAAGAACTAGGGTGCTTACAGTACCTATGCTATGATAGACTAACCCCCCCCCATACTGCATAGATCTGCCCGAAAAAAATGGAAAAGGGGAACAAGTGGGTGAGAAAAAAAAAAGAAAAAGAACTAGGGAGCTTACAGTACCTATGCTATGATAGACTAAACCTCCCCCACTGCTATGATTGTCTGCCCGAAAAAAATGGAAAAGGGGAACAAGCGGGTGAGAAAAAAAAAAAGAAAAAGAACTAGGGTGCTTACAGTACCTATGCTATGATAGACTAACCCCCCCCCCACACTGCATAGATCTGCCCGAAAAAAATGGAAAAGGGGAACAAGTGGGTGAGAAAAAAAAAAGAAAAAGAACTAGGGAGCTTACAGTACCTATGCTATGATCGACTAACCCCCTCCCCTTACTGCATAGATCTGCCCGGAAAAAATGGAAAAGGGGAACAAGTGGGTGAGAAAAAAAAAGAAAAAGAACTAGGGTGCTTACAGTACCTATGCTATGATAGACTAACCACCCCCCCCATACCGCATAGATCTGCCCAAAAAAAATGGAAAAGGGGAAATGTGGGTGAGAAAAAAAACAGAAAAAGAACTAGGGAGCTTACAGTACCTATGCTATGATAGACTAAACCTCCCCCACTGCTATGATCGTCTGCCCGAAAAAAATGGAAAAGGGGAAAAAGTGGGTGAGAAAAAAAAAAGAAAAAGAACTAGGGTGCTTACAGTACCTATGCTATGATAGACTAACCCCCCCAATACTGCATAGATCTGCCCGAAAAAAATGGAAAAGGGGAACAAGTGGGTGAGAAAAAAAAAGAAAAAGAACTAGGGAGCTTACAGTACCTATGCTATGATAGACTAAACCTCCCCCACTGCTATGATCGTCTGCCCGAAAAAAATGGAAAAGGGGAACAAGTGGGTGAGAAAAAAAAAAGAAAAAGAACTAGGGTGCTTACAGTACCTATGCTATGATAGACTAACCCCCCCCCCATACTGCATAGATCTGCCCGAAAAAAATGGAAAAGAGGAACAAGTGGGTGAGAAAAAAAAAAGAAAAAGAACTAGGGAGCTTACAGTACCTATGCTGTGATAGACTAAACATCCCCCACTGCTATGATCGTCTGCCCGAAAAAAATGGAAAAAGGGAACAAGTGGGTGAGAAAAAAAAAGAAAAAGAACTACGGTGCTTACAGTACCTATGCTATGATAGACTAACCCCCCCCCATACTGCATAGATCTGCCCGAAAAAAATGGAAAAGGGGAACAAGTGGGTGAGAAAAAAAAAGAAAAAGAACTAGGGTGCTTACAGTACCTATGCTATGATAGACTAACCCCCCCACCATACTGCATAGATCTGCCCAAAAAAATGGAAAAAGGGAACAAGTGGGTGAGAAAAAAAAAAAGAAAAAGAACTAGGGAGCTTACAGTACCTATGCTATGATAGACTAAACCTCCCCCACTGCTATGATCGTCTGCCCGAAAAAAATGGAAAAGGGGAACAAGTGGGTGAGAAAAAAAAAGAAAAAGAACTAGGGTGCTTACAGTACCTATGCTATGATAGACTAACCCCCCCCCATACTGCATATATCTGCCCGAAAAAAATGGAAAAGGGGAACAAGTTGGTGAGAAAGAAAAAAGAAAAAGAACTAGGGTGCTTACAGTACCTATGCTATGATAGACTAACCCCCCCCATACTGCATAGATCTGCCCGAAAAAAATGGAAAAGGGGAACAAGTGGGTGAGAAAAAAAAAAGAAAAAGAACTAGGGAGCTTACAGTACCTATGCTATGATAGACTAAACCTCCCCCACTGCTATGATCGTCTGCCCGAAAAAAATGGAAAAGGGGAACAAGTGGGTGAGAAAAAAAAAGAAAAAGAACTCGGGTGCTTACAGTACCTATGCTATGATAGACTAACCCCCCCCCATACTGCATAGATCTGCCCGAAAAAAATGGAAAAGGGGAACAAGTGGATGAGAAAAAAAAAAGAAAAAGAACTAGGGAGCTTACAGTACCTATGCTATGATAGACTAAACCTCCCCCACTGCTATGATCGTCTGCCCGAAAAAAATGGAAAAGGGGAACAAGTGGGTGAGAAAAAAAAAAGAAAAAGAACTAGGGTGCTTACAGTACCTATGCTATGATAGACTAACCCCCCCCCATACTGCATAGATCCGCCCGAAAAAAATGGAAAAGGGGAACAAGTGGGTGAGAAAAAAAAAAGAAAAAGAACTAGGGTGCTTACAGCACCTATGCTATGATAGACTAAACTTCCCCCACTGCTATGATCGTCTGCCCGAAAAAAATGGAAAAGGGGAACAAGTGGGTGAGAAAAAAAAAAGAAAAAGAACTAGGGTGCTTACAGTACCTATGCTATGATAGACTAACCCCCCCCCATACTGCATAGATCTGCCCGAAAAAAATGGAAAAGGGGAACAAATGGGTGAGAAAAAAAAAAGAAAAAGAACTAGGGAGCTTACAGTACCTATGAAAAGAAAAAGAACTAGGGTGCTTACAGTACCTATGCTAAGATAGACTAACCCCCCCCCATACTGCATAGATCTACCCGAAAAAAATGGAAAAGGGGAACAAGTGGGTGAGAAAAAAAAAAGAAAAAGAACTAGGGAGCTTACAGTACCTATGCTATGATAGACTAAACCTCCCCCATGGCTATGATCGTCTGCCCGAAAAAAATGGAAAAGGGGAACAAGTGGGTGAGAAAAAAAAAAGAAAAAGAACTAGGGAGCTTACAGTACCTATGCTATGATAGACTAAACCTCCCCCACTGCTATGATCGTCTGCCCGAAAAAAATGGAAAAGGGGAACAAGTGGGTGAGAAAAAAAAAAGAAAAAGAACTAGGGAGCTTACAGTACCTATGCTATGATAGACTAAACCTCCCCCACTGCTATGATCGTCTGCCCGAAAAAAATGGAAAAGGGGAACAAGTGGGTGAGAAAAAAAAAAGAAAAAGAACTAGGGTGCTTACAGTACCTATGCTATGATGGACTAACCCCCCCCATACTGCATAGATCTGCCCGAAAAAAATGGAAAAGGGGAACAAGTGGGTGAGAAAAAAAAAGAAAAAGAACTAGGGTGCTTACAGTACCTATGCTATGATAGACTAACCCCCCCCATACTGCATAGATCTGCCCGAAAAAAATGGAAAAGGGGAACAAGTGGGTGAGAAAAAAAAAAGAAAAAGAACTAGGGTGCTTACAGTACCTATGCTATGATAGACTAAACTTCCCCCACTGCTATGATCGTCTGCCCGAAAAAAATGGAAAAGGGGAACAAGTGGGTGAGAAAAAAAAAAGAAAAAGAACTAGGGTGCTTACAGTACCTATGCTATGATAGACTAACCCCCCCCATACTGCATAGATCTGCCCGAAAAAAATGGAAAAGGGGAACAAGTGGGTGAGAAAAAAAAAAGAAAAAGAACTAGGGAGCTTACAGTACCTATGAAAAGAAAAAGAACTAGGGTGCTTACAGTACCTATGCTATGATAGACTAACCCCCCCCCATACTGCATAGATCTGCCCGAAAAAAATGGAAAAGGGGAACAAGTGGGTGAGAAAAAAAAAAGAAAAAGAACTAGGGAGCTTACAGTACCTATGCTATGATAGACTAAACCTCCCCCACTGCTATGATCGTCTGCCCGAAAAAAATGGAAAAGGGGAGCAAGTGGGTGAGAAAAAAAAAAGAAAAAGAACTAGGGTGCTTACAGTACCTATGCTATGATAGACTAACCCCCCCCATACTGCATAGATCTGCCCGAAAAAAATGGAAAAGGGGAACAAGTGGGTGAGAAAAAAAAAAGAAAAAGAACTAGGGAGCTTACAGTACCTATGAAAAGAAAAAGAACTAGGGTGCTTACAGTACCTATGCTATGATAGACTAACCCCCCCCCATACTGCATAGATCTGCCCGAAAAAAATGGAAAAGGGGAACAAGTGGGTGAGAAAAAAAAAAGAAAAAGAACTAGGGAGCTTACAGTACCTATGCTATGATAGACTAAACCTCCCCCATGGCTATGATCGTCTGCCCGAAAAAAAAGGAAAAGGGGAACAAGTGGGTGAGAAAAAAAAAAAGAAAAAGAACTAGGGAGCTTAAAGTACCTATGCTATGATAGACTAAACCTCCCCCACTGCTATGATCGTCTGCCCGAAAAAAATGGAAAAGGGGAACAAGTGGGTGAGAAAAAAAAAAGAAAAAGAACTAGGGAGCTTACAGTACCTATGCTATGATAGACTAAACCTCCCCCACTGCTATGATCGTCTGCCCGAAAAAAATGGAAAAGGGGAACAAGTGGGTGAGAAAAAAAAAGAAAAAGAACTAGGGTGCTTACAGTACCTATGCTATGATAGACTAACCCCCCCCCATACTGCATAGATCTGCCCGAAAAAAATGGAAAAGGGGAACAAGTGGGTGAGAAAAAAAAAAGAAAAAGAACTAGGGTGCTTACAGTACCTATGCTATGATAGACTAACCCCCCCCCATACTGCATAGATCTGCCCGAAAAAAATGGAAAAGGGGAACAAGTGGGTGAGAAAAAAAAAAGAAAAAGAACTAGGGAGCTTACAGTACCTATGCTATGATAGACTAAACCTCCCCCACTGCTATGATCGTCTGCCCGAAAAAAATGGAAAAGGGGAACAAGTGGGTGAGAAAAAAAAAAGAAAAAGAACTAGGGTGCTTACAGTACCTATGCTATGATAGATTAACCCCCCCCCCATACTGCATAGATCTGCCCAAAAAAAATGGAAAAGGGGAACAAGTGGGTGAGAAAAAAAAAAGAAAAAGAACTAGGGAGCTTACAGTACCTATGCTATGATAGACTAAACCTCCCCCACTGCTATGATCGTCTGCCCGAAAAAAATGGAAAAGGGGAACAAGTGGGTGAGAAAAAAAAAAGAAAAAGAACTAGGGTGCTTACAGTACCTATGCTATGATAGACTAACCCCCCCCCATACTGCATAGATCTGCCCGAAAAAAATGGAAAAGGGGAACAAGTGGGTGAGAAAAAAAAAAGAAAAGAACTAGGGTGCTTACAGTACCTATGCTATGATAGACTAACCCCCCCCCCATACTGCATAGATCTGCCCGAAAAAAATGGAAAAGGGGAACAAGTGGGTGAGAAAAAAAAAAGAAAAAGAACTAGGGAGCTTACAGTACCTATGCTATGATAGACTAAACCTCCCCCACTGCTATGATCGTCTGCCCGAAAAAAATGGAAAAGGGGAACAAGTGGGTGAGAAAAAAAAAGAAAAAGAACTAGGGTGCTTACAGTACCTATGCTATGATAGACTAACCCCCCCCCACATACTGCATAGATCTGCCCGAAAAAAATAGAAAAGGGGAACAAGTGGGTGAGAAAAAAAAAGAAAAAGAACTATGGAGCTTACAGTACCTACTCTATGATAGACTAAACCTCCCCCACTGCTATGATCGTTTGCCCGAAAAAAATGGAAAAGGGGAACAAGTGGGTGAGAAAAAAAAAAGAAAAAGAACTAGGGAGCTTACAGTACCTATGCTATGATAGACTAACCCCCCCCCATACTGCATAGATCTGCCCGAAAAAAATGGAAAAGGGGAAAAAGTGGGTGAGAAAAAAAAAAGAAAAAGAACTAGGGAGCTTACAGTACCTATGCTATGATACACTAAACCTCCCCCACTGCTATGATCGTCTGCCCGAAAAAAAGGGAAAAGGGGAACAAGTGGGTGAGAAAAAAAAAAGAAAAAGAACTAGGGTGCTTACAGTACCTATGCTATGATAGACTAAACCTCCCCCACTGCTATGATCGTCTGCCCGAAAAAAATGGAAAAGGGGAACAAGTGGGTGAGAAAAAAAAAGAAAAAGAAGTAGGGTGCTTACAGTACCTATGCTATGATAGACTAACCCCCCCCCATACTGCATAGATCTGCCCGAAAAAAATGGAAAAGGGGAACAAGTGGGTGAGAAAAAAAAAGAAAAAGAACTAGGGAGCTTACAGTACCTATGCTATGATAGACTAAACCTCCCCCACTGCTATGATCGTCTGCCCGAAAAAAATGGAAAAGGGGAACAAGTGGGTGAGAAAAAAAAAAGAAAAAGAACTAGGGTGCTTACAGTACCTATGCTATGATAGACTAACCCCCCCATACTGCATAGATCTGCCCGAAAAAAATGGAAAAGGGGAACAAGTGGGTGAGAAAAAAAAAAGAAAAAGAACTATGGAGCTTACAGTACCTATGCTATGATAGACTAAACCTCCCCCACTGCTATGATCGTCCGCCCGAAAAAAATGGAAAAGGGGAACAAGTGGGTGAGAAAAAAAAAAGAAAAAGAACTAGGGTGCTTACAGTACCTATGCTATGATAGACTAACCCCCCCCCCATACTGCATAGATCTGCCCGAAAAAAATGGAAAAGGGGAACAAGTGGGTGAGAAAAAAAACAGAAAAAGAACTAGGGAGCTTACAGTACCTATGCTATGATAGACTAAACCTCCCCCACTGCTATGATCGTCTGCCCGAAAAAAAGGGAAAAGGGGAACAAGTGGGTGAGAAAAAAAAAGAAAAAGAACTAGGGTGCTTACAGTACCTATGCTATGATAGACTAACCCCCCCCCCAAACTGCATAGATCTGCCCGAAAAAAATGGAAAAGGGGAACAAGTGGGTGAGAAAAAAAAAAGAAAAAGAACTAGGGAGCTTACAGTACCTATGCTATGATAGACTAAACCTCCCCCACTGCTATGATCGTCTGCCCGAAAAAAAGGGAAAAGGGGAACAAGTGGGTGAGAAAAAAAAAAGAAAAAGAACTAGGGTGCTTACAGTACCTATGCTATGATAGACTAACCCCCCCCCATACTGCATAGATCTGCCCGAAAAAAATGGAAAAGGGGAACAAGTGGGTGAGAAAAAAAAAAGAAAAAGAACTAGGGAGCTTACAGTACCTATGCTATGATAGACTAAACCTCCCCCACTGCTATGATCGTCTGCCCGAAAAAAATGGAAAAGGGGAACAAGTGGGTGAGAAAAAAAAAAGAAAAAGAACTAGGGTGCTTACAGTACCTATGCTATGATAGACTAACCCCCCCCCCCCATACTGCATAGATCTGCCCGAAAAAAATGGAAAAGGGGAACAAGTGGGTGAGAAAAAAAAAAGAAAAAGAACTAGGGAGCTTACAGTACCTATGCTATGATAGACTAAACCTCCCCCACTGCTATGATCGTCTGCCCGAAAAAAATGGAAAAGGGGAACAAGTGGGTGAGAAAAAAAAAAGAAAAAGAACTAGGGTGCTTACAGTACCTATGCTATGATAGACTAACCCCCCCCATACTGCATAGATCTGCCCGAAAAAAATGGAAAAGGGGAACAAGTGGGTGAGAAAAAAAAAAGAAAAAGAACTAGGGAGCTTACAGTACCTATGCTATGATAGATTAAACATCCCCTACTGGTATGATCGTCTGCCCGAAAAAAATGGAAAAGGGGAACAAGTGGGTGAGAAAAAAAAAAGAAAAAGAACTAGGGTGCTTACAGTACCTATGCTATGATAGACTAACCCCCCCCCCATACTGCATAGATCTGCCCGAAAAAAATGGAAAAGGGGAACAAGTGGGTGAGAAAAAAAAAAGAAAAAGAACTAGGGAGCTTACAGTACCTATGCTATGATAGACTAAACCTCCCCCACTGCTATGATCGTCTGCCCGAAAAAAAGGGAAAAGGGGAACAAGTGGGTGAGAAAAAAAAAAAGAAAAAGAACTAGGGTGCTTACAGTACCTATGCTATGATAGACTAACCCCCCCCCCAAACTGCATAGATCTGCCCGAAAAAAATGGAAAAGGGGAACAAGTGGGTGAGAAAAAAAATAGAAAAAGAACTAGGGAGCTTACAGTACCTATGCTATGATAGACTAAACCTCCCCCACTGCTATGATCGTCTGCCCGAAAAAAAGGGAAAAGGGGAACAAGTGGGTGAGAAAAAAAAAAGAAAAAGAACTAGGGTGCTTACAGTACCTATGCTATGATAGACTAACCCCCCCCCATACTGCATAGATCTGCCCGAAAAAAATGGAAAAGGGGAACAAGTGGGTGAGAAAAAAAAAAGAAAAAGAACTAGGGAGCTTACAGTACCTATGCTATGATAGACTAAACCTCCCCCACTGCTATGATCGTCTGCGCGAAAAAAATGGAAAAGGGGAACAAGTGGGTGAGGAAAAAAAAAAGAAAAAGAACTAGGGTGCTTACAGTACCTATGCTATGATAGACTAACCCCCCCCCCTACTGCATAGATCTGCCCGAAAAAAATGGAAAAGGGGAACAAGTGGGTGAGAAAAAAAAAAGAAAAAGAACTAGGGAGCTTACAGTACCTATGCTATGATAGACTAAACCTCCCCCACTGCTATGATCGTCTGCCCGAAAAAAATGGAAAAGGGGAACAAGTGGGTGAGAAAAAAAAAAGAAAAAGAACTAGGGTGCTTACAGTACCTATGCTATGATAGACTAACCCCCCCCATACTGCATAGATCTGCCCGAAAAAAATGGAAAAGGGGAACAAGTGGGTGAGAAAAAAAAAGAAAAAGAACTAGGGAGCTGACAGTACCTATGCTATGATAGACTAAACCTCCCCCACTGCTATGATCGTCTGCCCGAAAAAAATGGAAAAGGGGAACAAGTGGGTGAGAAAAAAAAAAGAAAAAGAACTAGGGTGCTTACAGTACCTATGCTATGATAGACTAACCCCCCCCCCATACTGCATAGATCTGCCCGAAAAAAATGGAAAAGGGGAACAAGTGGGTGAGAAAAAAAAAAGAAAAAGAACTAGGGAGCTTACAGTACCTATGCTATGATAGACTAAACCTCCCCCACTGCTATGATCGTCTGCCCGAAAAAAATGGAAAAGGGGAACAAGTGGGTGAGAAAAAAAAAAGAAAAAGAACTAGGGTGCTTACAGTACCTATGCTATGATAGACTAACTCCCCCCCCCATACTGCATAGATCTGCCCGAAAAAAATGGAAAAGGGGAACAAGTGAGTGAGAAAAAAAAAAGAAAAAGAACTAGGGTGCTTACAGTACCTATGCTATGATAGACTAACCCCCCCCCCCATACTGCATAGATCTGCCCGAAAAAAATGGAAAAGGGGAACAAGTGGGTGAGAAAAAAAAAGAAAAAGAACTAGGGAGCTTACAGTACCTATGCTATGATAGACTAACCCCCCCCCACTGCTATGATCGTCTGCCCGAAAAAAATGGAAAAGGGGAACAAGTGGGTGAGAAAAAAAAAAGAAAAAGAACTAGGGAGCTTACAGTACCTATGCTATGATAGATTAAACATCCCCTACTGGTATGATCGTCTGCCCGAAAAAAATGGAAAAGGGGAACAAGTGGGTGAGAAAAAAAAAAGAAAAAGAACTAGGGTGCTTACAGTACCTATGCTATGATAGACTAACCCCCCCCCCATACTGCATAGATCTGCCCGAAAAAAATGGAAAAGGGGAACAAGTGGGTGAGAAAAAAAAAAGAAAAAGAACTAGGGAGCTTACAGTACCTATGCTATGATAGACTAAACCTCCCCCACTGCTATGATCGTCTGCCCGAAAAAAAGGGAAAAGGGGAACAAGTGGGTGAGAAAAAAAAAAAGAAAAAGAACTAGGGTGCTTACAGTACCTATGCTATGATAGACTAACCCCCCCCCCAAACTGCATAGATCTGCCCGAAAAAAATGGAAAAGGGGAACAAGTGGGTGAGAAAAAAAATAGAAAAAGAACTAGGGAGCTTACAGTACCTATGCTATGATAGACTAAACCTCCCCCACTGCTATGATCGTCTGCCCGAAAAAAAGGGAAAAGGGGAACAAGTGGGTGAGAAAAAAAAAAGAAAAAGAACTAGGGTGCTTACAGTACCTATGCTATGATAGACTAACCCCCCCCCATACTGCATAGATCTGCCCGAAAAAAATGGAAAAGGGGAACAAGTGGGTGAGAAAAAAAAAAGAAAAAGAACTAGGGAGCTTACAGTACCTATGCTATGATAGACTAAACCTCCCCCACTGCTATGATCGTCTGCGCGAAAAAAATGGAAAAGGGGAACAAGTGGGTGAGGAAAAAAAAAAGAAAAAGAACTAGGGTGCTTACAGTACCTATGCTATGATAGACTAACCCCCCCCCCCTACTGCATAGATCTGCCCGAAAAAAATGGAAAAGGGGAACAAGTGGGTGAGAAAAAAAAAAGAAAAAGAACTAGGGAGCTTACAGTACCTATGCTATGATAGACTAAACCTCCCCCACTGCTATGATCGTCTGCCCGAAAAAAATGGAAAAGGGGAACAAGTGGGTGAGAAAAAAAAAAGAAAAAGAACTAGGGTGCTTACAGTACCTATGCTATGATAGACTAACCCCCCCCATACTGCATAGATCTGCCCGAAAAAAATGGAAAAGGGGAACAAGTGGGTGAGAAAAAAAAAGAAAAAGAACTAGGGAGCTGACAGTACCTATGCTATGATAGACTAAACCTCCCCCACTGCTATGATCGTCTGCCCGAAAAAAATGGAAAAGGGGAACAAGTGGGTGAGAAAAAAAAAAGAAAAAGAACTAGGGTGCTTACAGTACCTATGCTATGATAGACTAACCCCCCCCCCATACTGCATAGATCTGCCCGAAAAAAATGGAAAAGGGGAACAAGTGGGTGAGAAAAAAAAAAGAAAAAGAACTAGGGAGCTTACAGTACCTATGCTATGATAGACTAAACCTCCCCCACTGCTATGATCGTCTGCCCGAAAAAAATGGAAAAGGGGAACAAGTGGGTGAGAAAAAAAAAAGAAAAAGAACTAGGGTGCTTACAGTACCTATGCTATGATAGACTAACTCCCCCCCCCATACTGCATAGATCTGCCCGAAAAAAATGGAAAAGGGGAACAAGTGAGTGAGAAAAAAAAAAGAAAAAGAACTAGGGTGCTTACAGTACCTATGCTATGATAGACTAACCCCCCCCCCATACTGCATAGATCTGCCCGAAAAAAATGGAAAAGGGGAACAAGTGGGTGAGAAAAAAAAAGAAAAAGAACTAGGGAGCTTACAGTACCTATGCTATGATAGACTAACCCCCCCCCACTGCTATGATCGTCTGCCCGAAAAAAAGGGAAAAGGGGAACAAGTGGGTGAGAAAAAAAAAAAGAAAAAGAACTAGGGTGCTTACAGTACCTATGCTATGATAGACTAACCCCCCCCCATACTGCATAGATCTGCCCGAAAAAAATGGAAAAGGGGAACAAGTGGGTGAGAAAAAAAAAAGAAAAAGAACTAGGGAGCTTACAGTACCTATGCTATGATAGACTAAACCTCCCCCACTGCTATGATCGTCTGCCCGAAAAAAATGGAAAAGGGGAACAAGTGGGTGAGAAAAAAAAAGAAAAAGAACTAGGGTGCTTACAGTACCTATGCTATGATAGACTAACCCCCCCCCATACTGCTTAGATCTGCCCGAAAAAAATGGAAAAGGGGAACAAGTGGGTGAGAAAAAAAAAAAGAAAAAGAACTAGGGAGCTTACAGTACCTATGCTATGATAGACTAAACCTCCCCCACTGCTATGATCGTCTGCCCGAAAAAAATGGAAAAGGGGAACAAGTGGGTGAGAAAAAAAAAAAAAAAGAACTAGGGAGCTTACAGTACCTATGCTATGATAGACTAACCCCCCCCCATACTGCATAGATCTGCCCGAAAAAAATGGAAAAGGGGAACAAGTGGGTAAGAAAAAAAAAAGAAAAAGAACTAGGGAGCTTACAGTACCTCTGCTATGATAGACTATACCTCCCCCACTGCTATGATCGTCTGCCCGAAAAAAATGGAAAAGGGGAACAAGTGGGTGAGAAAAAAAAAGAAAAAGAACTAGGGTGCTTACAGTACCTATGCTATGATAGACTAACCCCCCACCCCATACTGCATAGATCTGCCCGAAAAAAATGGAAAAGGGGAACAAGTGGGTGAGAAAAAAAAAAGAAAAAGAACTAGGGTGCTTACAGTACCTATGCTATGATAGACTAACCCCCCCCATACTGCATAGATCTGCCCAAAAAAAATGGAAAAGGGGAACAAGTGGGTGAGAAAAAAAAAAAAAAAAGAACTAGGGAGCTTACAGTACCTATGCTATGATAGACTAACCCCCCCCCATACTGCATAGATCTGCCCGAAAAAAATGGAAAAGGGGAACAAGTGGGTGAGAAAAAAAAAAGAAAAAGAACTAGGGAGCTTACAGTACCTATGCTATGATAGACTAAACCTCCCCCACTGCTATGATCGTCTACCCGAAAAAAAGGGAAAAGGGGAACAAGTGGGTGAGAAAAAAAATAGAAAAAGAACTAGGGTGCTTACAGTACCTATGCTATGATAGACTAACCCCCCCCCCATACTGCATAGATCTGCCCGAAAAAAATGGAAAAGGGGAACAAGTGGGTAAGAAAAAAAAAAGAAAAAGAACTAGGGAGCTTACAGTACCTCTGCTATGATAGACTATACCTCCCCCACTGCTATGATCGTCTGCCCGAAAAAAATGGAAAAGGGGAACAAGTGGGTGAGAAAAAAAAAGAAAAAGAACTAGGGTGCTTACAGTACCTATGCTATGATAGACTAACCCCCCACCCCATACTGCATAGATCTGCCCGAAAAAAATGGAAAAGGGGAACAAGTGGGTGAGAAAAAAAAAAGAAAAAGAACTAGGGTGCTTACAGTACCTATGCTATGATAGACTAACCCCCCCCCATACTGCATAGATCTGCCCAAAAAAAATGGAAAAGGGGAACAAGTGGGTGAGAAAAAAAAAAGAAAAAGAACTGGGGAGCTTACAGTACCTATGCTATGATAGACTAAACCTCCCCCACTGCTATGATCGTCTGCCCGAAAAAAATGGAAAAGGGGAACAAGTGGGTGAGGAAAAAAAAAGAAAAAGAACTAGGGTGCTTACAGTACCTATGCTATGATAGACTAACCCCCCAACCCCATAGTGCATAGATCTGCCCGAAAAAAATGGAAAAGGGGAACAAGTGGGTGAGAAAAAAAAAAGAAAAAGAACTAGGGAGCTTACAGTACCTATGCTATGATAGACTAAACTTCCCCCACTGCTATGATCGTCTGCCCGAAAAAAATGGAAAAGGGGAACAAGTGGGTGAGAAAAAAAAAAGAAAAAGAACTAGGGTGCTTACAGTACCTATGCTATGATAGACTAACCCCCCCCCCATACTGCATAGATCTGCCCGAAAAAAATGGAAAAGGGGAACAAGTGGGTGAGAAAAAAAAAAGAAAAAGAACTAGGGAGCTTACAGTACCTATGCTATGATAGACTAAACCTCCCCCACTGCTATGATCGTCTGCCCGAAAAAAATGGAAAAGGGGAACAAGTGGGTGAGAAAAAAAAAGAAAAAGAACTAGGGAGCTTACAGTACCTATGCTATGATAGACTAAACCTCCCCCACTGCTATGATCGTCTGCCCCAAAAAAATGGAAAAGGGGAACAAGTGGGTGAGAAAAAAAAAAGAAAAAGAACTAGGGTGCTTACAGTACCTATGCTATGATAGACTAAACCTCCCCCACTGCTATGATCGTCTGCCCGAAAAAAATGGAAAAGGGGAACAAGTGGGTGAGAAAAAAAAAAGAAAAAGATCTAGGGAGCTTACAGTACCTATGCTATGATAGACTAAACCTCCCCCACTGCTATGATCGTCTGCCCAAAAAAAATGGAAAAGGGGAACAAGTGGGTGAGAAAAAAAAAAGAAAAAGAACTAGGGTGCTTACAGTACCTATGCTATGATAGACTAAACCTCCCCCACTGCTATGATCGTCTGCCCGAAAAAAATGGAAAAGGGGAACAAGTGGGTGAGAAAAAAAAAAGAAAAAGAACTAGGGAGCTTACAGTACCTATGCTATGGTAGACTAAACCTCCCCCACTGCTATGATCGTCTGCCCGAAAAAAATGGAAAAGGGGAACAAGTGGGTGAGAAAAAAAAAGAAGAAGAACTAGGGTGCTTACAGTACCTATGCTATGATAGACTAACCCCCCCATAATGCATAGATCTGCCCGAAAAAAATTGAAAAGGGGAACAAGTGGGTGAGAAAAAAAAAAGAAAAAGAACTAGGGAGCTTACAGTACCTATGCTATGATAGACTAAACCTCCCCCACTGCTATGATCGTCTGCCCGAAAAAAATGGAAAAGGGGAACAAGTGGGTGAGAAAAAAAAAAGAAAAAGAACTAGGGTGCTTACAGTACCTATGCTATGATAGACTAACCCCCCCATACTGCATAGATCTGCCCGAAAAAAATGGAAAAGGGGAACAAGTGGGTGAGAAAAAAAAAAGAAAAAGAACTAGGGAGCTTACAGTACCTATGCTATGATAGACTAAACCTCCCCCACTGCTATGATCGTCTGCCCGAAAAAAATGGAAAAGGGGAACAAGTGGGTGAGAAAAAAAAAAGAAAAAGAACTAGGGTGCTTACAGTACCTATGCTATGATAGACTAACCCCCCCCATACTGCATAGATCTGCCCGAAAAAAATGGAAAAGGGGAACAAGTGGGTGAGAAAAAAAAAAGAAAAAGAACTAGGGAGCTTACAGTACCTATGCTATGATAGACTAAACCTCCCCCACTGCTATGATCGTCTGCCCGAAAAAAATGGAAAAGGGGAACAAGTGGGTGAGAAAAAAAAAAGAAAAAGAACTAGGGTGCTTACAGTACCTATGCTATGATAGACTAAACCTCCCCCACTGCTATGATCGTCTGCCCGAAAAAAATGGAAAAGGGGAACAAGTGGGTGAGAAAAAAAAAAGAAAAAGAACTAGGGAGCTTACAGTACCTATGCTATGATAGACTAAACCTCCCCCACTGCTATGATCGTCTGCCCGAAAAAAATGGAAAAGGGGAACAAGTGGGTGAGAAAAAAAAAAGAAAAAGAACTAGGGTGCTTACAGTACCTATGCTATGATAGACTAAACCTCCCCCACTGCTATGATCGTCTGCCCGAAAAAAATGGAAAAGGGGAACAAGTGGGTGAGAAAAAAAAAAGAAAAAGAACTAGGGAGCTTACAGTACCTATGCTATGGTAGACTAAACCTCCCCCACTGCTATGATCGTCTGCCCGAAAAAAATGGAAAAGGGGAACAAGTGGGTGAGAAAAAAAAAAGAAAAAGAACTAGGGTGCTTACAGTACCTATGCTATGATAGACTAACCCCCCCATAATGCATAGATCTGCCCGAAAAAAATGGAAAAGGGGAACAAGTGGGTGAGAAAAAAAAAAGAAAAAGAACTAGGGAGCTTACAGTACCTATGCTATGATAGACTAAACCTCCCCCACTGCTATGATCGTCTGCCCGAAAAAAATGGAAAAGGGGAACAAGTGGGTGAGAAAAAAAAAAGAAAAAGAACTAGGGTGCTTACAGTACCTATGCTATGATAGACTAACCCCCCCATACTGCATAGATCTGCCCGAAAAAAATGGAAAAGGGGAACAAGTGGGTGAGAAAAAAAAAAGAAAAAGAACTAGGGAGCTTACAGTACCTATGCTATGATAGACTAAACCTCCCCCACTGCTATGATCGTCTGCCCGAAAAAAATGGAAAAGGGGAACAAGTGGGTGAGAAAAAAAAAAGAAAAAGAACTAGGGTGCTTACAGTACCTATGCTATGATAGACTAACCCCCCCCCATACTGCATAGATCTGCCCGAAAAAAATGGAAAAGGGGAACAAGTGGGTGAGAAAAAAAAAAGAAAAAGAACTAGGGAGCTTACAGTACCTATGCTATGATAGACTAAACATCCCCCACTGCTATGATCGTCTGCCCGAAAAAAATGGAAAAGGGGAACAAGTGGGTGAGAAAAAAAAAAGAAAAAGAACTAGGGTGCTTACAGTACCTATGCTATGATAGACTAACCCCCCCCATACTGCTTAGATCTGCCCGAAAAAAATGGAAAAGGGGAACAAGTCGGTGAGAAAAAAAAAAGAAAAAGAACTAGGGAGCTTACAGTACCTATGCTATGATAGACTAAACCTCCCCCACTGCTATGATCGTCTGCCCGAAAAAAATGGAAAAGGGGAACAAGTGGGTGAGAAAAAAAAAAGAAAAAGAACTAGGGTGCTTACAGTACCTATGCTATGATAGACTAACCCCCCCCCCATACTGCATAGATCTGCCCGAAAAAAATGGAAAAGGGGAACAAGTGGGTGAGAAAAAAAAAGAAAAAGAACTAGGGAGCTTACAGTACCTATGCTATGATAGACTAAACCTCCCCCACTGCTATGATCGTCTGCCCGAAAAAAATGGAAAGGGGGGACAAGTGGGTGAGAAAAAAAAAAAAGAAAAAGAACTAGGGTGCTTACAGTGCCTATGCTATGATAGACTAACCCCCCCCATACTGCATAGATCTGCCTGAAAAAAATGGAAAAGGGGAACAAGTGGGTGAGAAAAAAAGAAAGAAAAAGAACTAGGGAGCTTACAGTACCTATGCTATGATAGACTAAACCTCCCCCCCTGCTATGATCGTCTGCCCGAAAAAAATGGAAAAGGGGAACAAGTGGGTGAGAAAAAAAAAAGAAAAAGAACTAGGGTGCTTACAGTACCTATGCTATGATAGACTAACCCCCCCCCATACTGCATAGATCTGCCCGAAAAAAATGGAAAAGGGGAACAAGTGGGTGAGAAAAAAAAAAGAAAAAGAACTAGGGAGCTTACAGTACCTATGCTATGATAGACTAAACCTCCCCCACTGCTATGATCGTCTGCCCGAAAAAAATGGAAAAGGGGAACAAGTGGGTGAGAAAAAAAAAAGAAAAAGAACTAGGGTGCTTACAGTACCTATGCTATGATAGACTAACCCCCCCCATACTGCATAGATCTGCCCGAAAAAAATGGAAAAGGGGAACAAGTGGGTGAGAAAAAAAAAGAAAAAGAACTAGGGAGCTTACAGTACCTATGCTATGATAGACTAAACCTCCCCCACTGCTATGATCGTCTGCCCGAAAAAAATGGAAAAGGGGAACAAGTGGGTGAGAAAAAAAAAGAAAAAGAACTAGGGTGCTTACAGTACCTATGCTATGATAGACTAACCCCCCCCCAATACTGCATAGATCTGCCCAAAAAAAATGGAAAAGGGGAACAAGTGGGTGAGAAAAAAAAAAGAAAAAGAACTAGGGAGCTTACAGTACCTATGCTATGATAGACTAAACCTCCCCCGCTGCTATGATCGTCTGCCCGAAAAAAATGGAAAAGGGGAACAAGTGGGTGAGAAAAAAAAAAGAAAAAGAACTAGGGTGCTTACAGTACCTATGCTATGATAGACTAACCCCCCCCCTATACTGCATAGATCTGCCCGAAAAAAATGGAAAAGGGGAACAAGTGGGTGAGAAAAAAAAAAGAAAAAGAACTAGGGAGCTTACAGTACCTATGCTATGATAGACTAAACCTCCCCCACTGCTATGATCGTCTGCCCGAAAAAAATGGAAAAGGGGAACAAGTGGGTGAGAAAAAAAAAAGAAAAAGAACTAGGGTGCTTACAGTACCTATGCTATGATAGACTAACCCCCCCCCCATACTGCATAGATCTGCCCGAAAAAAATGGAAAAGGGGAACAAGTGGGTGAGAAAAAAAAAAGAAAAAGAACTAGGGAGCTTACAGTACCTATGCTATGATAGACTAAACCTCCCCCACTGCTATGATCGTCTGCCCGAAAAAAATGGAAAAGGGGAACAAGTGGGTGAGAAAAAAAAAAGAAAAAGAACTAGGGTGCTTACAGTACCTATGCTATGATAGACAAACCCCCCCCATACTGCAAAAATCTGCCCCAAAAAAATGGAAAAGGGGAACAAGTGGGTGAGAAAAAAAAAAGAAAAAGAACTAGGGTGCTTACAGTACCTATGCTATGATAGACTAACCCCCCCCCCATACTGCATAGATTTGCCCGAAAAAAATGGAAAAGGGGAACAAGTGGGTGAGAAAAAAAAAAGAAAAAGAACTAGGGAGCTTACAGTACCTATGCTATGATAGACTAAACCTCCCCCACTGCTATGATCGTCCGCCCGAAAAAAATGGAAAAGGGGAACAAGTGGGTGAGAAAAAAAAAAGAAAAAGAACTAGGGAGCTTACAGTACCTATGCTATGATAGACTAAACCTCCCCCACTGCTATGATCGTCTGCCCGAAAAAAATGGAAAAGGGGAACAAGTGGGTGAGAAAAAAAAAAGAAAAAGAACTAGGGTGCTTACAGTACCTATGCTATGATAGACTAACCCCCCCCATACTGCATAGATCTGCCCGATAAAAATGGAAAAGGGGAACAAGTGGGTGAGAAAAAAAAAAGAAAAAGAACTAGGGTGCTTACAGTACCTATGCTATGATAGACTAACCCCCCCCCATACTGCATAGATCTGCCCGAAAAAAATGGAAAAGGGGAACAAGTGGGTGAGAAAAAAAAAAGAAAAAGAACTAGGGAGCTTACAGTACCTATGCTATGATAGACTAAACCTCCCCCACTGCTATGATCGTCTGCCCGAAAAAAATGGAAAAGGGGAACAAGTGGGTGAGAAAAAAAAAAGAAAAAGAACTAGGGTGCTTACAGTACCTATGCTATGATAGACTAACCCCTCCCCCCCATACTGCAGAGATCTGCCCGAAAAAAATGGAAAAGGGGAACAAGTGGGTGAGAAAAAAAAAAGAAAAAAAACTAGGGAGCTTACAGTACCTATGCTATGATAGACTAAACCTCCCCCACTGCTATGATCGTCTGCCCGAAAAAAATGGAAAAGGGGAACAAGTGGGTGAGAAAAAAAAAAGAAAAAGAACTAAGGTGCTTACAGTACCTATGCTATGATAGACTAACCCCCCCCATACTGCATAGATCTGCCCGATAAAATGGAAAAGGGGAAAAGTGGGTGAGAAAAAAAAAAGAAAAAGAACTAGGGTGCTTACAGTACCTATGCTATGATAGACTAACCCCCCCCCCATACTGCATAGATCTGCCCAAAAAAAATGGAAAAGGGGAACAAGTGGATGAGAAAAAAAAAAGAAAAAGAACTAGGGAGCTTACAGTACCTATGCTATGATAGACTAAACCTCCCCCACTGCTATGATCGTCTGCCCGAAAAAAATGGAAAAGGGGAACAAGTGGGTGAGAAAAAAAAAGAAAAAGAACTAGGGTGCTTACAGTACCTATGCTATGATAGACTAACCCCCCCCATACTGCATAGATCTGCCCAAAAAAAATGGAAAAGGGGAACAAGTGGGTGAGAAAAAAAAAAGAAAAAGAACTAGGGAGCTTACAGTACCTATGCTATGATAGACTAAACCTCCCCCACTGCTATGATCGTCTGCCCGAAAAAAATGGGAAAGGGGAACAAATGGGTGAGAAAAAAAAAGAAAAAGAACTAGGGTGCTTACAGTACCTATGCTATGATAGACTAACCCCCCCCCCATACTGCATAGATCTGCCCGATAAAATGGAAAAGGGGAACAAGTGGGTGAGAAAAAAAAAAAGAAAAAGAACTAGGGTGCTTACAGTACCTATGCTATGATAGACTAACCCCCCCCCATACTGCATAGATCTGCCCGAAAAAAATGGAAAAGGGGAACAAGTGGGTGAGAAAAAAAAAAGGTAAAGAACTAGGGAGCTTACAGTACCTATGCTATGATAGACTAAACCACCCCCACTGCTATGATCGTCTGCCCGAAAAAAATGGAAAAGGGGAACAAGTGGGTGAGAAAAAAAAAAGAAAAAGAACTAGGGTGCTTACAGTACCTATGCTATGATAGACTAACCCCCCCCCCCATACTGCATAGATCTGCCCCAAAAAAATGGAAAAGGGGAACAAGTGGGTGAGAAAAAAAAAAGAAAAAGAACTAGGGAGCTTACAGTACCTATGCTATGATAGACTAAACCTCCCCCACTGCTATGATCGTCTGCCCGAAAAAAATGGAAAAGGGGAACAAGTGGGTGAGAAAAAAAAAAGAAAAAGAACTAGGGTGCTTACAGTACCTATGCTATGATAGACTAACCTCTCCCCCCCATACTGCATAGATCTGCCCGAAAAAAATGGAAAAGGGGAACAAGTGGGTGAGAAAAAAAAAAGAAAAAGAACTAGGGAGCTTACAGTACCTATGCTATGATACACTAAACCTCCCCCACTGCTATTATCGTCTGCCCGAAAAAAATGGAAAAGGGGAACAAGTGGGTGAGAAAAAAAAAGAAAAAGAACTAGGGTGCTTACAGTACCTATGCTATGATAGACTAACCCCCCCCCCATACTGCATAGATCTGCCCGAAAAAAATGGAAAAGGGGAACAAGTGGGTGAGAAAAAAAAAAGAAAAAGAACTAGGGAGCTTACAGTACCTATGCTATGATAGACTAAACCTCCCCCACTGCTATGATCGTCTGCCCGAAAAAAATGGGAAAGGGGAACAAGTGGGTGAGAAAAAAAAAAAGAAAAAGAACTAGGGTGCTTACAGTACCTATGCTATGATAGACTAACCCCCCCCCCCATACTGCATAGATCTGCCCGAAAAAAATGGAAAAGGGGAACAAGTGGGTGAGAAAAAAAAAAGAAAAAGAACTAGGGTGCTTACAGTACCTATGCTATGATAGACTAACCCCCCCCCATACTGCATAGATCTGCCCGACAAAAATGGAAAAGGGGAACAAGTGGGTGAGAAAAAAAAAAGAAAAAGAACTAGGGAGCTTACAGTACCTATGCTATGATAGACTAAACCTCCCCCACTGCTATGATCGTCTGCCCGAAAAAAATGGAAAAGGGGAACAAGTGGGTGAGAAAAAAAAAAGAAAAAGAACTAGGGAGCTTACAGTACCTATGCTATGATAGACTAAACCTCCCCCACTGCTATGATCGTCTGCCCGAAAAAAATGGAAAAGGGGAACAAGTGGGTGAGAAAAAAAAAGAAAAAGAACTAGGGTGCTTACAGTACCTATGCTATGATAGACTAACCCCCCCCCCATACTGCATAGATCTGCCCGAAAAAAATGGAAAAGGGGAACAAGTGGGTGAGAAAAAAAAAAGAAAAAGAACTAGGGAGCTTACAGTACCTATGCTATGATAGACTAAACCTCCCCCACTGCTATGATCGTCTGCCCGAAAAAAATGGAAAAGGGGAACAAGTGGGTGAGAAAAAAAAAAGAAAAAGAACTAGGGTGCTTACAGTACCTATGCTATGATAGACTAACCCCCCCCCCATACTGCAAAAATCTGCCCGAAAAAAATGGAAAAGGGGAACAAGTGGGTGAAAAAAAAAAAGAAAAAGAACTAGGGTGCTTACAGTACCTATGCTATGATAGACTAACCCCCCCCCCCATACTGCATAGATTTGCCCGAAAAAAATGGAAAAGGGGAACAAGTGGGTGAGAAAAAAAAAAGAAAAAGAACTAGGGAGCTTACAGTACCTATGCTCTGATAGACTAAACCTCCCCCACTGCTATGATCGTCTGCCCGAAAAAAATGAAAAAAGGGGAACAAGTGGGTGAGAAAAAAAAAAGAAAAAGAACTAGGGTGCTTACAGTACCTATGCTATGATAGACTAACCCCCCCCCCATACTGCATAGATCTGCCCGAAAAAAATGGAAAAGGGGAACAGGTGGGTGAGAAAAAAAAAAGAAAAAGAACTAGGGAGCTTACAGTACCTATGCTATGATAGACTAAACCTCCCCCACTGCTATGATCGTCTGCCCGAAAAAAATGGAAAAGGGGAACAAGTGGGTGAGAAAAAAAAAAGAAAAAGAACTAGGGTGCTTACAGTACCTATGCTATGATAGACTAACCCCCCCCATACTGCATAGATCTGCCCGAAAAAAATGGAAAAGGGGAACAAGTGGGTGAGAAAAAAAAAAGAAAAAGAACTAGGGAGCTTACAGTACCTATGCTATGATAGACTAAACCTCCCCCACTGCTATGATCGTCTGCCCGAAAAAAATGGCAAAGGGGAACAAGTGGGTGAGAAAAAAAAAAGAAAAAGAACTAGGGTGCTTACAGTACCTATGCTATGATAGATTAACCCCCCCATACTGCATAGATCTGCCCGATAAAATGGAAAAAGGGAACAAGTGGGTGAGAAAAAAAAAAAGAAAAAGAACTAGGGTGCTTACAGTACCTATGCTATGATAGACTAACCCCCCCCCCATACTGCATAGATCTGCCCGAAAAAAATGGAAAAGGGGAACAAGTGGGTGAGAAAAAAAAAGAAAAAGAACTAGGGAGCTTACAGTACCTATGCTATGATAGACTAAACCTCCCCCACTGCTATGATCGTCTGCCCGGAAAAAATGGAAAAGCGGAACAAGTGGGTGAGAAAAAAAAAAGAAAAAGAACTAGGGAGCTTACAGTACCTATGCTATGATAGACTAAACCTCCCCCACTGCTATGATCGTCTGCCCGAAAAAAATGGAAAAGGGGAACAAGTGGGTGAGAAAAAAAAAAGAAAAAGAACTAGGGTGCTTACAGTACCTATGCTATGATAGACTAACCCCCCCCCCCATACTGCATAGATCTGCCCGAAAAAAATGGAAAAGGGGAACAAGTGGGTGAGAAAAAAAAAAGAAAAAGAACTAGGGAGCTTACAGTACCTATGCTATGATAGACTAAACCTCCCCCACTGCTATGATCGTCTGCCCCAAAAAAATGGAAAAGAGGAACAAGTGGGTGAGAAAAATAAAAGAAAAAGAACTAGGGAGCTTACAGTACCTATGCTATGATAGACTAACCCCTCCCCATACTGCATAGATCTGCCCGAAAAAAATGGAAAAGGGGAACAAGTGGGTGAGAAAAAAAAAAGAAAAAGAACTAGGGAGCTTACAGTACCTATGCTATGATAGACTAAACCTCCCCCACTGCTATGATCGTCTGCCCAAAAAAAATGGAAAAGGGGAACAAGTGGGTGAGAAAAAAAAAAGAAAAAGAACTAGGGAGCTTACAGTACCTATGCTATGATAGACTAAACCTCCCCCACTGCTATGATCGTCTGCCCGAAAAAAATGGAAAAGGGGAACAAGTGGGTGAGAAAAAAAAAAGAAAAAGAACTAGGGTGCTTACAGTACCTATGCTATGATACACTAACCCCCCCCCTACTGCATAGATCTGCCCGAAAAAAATGGAAAAGGGGAACAAGTGGGTGAGAAAAAAAAAAGAAAAAGAACTAGGGAGTTTACAGTACCTATGCTATGATAGACTAAACCTCCCCCACTGCTATGATCGTCTGCCCGAAAAAAATGGAAAAGGGGAACAAGTGGGTGAGAAAAAAAAAGAAAAAGAACTAGGGAGATTACAGTACCTATGCTATGATAGACTAACCCCCCCCCATACTGCATAGATCTGCCCGATAAAAATGGAAAAGGGGAACAAGTGGGTGAGAAAAAAAAAAGAAAAAGAACTAGGGAGCTTACAGTACCTATGCTATGATAGACTAAACCTCCCCCACTGCTATGATCATCTGCCCGAAAAAAATGGAAAAGGGGAACAAGTGGGTGAGAAAAAAAAAAGAAAAAGAACTAGGGTGCTTACAGTACCTATGCTATGATAGACTAACCACCCCCCCCCCATACTGCATAGATCTGCCCGAAAAAAATGGAAAAGGGGAACAAGTGGGTGAGAAAAAAAAAAGAAAAAGAACTAGGGAGCTTACAGTACCTATGCTATGATAGACTAAACCTCCCCCACTGCTATGATCGTCTGCCCGAAAAAAATGGAAAAGGGGAACAAGTGGGTGAGAAAAAAAAAAGAAAAAGAACTAGGGTGCTTACAGTACCTATGCTATGATAGACTAACCGACCCCCCCAATACTGCATAGATCTGCCCGAAAAAAATGGAAAAGGGGAACAAGTGGGTGAGAAAAAAAAAAGAAAAAGAACTAGGGAGCTTACAGTACCTATGCTATGATAGACTAAACCTCCCCCACTGCTATGATCGTCTGATCGAAAAAAATGGAAAAGGGGAACAAGTGGGTGAGAAAAAAAAAAGAAAAAGGAACTAGGGTGCTTACAGTACCTATGCTATGATAGACTAACCAACCCCCCCCATACTGCATAGATCTGCCCGAAAAAAATGGAAAAGGGGAACAAGTGGGTGAGAAAAAAAAAAGAAAAAGAACTAGGGTGCTTACAGTACCTATGCTATGATAGACTAACCACCCCCCCCCCCATACTGCATAGATCTGCCCGAAAAAAATGGAAAAGGGGAACAAGTGGGTGAGAAAAAAAAAAGAAAAAGAACTAGGGAGCTTACAGTACCTATGCTATGATAGACTAAACCTCCCCCACTGCTATGATCGTCTGCCCGAAAAAAATGGAAAAGGGGAACAAGTGGGTGAGAAAAAAAAAAGAAAAAGAACTAGGGTGCTTACAGTACCTATGCTATGATAGACTAACCACCCCCCCCCCCCCATACTGCATAGATCTGCCCGAAAAAAATGGAAAAGGGGAACAAGTGGGTGAGAAAAAAAAAAGAAAAAGAACTAGGGAGCTTACAGTACCTATGCTATGATAAACTAAACCTCCCCCACTGCTATGATCGTCTGCCCGAAAAAAATGGAAAAGGGGAACAAGTGGGTGAGAAAAAAAAAAGAAAAAGAACTAGGGTGCTTACAGTACCTATGCTATGATAGACTAACCCCCCCCATACTGCATAGATCTGCCCGAAAAAAATGGAAAAGGGGAACAAGTGGGTGAGAAAAAAAAAAGAAAAAGAACTAGGGAGCTTACAGTACCTATGCTATGATAGACTAAACCTCCCCCACTGCTATGATCGTCTGCCCGAAAAAAATGGAAAAGGGGAACAAGTGGGTGAGAAAAAAAAAAGAAAAAGAACTAGGGTGCTTACAGTACCTATGCTATGATAGACTAACCACCCCCCCCCATACTGCATAGATCTGCCCGAAAAAAATGGAAAAGGGGAACAAGTGGGTGAGAAAAAAAAAAGAAAAAGAACTAGGGAGCTTACAGTACCTATGCTATGATAGACTAAACCTCCCCCACTGCTATGATCGTCTGCCCGAAAAAAATGGAAAAGGGGAACAAGTGGGTGAGAAAAAAAAAAGAAAAAGAACTAGGGTGCTTACAGTACCTATGCTATGATAGACTAACCCCCCCCCCCCATACTGCATAGATCTGCCGGAAAAAAATGGAAAAGGGGAACAAGTGGGTGAGAAAAAAAAAAGAAAAAGAACTAGGGAGCTTACAGTACCTATGCTATGATAAACTAAACCTCCCCCACTGCTATGATCGTCTGCCCGAAAAAAATGGAAAAGGGGAACAAGTGGGTGAGAAAAAAAAAAGAAAAAGAACTAGGGTGCTTACAGTACCTATGCTATGATAGACTAACCCCCCCCCCATACTGCATAGATCTGCCCGAAAAAAATGGAAAAGGGGAACAAGTGGGTGAGAAAAAAAAAAGAAAAAGAACTAGGGAGCTTACAGTACCTATGCTATGATAGACTAAACCTCCCCCACTGCTATGATCGTCTGCCCGAAAAAAATGGAAAAGGGGAACAAGTGGGTGAGAAAAAAAAAAGAAAAAGAACTAGGGTGCTTACAGTACCTATGCTATGATAGACTAACCACCCCCCCCATACTGCATAGATCTGCCCGAAAAAAATGGAAAAGGGGAACAAGTGGGTGAGACAAAAAAAAGAAAAAGAACTAGGGAGCTTACAGTACCTATGCTATGATAGACTAAACCTCCCCCACTGCTATGATCGTCTGCCCGAAAAAAATGGAAAAGGGGAACAAGTGGGTGAGAAAAAAAAAAGAAAAAGAACTAGGGTGCTTACAGTACCTATGCTATGATAGACTAACCACCCCCCCCCATACTGCATAGATCTGCCCGAAAAAAATGGAAAAGGGGAACAAGTGGGTGAGAAAAAAAAAAGAAAAAGAACTAGGGTGCTTACAGTACCTATGCTATGATAGACTAACCACCCCCCCCCATACTGCATAGATCTGCCCGAAAAAAATGGAAAAGGGGAACAAGTGGGTGAGAAAAAAAAAAGAAAAAGAACTAGGGAGCTTACAGTACCTATGCTATGATAGACTAAACCTCCCCCACTGCTATGATCGTCTGCCCGAAAAAAATGGAAAAGGGGAACAAGTGGGTGAGAAAAAAAAAAGAAAAAGAACTAGGGTGCTTACAGTACCTATGCTATGATAGACTAACCCCCCCCCATACTGCATAGATCTGCCCGAAAAAAATGGAAAAGGGGAACAAGTGGGTGAGAAAAAAAAAAGAAAAAGAACTAGGGTGCTTACAGTACCTATGCTATGATAGACTAACCACCCCCCCCCCATACTGCATAGATCTGCCCGAAAAAAATGGAAAAGGGGAACAAGTGGGTGAGAAAAAAAAAAGAAAAAGAACTAGGGAGCTTACGGTACCTATGCTATGATAGACTAAACCTCCCCCACTGCTATGATCGTCTGCCCGAAAAAAATGGAAAAGGGGAACAAGTGGGTGAGAAAAAAAAAAGAAAAAGAATTAGGGTGCTTACAGTACCTATGCTATGATAGACTAACCACCCCCCCCCCATACTGCATAGATCTGCCCGAAAAAAATGGAAAAGGGGAACAAGTGGGTGAGAAAAAAAAAAGAAAAAGAACTAGGGTGCTTACAGTACCTATGCTATGATAGACTAACCACCCCCCCCCCATACTGCATAGATCTGCCCGAAAAAAATGGAAAAGGGGAACAAGTGGGTGAGAAAAAAAAAAGAAAAAGAACTAGGGAGCTTACAGTACCTATGCTATGATAGACTAAACCTCCCCCACTGCTATGATCGTCTGCCCGAAAAAAATGGAAAAGGGGAACAAGTGGGTGAGAAAAAAAAAAGAAAAAGAACTAGGGTGCTTACAGTACCTATGCTATGATAGACTAACCACCCCCCCCCATACTGCATAGATCTGCCCGAAAAAAATGGAAAAGGGGAACAAGTGGGTGAGAAAAAAAAAAGAAAAAGAACTAGGGAGCTTACAGTACCTATGCTATGATAAACTAAACCTCCCCCACTGCTATGATCGTCTGCCCGAAAAAAATTGAAAAGGGGAACAAGTGGGTGAGAAAAAAAAAAGAAAAAGAACTAGGGTGCTTACAGTACCTATGCTATGATAGACTAACCCCCCCCCATACTGCATAGATCTGCCCGAAAAAAATGGAAAAGGGGAACAAGTGGGTGAGAAAAAAAAAAGAAAAAGAACTAGGGAGCTTACAGTACCTATGCTATGATAGACTAAACCTCCCCCACTGCTATGATCGTCTGCCCGAAAAAAATGGAAAAGGGGAACAAGTGGGTGAGAAAAAAAAAAGAAAAAGAACTAGGGTGCTTACAGTACCTATGCTATGATAGACTAACCAACCCCCCCCCATACTGCATAGATCTGCCCGAAAAAAATGGAAAAGGGGAACAAGTGGGTGAGAAAAAAAAAAGAAAAAGAACTAGGGAGCTTACAGTACCTATGCTATGATAGACTAAACCTCCCCCACTGCTATGATCGTCTGCCCGAAAAAAATGGAAAAGGGGAACAAGTGGGTGAGAAAAAAAAAAGAAAAAGAACTAGGGTGCTTACAGTACCTATGCTATGATAGACTAACCACCCCCCCCCCATACTGCATAGATCTGCCCGAAAAAAATGGAAAAGGGGAACAAGTGGGTGAGAAAAAAAAAAGAAAAAGAACTAGGGTGCTTACAGTACCTATGCTATGATAGACTAACCCCCCCCCCATACTGCATAGATCTGCCCGAAAAAAATGGAAAAGGGGAACAAGTGGGTGAGAAAAAAGAAAGAAAAAGAACTAGGGAGCTTACAGTACCTATGCTATGATAGACTAAACCTCCCCCACTGCTATGATCGTCTGCCCGAAAAAAATGGAAAAGGGGAACAAGTGGGTGAGAAAAAAAAAAGAAAAAGAACTAGGGTGCTTACAGTACCTATGCGATGATAGACTAACCACCCCCCCCATACTGCATAGATCTGCCCGAAAAAAATGGAAAAGGGGAACAAGTGGGTGAGAAAAAAAAAGAAAAAGAACTAGGGTGCTTACAGTACCTATGCTATGATAGACTAACCACCCCCCCCCCATACTGCATAGATCTGCCCGAAAAAAATGGAAAAGGGGAACAAGTGGGTGAGAAAAAAAAAAGAAAAAGAACTAGGGAGCTTACAGTACCTATGCTATGATAGACTAAACCTCCCCCACTGCTATGATCGTCTGCCCGAAAAAAATGGAAAAGGGGAACAAGTGGGTGAGAAAAAAAAAAGAAAAAGAACTAGGGTGCTTACAGTACCTATGCTATGATAGACTAACCCCCCCCCCCCATACTGCATAGATCTGCCCAAAAAAAATGGAAAAGGGGAACAAGTGGGTGAAAAAAAAAAGAAAAAGAACTAGGGTGCTTACAGTACCTATGCTATGATAGACTAACCACCCCCCCCATACTGCATAGATCTGCCCGAAAAAAATGGAAAAGGGGAACAAGTGGGTGAGAAAAAAAAAAGAAAAAGAACTAGGGAGCTTACAGTACCTATGCTATGATAGACTAAACCTCCCCCACTGCTATGATCGTCTGCCCGAAAAAAATGGAAAAGGGGAACAAGTGGGTGAGAAAAAAAAAAGAAAAAGAACTAGGGTGCTTACAGTACCTATGCTATGATAGACTAACCACCCCCCCCCCCCATACTGCATAGATCTGCCCGAAAAAAATGGAAAAGGGGAACAAGTGGGTGAGAAAAAAAAAAGAAAAAGAACTAGGGTGCTTACAGTACCTATGCTATGATAGACTAACCCCCCCCCATACTGCATAGATCTGCCCGAAAAAAATGGAAAAAGGGAACAAGTGGGTGAGAAAAAAAAAAGAAAAAGAACTAGGGAGCTTACAGTACTTATGCTATGATAGACTAAACCTCCCCCACTGCTATGATCGTCTGCCCGAAAAAAATGGAAAAGGGGAACAAGTGGGTGAGAAAAAAAAAAGAAAAAGAACTAGGGTGCTTACAGTACCTATGCTATGATAGACTAACCACCCCCCCCCCCATACTGCATAGATATGCCCGAAAAAAATGGAAAAGGGGAACAAGTGGGTGAGAAAAAAAAAAGAAAAAGAACTAGGGTGCTTACAGTACCTATGCTATGATAGACTAACCACCCCCCCCATACTGCATAGATCTGCCCGAAAAAAATGGAAAAGGGGAACAAGTGGGTGAGAAAAAAAAAAGAAAAAGAACTAGGGAGCTTACAGTACCTATGCTATGATAGACTAAACCTCCCCCACTGCTATGATCGTCTGCCCGAAAAAAATGGAAAAGGGGAACAAGTGGGTGAGAAAAAAAAAGAAAAAGAACTAGGGTGCTTACAGTACCTATGCTATGATAGAATAACCACCCCCCCATACTGCATAGATCTGCCCGAAAAAAATGGAAAAGGGGAACAAGTGGGTGAGAAAAAAAAAAGAAAAAGAACTAGAGTGCTTACAGTACCTATGCTATGATAGACTAACCACCCCCCCCCCATACTGCATAGATCTGCCCGAAAAAAATGGAAAAAGGGAACAAGTGGGTGAGAAAAAAAAAAAGAAAAAGAACTAGGGAGCTTACAGTACCTATGCTATGATAGACTAAACCTCCCCCACTGCTATGATCGTCTGCCCGAAAAAAATGGAAAAGGGGAACAAGTGGGTGAGAAAAAAAAAGAAAAAGAACTAGGGTGCTTACAGTACCTATGCTATGATAGACTAACCCCCCCCCCCATACTGCATAGATCTGCCCGAAAAAAATGGAAAAGGGGAACAAGTGGGTGAGAAAAAAAAAAGAAAAAGAACTAGGGAGCTTACAGTACCTATGCTATGATAGACTAAACCTCCCCCACTGCTATGATCGTCTGCCCGAAAAAAATGGAAAAGGGGAACAAGTGGGTGAGAAAAAAAAAAGAGAAAGAACTAGGGTGCTTACAGTACCTATGCTATGATGGACTAACCACCCCCCCCCATACTGCATAGATCTGCCCGAAAAAAATGGAAAAGGGGAACAAGTGGGTGAGAAAAAAAAAAGAAAAAGAACTAGGGTGCTTACAGTACCTATGCTATGATAGACTAACCCCCCCCCCATACTGCATAGATCTGCCCGAAAAAAATGGAAAAGGGGAACAAGTGGGTGAGAAAAAAAAAGAAAAAGAACTAGGGAGCTTACAGTACCTATGCTATGATAGACTAAACCTCCCCCACTGCTATGATCGTCTGCCCGAAAAAAATGGAAAAGGGGAACAAGTGGGTGAGAAAAAAAAAAGAAAAAGAACTAGGGTGCTTACAGTACCTATGCTATGATAGACTAACCACCCCCCCCCATACTGCATAGATCTGCCCGAAAAAAATGGAAAAGGGGAACAAGTGGGTGAGAAAAAAAAAAGAAAAAGAACTAGGGTGCTTACAGTACCTATGCTATGATAGACTAATCACCCCCCCCCCATACTGCATAGATCTGCCCGAAAAAAATGGAAAAGGGGAACAAGTGGGTGAGAAAAAAAAAAGAAAAAGAACTAGGGAGCTTACAGTACCTATGCTATGATAGACTAAACCTCCCCCACTGCTATGATCGTCTGCCCGAAAAAAATGGAAAAGGGGAACAAGTGGGTGAGAAAAAAAAAAGAAAAAGAACTAGGGTGCTTACAGTACCTATGCTATGATAGACTAACCCCCCCCCCATACTGCATAGATCTGCCCGAAAAAAATGGAAAAGGGGAACAAGTGGGTGAGAAAAAAAAAAGAAAAAGAACTAGGGAGCTTACAGTACCTATGCTATGATAGACTAAACCTCCCCCACTGCTATGATCGTCTGCCCGAAAAAAATGGAAAAGGGGAACAAGTGGGTGAGAAAAAAAAAGATAAAGAACTAGGGTGCTTACAGTACCTATGCTATGATAGACTAACCCCCCCCCCATACTGCATAGATCTGCCCGAAAAAAATGGAAAAGGGGAACAAGTGGGTGAGAAAAAAAAAAGAAAAAGAACTAGGGAGCTTACAGTACCTATGCTATGATAGACTAAACCTCCCCCACTGCTATGATCGTCTGCCCGAAAAAAATGGAAAAGGGGAACAAGTGGGTGAGAAAAAAAAAAGAAAAAGAACTAGGGTGCTTACAGTACCTATGCTATGATAGACTAACCACCCCCCCCCATACTGCATAGATCTGCCCGAAAAAAATGGAAAAGGGGAACAAGTGGGTGAGAAAAAAAAAGAAAAAGAACTAGGGTGCTTACAGTACCTATGCTATGATAGACTAACCACCCCCCCCCATACTGCATAGATCTGCCCGAAAAAAATGGAAAAGGGGAACAAGTGGGTGAGAAAAAAAAAAGAAAAAGAACTAGGGAGCTTACAGTACCTATGCTATGATAGACTAAACCTCCCCCACTGCTATGATCGTCTGCCCGAAAAAAATGGAAAAGGGGAACAAGTGGGTGAGAAAAAAAAAAGAAAAAGAACTAGGGTGCTTACAGTACCTATGCTATGATAGACTAACCCCCCCCCATACTGCATAGATCTGCCCGAAAAAAATTGAAAAGGGGAACAAGTGGGTGAGAAAAAAAAAAGAAAAAGAACTAGGGTGCTTACAGTACCTATGCTATGATAGACTAACCCCCCCCCCATACTGCATAGATCTGCCCGAAAAAAATGGAAAAGGGGAACAAGTGGGTGAGAAAAAAAAAAGAAAAAGAACTAGGGAGCTTACAGTACCTATGCTATGATAGACTAAACCTCCCCCACTGCTATGATCGTCTGCCAGAAAAAAATGGAAAAGGGGAACAAGTGGGTGAGAAAAAAAAAAGAAAAAGAACTAGGGTGCTTACAGTACCTATGCTATGATAGACTAACCACCCCCCCCCATACTGCATAGATCTGCCCGAAAAAAATGGAAAAGGGGAACAAGTGGGTGAGAAAAAAAAAAGAAAAAGAACTAGGGAGCTTACAGTACCTATGCTATGATAGACTAAACCTCCCCCACTGCTATGATCGTCTGCCCGAAAAAAATTGAAAAGGGGAACAAGTGGGTGAGAAAAAAAAAAGAAAAAGAACTAGGGTGCTTACAGTACCTATGCTATGATAGACTACCCCCCCCCCCCCCATACTGCATAGATCTGCCCGAAAAAAATGGAAAAGGGGAACAAGTGGGTGAGAAAAAAAAAAGAAAAAGAACTAGGGAGCTTACAGTACCTATGCTATGATAGACTAAACCTCCCCCACTGCTATGATCGTCTGCCCAAAAAAAATGGAAAAGGGGAACAAGTGGGTGAGAAAAAAAAAAGAAAAAGAACTAGGGAGCTTACAGTACCTATGCTATGATAGACTAAACCTCCCCCACTGCTATGATCGTCTGCCCGAAAAAAATGGAAAAGGGGAACAAGTGGGTGAGAAAAAAAAAAGAAAAAGAACTAGGGTGCTTACAGTACCTATGCTATGATAGACTAACCACCCCCCCCCCACACTGCATAGATCTGCCCAGAAAAATGGAAAAGGGGAACAAGTTGGTGAGAAAAAAAAAAAGAAAAAGAACTAGGGAGCTTACAGTACCTATGCTATGATAGACTAAACCTCCCCCACTGCTATGATCGTCTGCCCGAAAAAAATGGAAAAGGGGAACAAGTGGGTGAGAAAAAAAAAAGAAAAAGAACTAGGGTGCTTACAGTACCTATGCTATGATAGACTAACCACCCCCCCCCATACTGCATAGATCTGCCCGAAAAAAATGGAAAAGGGGAACAAGTGGGTGAGAAAAAAAAAAGAAAAAGAACTAGGGTGCTTACAGTACCTATGCTATGATAGACTAACCACCCCCCCCCCATACTGCATAGATCTGCCCGAAAAAAATGGAAAAGGGGAACAAGTGGGTGAGAAAAAAAAAAGAAAAAGAACTAGGGATCTTACAGTACCTATGCTATGATAGACTAAACCTCCCCCACTGCTATGATCGTCTGCCCGAAAAAAATGGAAAAGGGGAACAAGTGGGTGAGAAAAAAAAAAGAAAAAGAACTAGGGTGCTTACAGTACCTATGCTATGATAGACTAACCCCCCCCCATACTGCATAGATCTGCCCGAAAAAAATGGAAAAGGGGAACAAGTGGGTGAGAAAAAAAAAAGAAAAAGAACTAGGGTGCTTACAGTACCTATGCTATGATAGACTAACCACCCCCCCCCATACTGCATAGATCTGCCCGAAAAAAATGGAAAAGGGGAACAAGTGGGTGAGAAAAAAAAAAGAAAAAGAACTAGGGAGCTTACAGTACCTATGCTATGATAGACTAAACCTCCCCCACTGCTATGATCGTCTGCCCGAAAAAAATGGAAAAGGGGAACAAGTGGGTGAGAAAAAAAAAAGAAAAAGAACTAGGGTGCTTACAGTACCTATGCTATGATAGACTAACCACCCCCCCCCATACTGCATTGATCTGCCCGAAAAAAATGGAAAAGGGGAACAAGTGGGTGAGAAAAAAGAAAGAAAAAGAACTAGGGAGCTTACAGTACCTATGCTATGATAGACTAAACCTCCCCCACTGCTATGATCGTCTGCCCGAAAAAAATGGAAAAGGGGAACAAGTGGGTGAGAAAAAAAAAAGAAAAAGAACTAGGGTGCTTACAGTACCTATGCTATGATAGACTAACCCCCCCCCCCCATACTGCATAGATCTGCCCGAAAAAAATGGAAAAGGGGAACAAGTGGGTGAGAAAAAAAAAAGAAAAAGAACTAGGGTGCTTACAGTACCTATGCTATGATAGACTAACCCCCCCCCATACTGCATAGATCTGCCCGAAAAAAATGGAAAAGGGGAACAAGTGGGTGAGAAAAAAAAAAGAAAAAGAACTAGGGAGCTTACAGTACCTATGCTATGATAGACTAAACCTCCCCCACTGCTATGATCGTCTGCCCGAAAAAAATGGAAAAGGGGAACAAGTGGGTGAGAAAAAAAAAAGAAAAAGAACTAGGGTGCTTACAGTACCTATGCTATGATAGACTAACCCCCCCCCCATACTGCATAGATCTGCCCGAAACAAATGGAAAAGGGGAACAAGTGGGTGAGAAAAAAAAAAGAAAAAGAACTAGGGTGCTTACAGTACCTATGCTATGATAGACTAACCACCACCCCCCCATACTTTATAGATCTGCCCGAAAAAAATGGAAAAGGGGAACAAGTGGGTGAGAAAAAAAAAAGAAAAAGAACTAGGGAGCTTACAGTACCTATGCTATGATAGACTAAACCTCCCCCACTGCTATGATCGTCTGCCCGAAAAAAATGGAAAAGGGGAACAAGTGGGTGAGAAAAAAAAAAGAAAAAGAACTAGGGTGCTTACAGTACCTATGCTATGATAGACTAACCACCCCCCCCCCCATACTGCATAGATCTGCCCGAAAAAAATGGAAAAGGGGAACAAGTGGGTGAGAAAAAAAAAAGAAAAAGAACTAAGGTGCTTACAGTACCTATGCTATGATAGACTAACCCCCCCCCATACTGCATAGATCTGCCCGAAAAAAATGGAAAAGGGGAACAAGTGGGTGAGAAAAAAAAAAGAAAAAGAACTAGGGAGCTTACAGTACCTATGCTATGATAGACTAAACCTCCCCCACTGCTATGATCGTCTGCCCGAAAAAAATGGAAAAGGGGAACAAGTGGGTGAGAAAAAAAAAAGAAAAAGAACTAGGGTGCTTACAGTACCTATGCTATGATAGACTAACCCCCCCCCCCCATACTGCATAGATCTGCCCGAAAAAATGGAAAAGGGGAACAAGTGGGTGAGAAAAAAAAAAGAAAAAGAACTAGGGAGCTTACAGTACCTATGCTATGATAGACTAAACCTCCCCCACTGCTATGATCGTCTGCCCGAAAAAAATGGAAAAGGGGAACAAGTGGGTGAGAAAAAAAAAAGAAAAAGAACTAGGGTGCTTACAGTACCTATGCTATGATAGACTAACCCCCCCCCCATACTGCATAGATCTGCCCGAAAAAAATGGAAAAGGGGAACAAGTGGGTGAGAAAAAAAAAAGAAAAAGAACTAGGGAGCTTACAGTACCTATGCTATGATAGACTAAACCTCCCCCACTGCTAAGATCGTCTGCCCGAAAAAAATGGAAAAGGGGAACAAGTGGGTGAGAAAAAAAAAGAAAAAGAACTAGGGTGCTTACAGTACCTATGCTATGATAGACTAACCCCCCCCCCCCCCATACTGCATAGATCTGCCCGAAAAAAATGGAAAAGGGGAACAAGTGGGTGAGAAAAAAAAAAGAAAAAGAACTAGGGTGCTTACAGTACCTATGCTATGATAGACTAACCACCCCCCCCCCATACTGCATAGATCTGCCCGAAAAAAATGGAAAAGGGGAACAAGTGGGTGAGAAAAAAAAAAGAAAAAGAACTAGGGAGCTTACAGTACCTATGCTATGATAGACTAAACCTCCCCCACTGCTATGATCGTCTGCCCGAAAAAAATGGAAAAGGGGAACAAGTGGGTGAGAAAAAAAAAAGAAAAAGAACTAGGGTGCTTACAGTACCTATGCTATGATAGACTAACCCCCCCCCATACTGCATAGATCTGCCCGAAAAAAATGGAAAAGGGGAACAAGTGGGTGAGAAAAAAAAAAGAAAAAGAACTAGGGTGCTTACAGTACCTATGCTATGATAGACTAACCACCCCCCCCCATACTGCATAGATCTGCCCGAAAAAAATGGAAAAGGGGAACAAGTGGGTGAGAAAAAAAAAAGAAAAAGAACTAGGGAGCTTACAGTACCTATGCTATGATAGACTAAACCTCCCCCACTGCTATGATCGTCTGCCCGAAAAAAATGGAAAAGGGGAACAAGTGGGTGAGAAAAAAAAAAGAAAAAGAACTAGGGTGCTTACAGTACCTATGCTAAGATAGACTAACCACCCCCCCCCATACTGCATAGATCTGCCCGAAAAAAATGGAAAAGGGGAACAAGTGGGTGAGAAAAAAAAAAGAAAAAGAACTAGGGTGCTTACAGTACCTATGCTATGATAGACTAACCCCCCCCCATACTGCATAGATCTGCCCGAAAAAAATGGAAAAGGGGAACAAGTGGGTGAGAAAAAAAAAAGAAAAAGAACTAAGGTGCTTACAGTACCTATGCTATGATAGACTAAACCTCCCCCACTGCTATGATCGTCTGCCCGAAAAAAATGGAAAAGGGGAACAAGTGGGTGAGAAAAAAAAAAGAAAAAGAACTAGGGTGCTTACAGTACCTATGCTATGATAGACTAACCCCCCCCCCATACTGCATAGATCTGCCCGAAAAAAATGGAAAAGGGGAACAAGTGGGTGAGAAAAAAAAAAGAAAAAGAACTAGGGTGCTTACAGTACCTATGCTATGATAGACTAACCACCCCCCCCGTACTGCATAGATCTGCCCGAAAAAAATGGAAAAGGGGAACAAGTGGGTGAGAAAAAAAAAAGAAAAAGAACTAGGGAGCTTACAGTACCTATGCTATGATAGACTAAACCTCCCCCACTGCTATGATCGTCTGCCCGAAAAAAATGGAAAAGGGGAACAAGTGGGTGAGAAAAAAAAAAGAAAAAGAACTAGGGTGCTTACAGTACCTATGCTATGATAGACTAACCCCCCCCCATACTGCATAGATCTGCCCGAAAAAAATGGAAAAGGGGAACAAGTGGGTGAGAAAAAAAAAAGAAAAAGAACTAGGGAGCTTACAGTACCTATGCTATGATAGACTAAACCTCCCCCACTGCTATGATCGTCTGCCCGAAAAAAATGGAAAAGGGGAACAAGTGGGTGAGAAAAAAAAAAGAAAAAGAACTAGGGTGCTTACAGTACCTATGCTATGATAGACTAACCACCCCCCCCCATACTGCATAGATCTGCCCGAAAAAAATGGAAAAGGGGAACAAGTGGGTGAGAAAAAAAAAAGAAAAAGAACTAGGGTGCTTACAGTACCTATGCTATGATAGACTAACCACCCCCCCCCATACTGCATAGATCTGCCCGAAAAAAATGGAAAAGGGGAACAAGTGGGTGAGAAAAAAAAAAGAAAAAGAACTAGGGAGCTTACAGTACCTATGCTATGATAGACTAAACCTCCCCCACTGCTATGATCGTCTGCCCGAAAAAAATGGAAAAGGGGAACGCGTGGGTGAGAAAAAAAAAAAGAAAAAGAACTAGGGTGCTTACAGTACCTATGCTATGATAGACTAACCACCCCCCCCCCATACTGCATAGATCTGCCCGAAAAAAATGGAAAAGGGGAACAAGTGGGTGAGAAAAAAAAAAGAAAAAGAACTAGGGTGCTTACAGTACCTATGCTATGATAGACTAACCACCCCCCCCCATACTGCATAGATCTGCCCGAAAAAAATGGAAAAGGGGAACAAGTGGGTGAGAAAAAAAAAAGAAAAAGAACTACGGAGCTTACAGTACCTATGCTATGATAGACTAAACCTCCCCCACTGCTATGATCGTCTGCCCGAAAAAAATGGAAAAGGGGAACAAGTGGGTGAGAAAAAAAAAAGAAAAAGAACTAGGGTGCTTACAGTACCTATGCTATGATAGACTAACCACCCCCCCCATACTGCATAGATCTGCCCGAAAAAAATGGAAAAGGGGAACAAGTGGGTGAGAAAAAAAAAAGAAAAAGAACTAGGGAGCTTACAGTACCTATGCTATGATAGACTAAACCTCCCCCACTGCTATGATCGTCTGCCCGAAAAAAATGGAAAAGGGGAACAAGTGGGTGAGAAAAAAAAAAGAAAAAGAACTAGGGTGCTTACAGTACCTTTGCTATGATAGACTAACCCCCCCCCCATACTGCATAGATCTGCCCGAAAAAAATGGAAAAGGGGAACAAGTGGGTGAGAAAAAAAAAAGAAAAAGAACTAGGGTGCTTACAGTACCTATGCTATGATAGACTAACCCCCCCCCATACTGCATAGATCTGCCCGAAAAAAATGGAAAAGGGGAACAAGTGGGTGAGAAAAAAAAAAGAAAAAGAACTAGGGAGCTTACAGTACCTATGCTATGATAGACTAAACCTCCCCCACTGCTATGATCGTCTGCCCGAAAAAAATGAAAAAGGGGAACAAGTGGGTGAGAAAAAAAAAAGAAAAAGAACTAGGGTGCTTACAGTACCTATGGTATGATAGACTAACCACCCCCCCCATACTGCATAGATCTGCCCGAAAAAAATGGAAAAGGGGAACAAGTGGGTGAGAAAAAAAAAAGAAAAAGAACTAGGGAGCTTACAGTACCTATGCTATGATAGACTAAACCTCCCCCACTGCTATGATCGTCTGCCCGAAAAAAATGGAAAAGGGGAACAAGTGGGTGAGAAAAAAAAAAGAAAAAGAACTAGGGTGCTTACAGTACCTATGCTATGATAGACTAACCACCCCCCCCCCATACTGCATAGATCTGCCCGAAAAAAATGGAAAAGGGGAACGCGTGGGTGAGAAAAAAAAAAAGAAAAAGAACTAGGGTGCTTACAGTACCTATGCTATGATAGACTAACCCCCCCCCCCCCATACTGCATAGATCTGCCCGAAAAAAATGGAAAAGGGGAACAAGTGGGTGAGAAAAAAAAAAGAAAAAGAACTAGGGTGCTTACAGTACCTATGCTATGATAGACTAACCCCCCCCCATACTGCATAGATCTGCCCGAAAAAAATGGAAAAGGGGAACAAGTGGGTGAGAAAAAAAAAAGAAAAAGAACTAGGGAGCTTACAGTACCTATGCTATGATAGACTAAACCTCCCCCACTGCTATGATCGTCTGCCCGAAAAAAATGGAAAAGGGGAACAAGTGGGTGAGAAAAAAAAAAGAAAAAGAACTAGGGTGCTTACAGTACCTATGCTATGATAGACTAACCACCCCCCCCATACTGCATAGATCTGCCCGAAAAAAATGGAAAAGGGGAACAAGTGGGTGAGAAAAAAAAAAGAAAAAGAACTACGGAGCTTACAGTACCTATGCTATGATAGACTAAACCTCCCCCACTGCTATGATCGTCTGCCCGAAAAAAATGGAAAAGGGGAACAAGTGGGTGAGAAAAAAAAAAGAAAAAGAACTAGGGTGCTTACAGTACCTATGCTATGATAGACTAACCCCCCCCCCCCATACTGCATAGATCTGCCCGAAAAAAATGGAAAAGGGGAACAAGTGGGTGAGAAAAAAAAAAGAAAAAGAACTAGGGTGCTTACAGTACCTATGCTATGATAGACTAACCCCCCCCCATACTGCATAGATCTGCCCGAAAAAAATGGAAAAGGGGAACAAGTGGGTGAGAAAAAAAAAAGAAAAAGAACTAGGGAGCTTACAGTACCTATGCTATGATAGACTAAACCTCCCCCACTGCTATGATCGTCTGCCCGAAAAAAATGGAAAAGGGGAACAAGTGGGTGAGAAAAAAAAAAGAAAAAGAACTAGGGTGCTTACAGTACCTATGCTATGATAGACTAACCCCCCCCCCATACTGCATAGATCTGCCCGAAAAAAATGGAAAAGGGGAACAAGTGGGTGAGAAAAAAAAAAGAAAAAGAACTAGGGTGCTTACAGTACCTATGCTATGATAGACTAACCACCCCCCCCCATACTGCATAGATCTGCCCGAAAAAAATGGAAAAGGGGAACAAGTGGGTGAGAAAAAAAAAAGAAAAAGAACTAGGGAGCTTACAGTACCTATGCTATGATAGACTAAACCTCCCCCACTGCTATGATCGTCTGCCCGAAAAAAATGGAAAAGGGGAACAAGTGGGTGAGAAAAAAAAAAGAAAAAGAACTAGGGTGCTTACAGTACCTATGCTATGATAGACTAACCCCCCCCCCATACTGCATAGATCTGCCCGAAAAAAATGGAAAAGGGGAACAAGTGGGTGAGAAAAAAAAAAGAAAAAGAACTAGGGAGCTTACAGTACCTATGCTATGATAGACTAAACCTCCCCCACTGCTATGATCGTCTGCCCGAAAAAAATGGAAAAGGGGAACAAGTGGGTGAGAAAAAAAAAAGAAAAAGAATAGGGTGCTTACAGTACCTATGCTATGATAGACTAACCACCACCCCCCCCATACTGCATAGATCTGCCCGAAAAAAATGGAAAAGGGGAACAAGTGGGTGAGAAAAAAAAAAGAAAAAGAACTAGGGTGCTTACAGTACCTATGCTATGATAGACTAACCACCCCCCCCCATACTGCATAGATCTGCCCGAAAAAAATGGAAAAGGGGAACAAGTGGGTGAGAAAAAAAAAAGAAAAAGAACTAGGGAGCTTACAGTACCTATGCTATGATAGACTAAACCTCCCCCACTGCTATGATCGTCTGCCCGAAAAAAATGGAAAAGGGGAACAAGTGGGTGAGAAAAAAAAAAGAAAAAGAACTAGGGTGCTTACAGTACCTATGCTATGATAGACTAACCCCCCCCCCCATACTGCATAGATCTGCCCGAAAAAAATGGAAAAGGGGAACAAGTGGGTGAGAAAAAAAAAAGAAAAAGAACTAGGGAGCTTACAGTACCTATGCTATGATAGACTAAACCTCCCCCACTGCTATGATCGTCTGCCCGAAAAAAATGGAAAAGGGGAACAAGTGGGTGAGAAAAAAAAAAGAAAAAGAACTAGGGTGCTTACAGTACCTATGCTATGATACACTAACCCCCCCCCCATACTGCATAGATCTGCCCGAAAAAAATGGAAAAGGGGAACAAGTGGGTGAGAAAAAAAAAAGAAAAAGAACTACGGAGCTTACAGTACCTATGCTATGATAGACTAAACCTCCCCCACTGCTATGATCGTCTGCCCGAAAAAAATGGAAAAGGGGAACAAGTGGGTGAGAAAAAAAAAAAGAAAAAGAACTAGGGTGCTTACAGTACCTATGCTATGATAGACTAACCATCCCCCCCCCATACTGCATAGATCTGCCCGAAAAAAATGGAAAAGGGGAACAAGTGGGTGAGAAAAAAAAAAGAAAAAGAACTAGGGTGCTTACAGTACCTATGCTATGATAGACTAACCACCCCCCCCCATACTGCATAGATCTGCCCGAAAAAAATGGAAAAGGGGAACAAGTGGGTGAGAAAAAAAAAAGAAAAAGAACTAGGGAGCTTACAGTACCTATGCTATGATAGACTAAACCTCCCCCACTGCTATGATCGTCTGCCCGAAAAAAATGGAAAAGGGGAACAAGTGGGTGAGAAAAAAAAAAGAAAAAGAACTAGGGTGCTTACAGTACCTATGCTATGATAGACTAACCCCCCCCCCCATACTGCATAGATCTGCCCGAAAAAAATGGAAAAGGGGAACAAGTGGGTGAGAAAAAAAAAAGAAAAAGAACTAGGGAGCTTACAGTACCTATGCTATGATAGACTAAACCTCCCCCACTGCTATGATCGTCTGCCCGAAAAAAATGGAAAAGGGGAACAAGTGGGTGAGAAAAAAAAAAGAAAAAGAACTAGGGTGCTTACAGTACCTATGCTATGATACACTAACCCCCCCCCCATACTGCATAGATCTGCCCGAAAAAAATGGAAAAGGGGAACAAGTGGGTGAGAAAAAAAAAAGAAAAAGAACTACGGAGCTTACAGTACCTATGCTATGATAGACTAAACCTCCCCCACTGCTATGATCGTCTGCCCGAAAAAAATGGAAAAGGGGAACAAGTGGGTGAGAAAAAAAAAAAAGAAAAAGAACTAGGGTGCTTACAGTACCTATGCTATGATAGACTAACCATCCCCCCCCATACTGCATAGATCTGCCCGAAAAAAATGGAAAAGGGGAACAAGTGGGTGAGAAAAAAAAAAGAAAAAGAACTAGGGTGCTTACAGTACCTATGCTATGATAGACTAACCACCCCCCCCCATACTGCATAGATCTGCCCGAAAAAAATGGAAAAGGGGAACAAGTGGGTGAGAAAAAAAAAAGAAAAAGAACTAGGGAGCTTACAGTACCTATGCTATGATAGACTAAACCTCCCCCACTGCTATGATCGTCTGCCCGAAAAAAATGGAAAAGGGGAACAAGTGGGTGAGAAAAAAAAAAGAAAAAGAACTAGGGTGCTTACAGTACCTATGCTATGATAGACTAACCACCCCCCCCATACTGCATAGATCTGCCCGAAAAAAATGGAAAAGGGGAACAAGTGGGTGAGAAAAAAAAAGAAAAAGAACTAGGGTGCTTACAGTACCTATGCTATGATAGACTAACCACCCCCCCCCATACTGCATAGATCTGCCCGAAAAAAATGGAAAAGGGGAACAAGTGGGTGAGAAAAAAAAAAGAAAAAGAACTAGGGAGCTTACAGTACCTATGCTATGATAGACTAAACCTCCCCCACTGCTATGATCGTCTGCCCGAAAAAAATGGAAAAGGGGAACAAGTGGGTGAGAAAAAAAAAAGAAAAAGAACTAGGGTGCTTACAGTACCTATGCTATGATAGACTAACCCCCCCCCCCATACTGCATAGATCTACCCGAAAAAAATGGAAAAGGGGAACAAGTGGGTGAGAAAAAAAAAAGAAAAAGAACTAGGGTGCTTACAGTACCTATGCTATGATAGACTAACCCCCCCCCCCATACTGCATAGATCTGCCCGAAAAAAATGGAAAAGGGGAACAAGTGGGTGAGAAAAAAAAAAGAAAAAGAACTAGGGAGCTTACAGTACCTATGCTATGATAGACTAAACCTCCCCCACTGCTATGATCGTCTGCCCGAAAAAAATGGAAAAGGGGAACAAGTGGGTGAGAAAAAAAAAAGAAAAAGAACTAGGGTGCTTACAGTACCTATGCTATGATAGACTAACCACCCCCCCCATACTGCATAGATCTGCCCGAAAAAAATGGAAAAGGGGAACAAGTGGGTGAGAAAAAAAAAAGAAAAAGAACTAGGGAGCTTACAGTACCTATGCTATGATAGACTAAACCTCCCCCACTGCTATGATCGTCTGCCCGAAAAAAATGGAAAAGGGGAACAAGTGGGTGAGAAAAAAAAAAGAAAAAGAACTAGGGTGCTTACAGTACCTATGCTATGATAGACTAACCACCCCCCCCATACTGCATAGATCTGCCCGAAAAAAATGGAAAAGGGGAACAAGTGGGTGAGAAAAAAAAAAGAAAAAGAACTAGGGTGCTTACAGTACCTATGCTATGATAGACTAACCCCCCCCCCCATACTGCATAGATCTGCCCGAAAAAAATGGAAAAGGGGAACAAGTGGGTGAGAAAAAAAAAAGAAAAAGAACTAGGGAGCTTACAGTACCTATGCTATGATAGACTAAACCTCCCCCACTGCTATGATCGTCTGCCCGAAAAAAATGGAAAAGGGGAACAAGTGGGTGAGAAAAAAAAAAGAAAAAGAACTAGGGTGCTTACAGTACCTATGCTATGATAGACTAACCCCCCCCCATACTGCATAGATCTGCCCGAAAAAAATGGAAAAGGGGAACAAGTGGGTGAGAAAAAAAAAAGAAAAAGAACTAGGGTGCTTACAGTACCTATGCTATGATAGACTAACCACCCCCCCCCCATACTGCATAGATCTGCCCGAAAAAAATGGAAAAGGGGAACAAGTGGGTGAGAAAAAATAAAGAAAAAGAACTAGGGAGCTTACAGTACCTATGCTATGATAGACTAAACCTCCCCCACTGCTATGATCGTCTGCCCGAAAAAAATGGAAAAGGGGAACAAGTGGGTGAGAAAAAAAAAAGAAAAAGAACTAGGGTGCTTACAGTACCTATGCTATGATAGACTAACCACCCCCCCCCATACTGCATAGATCTGCCCGAAAAAAATGGAAAAGGGGAACAAGTGGGTGAGAAAAAAAAAAGAAAAAGAACTAGGGTGCTTACAGTACCTATGCTATGATAGACTAACCACCCCCCCCATACTGCATAGATCTGCCCGAAAAAAATGGAAAAGGGGAACAAGTGGGTGAGAAAAAATAAAGAAAAAGAACTAGGGTGCTTACAGTACCTATGCTATGATAGACTAACCACCCCCCCCATACTGCATAGATCTGCCCGAAAAAAATGGAAAAGGGGAACAAGTGGGTGAGGAAAAAAAAAAAAAAGAACTAGGGAGCTTACAGTACCTATGCTATGATAGACTAAACCTCCCCCACTGCTATGATCGTCTGCCCGAAAAAAATGGAAAAGGGGAACAAGTGGGTGAGAAAAAAAAAAGAAAAAGAACTAGGGTGCTTACAGTACCTATGCTATGATAGACTAACCACCCCCCCCATACTGCATAGATATGCCCGAAAAAAATGGAAAAGGGGAACAAGTGGGTGAGAAAAAAAAAAGAAAAAGAACTAGGGTGCTTACAGTACCTATGCTATGATAGACTAACCCCCCCCCATACTGCATAGATCTGCCCGAAAAAAATGGAAAAGGGGAACAAGTGGGTGAGAAAAAAAAAAGAAAAAGAACTAGGGAGCTTACAGTACCTATGCTATGATAGACTAAACCTCCCCCACTGCTATGATCGTCTGCCCGAAAAAAATGGAAAAGGGGAACAAGTGGGTGAGAAAAAAAAAAGAAAAAGAACTAGGGTGCTTACAGTACCTATGCTATGATAGACTAACCACCCCCCCCCCATACTGCATAGATCTGCCCGAAAAAAATGGAAAAGGGGAACAAGTGGGTGAGAAAAAAAAAAGAAAAAGAACTAGGGTGCTTACAGTACCTATGCTATGATAGACTAACCACCCCCCCCATACTGCATAGATCTGCCCGAAAAAAATGGAAAAGGGGAACAAGTGGGTGAGAAAAAAAAAAGAAAAAGAACTAGGGAGCTTACAGTACCTATGCTATGATAGACTAAACCTCCCCCACTGCTATGATTGTCTGCCCGAAAAAAATGGAAAAGGGGAACAAGTGGGTGAGAAAAAAAAAAGAAAAAGAACTAGGGTGCTTACAGTACCTATGCTATGATAGACTAACCACCCCCCCCCATACTGCATAGATTTGCCCGAAAAAAATGGAAAAGGGGAACAAGTGGGTGAGAAAAAAAAAAGAAAAAGAACTAGGGTGCTTACAGTACCTATGCTATGATAGACTAACCCCCCCCCATACTGCATAGATCTGCCCGAAAAAAATGGAAAAGGGGAACAAGTGGGTGAGAAAAAAAAAAGAAAAAGAACTAGGGAGCTTACAGTACCTATGCTATGATAGACTAAACCTCCCCCACTGCTATGATCGTCTGCCCGAAAAAAATGGAAAAGGGGAACAAGTGGGTGAGAAAAAAAAAAGAAAAAGAACTAGGGTGCTTACAGTACCTATGCTATGATAGACTAACCACCCCCCCCCATACTGCATAGATCTGCCCGAAAAAAATGGAAAAGGGGAACAAGTGGGTGAGAAAAAAAAAAGAAAAAGAACTAGGGTGCTTACAGTACCTATGCTATGATAGACTAACCACCCCCCCCCCATACTGCATAGATCTGCCCGAAAAAAATGGAAAAGGGGAACAAGTGGGTGAGAAAAAAAAAAGAAAAAGAACTAGGGAGCTTACAGTACCTATGCTATGATAGACTAAACCTCCCCCACTGCTATGATCGTCTGCCCGAAAAAAATGGAAAAGGGGAACAAGTGGGTGAGAAAAAAAAAAGAAAAAGAACTAGGGTGCTTACAGTACCTATGCTATGATAGACTGACCCCCCCCCCATACTGCATAGATCTGCCCGAAAAAAATGGAAAAGGGGAACAAGTGGGTGAGAAAAAAAAAAGAAAAAGAACTAGGGTGCTTACAGTACCTATGCTATGATAGACTAACCCCCCCCCCCCATACTGCATAGATCTGCCCGAAAAAAATGGAAAAGGGGAACAAGTGGGTGAGAAAAAATAAAGAAAAAGAACTAGGGAGCTTACAGTACCTATGCTATGATAGACTAAACCTCCCCCACTGCTATGATCGTCTGCCCGAAAAAAATGGAAAAGGGGAACAAGTGGGTGAGAAAAAAAAAAGAAAAAGAACTAGGGTGCTTACAGTACCTATGCTATGATAGACTAACCACCCCCCCCCCATACTGCATAGATCTGCCCGAAAAAAATGGAAAAGGGGAACAAGTGGGTGAGAAAAAAAAAAGAAAAAGAACTAGGGTGCTTACAGTACCTATGCTATGATAGACTAACCACCCCCCCCCATACTGCATAGATCTGCCCGAAAAAAATGGAAAAGGGGAACAAGTGGGTGAGAAAAAAAAAAGAAAAAGAACTAGGGAGCTTACAGTACCTATGCTATGATAGACTAAACCTCCCCCACTGCTATGATCGTCTGCCCGAAAAAAATGGAAAAGGGGAACAAGTGGGTGAGAAAAAAAAAAGAAAAAGAACTAGGGTGCTTACAGTACCTATGCTATGATAGACTAACCACCCCCCCCATACTGCATAGATCTGCCCGAAAAAAATGGAAAAGGGGAACAAGTGGGTGAGAAAAAAAAAAGAAAAAGAACTAGGGTGCTTACAGTACCTATGCTATGATAGACTAACCACCCCCCCCCATACTGCATAGATCTGCCCGAAAAAAATGGAAAAGGGGAACAAGTGGGTGAGAAAAAAAAAAGAAAAAGAACTAGGGAGCTTACAGTACCTATGCTATGATAGACTAAACCTCCCCCACTGCTATGATCGTCTGCCCGAAAAAAATGGAAAAGGGGAACAAGTGGGTGAGAAAAAAAAAAAGAAAAAGACTAGGGTGCTTACAGTACCTATGCTATGATAGACTAACCACCCCCCCCATACTGCATAGATCTGCCCGAAAAAAATGGAAAAGGGGAACAAGTGGGTGAGAAAAAAAAAAAGAAAAAGAACTAGGGTGCTTACAGTACCTATGCTATGATAGACTAACCCCCCCCCCATACTGCATAGATCTGCCCGAAAAAAATGGAAAAGGGGAACAAGTGGGTGAGAAAAAAAAAGAAAAAGAACTAGGGAGCTACAGTACTATGCTATGATAGACTAAACCTCCCCCACTGCTATGATCGTCTGCCCGAAAAAAATGGAAAAGGGGAACAAGTGGTGAGAAAAAAAAAAGAAAAAGAACTAGGGTGCTTACAGTACCTATGCTATGATAGACTAACCACCCCCCCCCCATACTGCATAGATCTGCCCGAAAAAAAATGGAAAAGGGGAACAAGTGGGTGAGAAAAAAAAAAAGAAAAAGAACTAGGGAGCTTACAGTACCTATGCTATGATAGACTAAACCTCCCCCACTGCTATGATCGTCTGCCCGAAAAAAATGGAAAAGGGGAACAAGTGGGTGAGAAAAAAAAAGAAAAAGAACTAGGGTGCTTACAGTACCTATGCTATGATAGACTAACCACCCCCCCCCCATACTGCATAGATCTGCCCGAAAAAAATGGAAAAGGGGAACAAGTGGGTGAGAAAAAAAAAAAGAAAAAGAACTAGGGTGCTTACAGTACCTATGCTATGATAGACTAACCCCCCCCCCATACTGCATAGATCTGCCCGAAAAAAATGGAAAAGGGGAACAAGTGGGTGAGAAAAAAAAAAGAAAAAGAACTAGGGAGCTTACAGTACCTATGCTATGATAGACTAAACCTCCCCACTGCTATGATCGTCTGCCCGAAAAAAATGGAAAAGGGAACAAGTGGGTGAGAAAAAAAAAAGAAAAAGAACTAGGGTGCTTACAGTACCTATGCTATGATAGACTAACCCCCCCCCATACTGCATAGATCTGCCCGAAAAAAATGGAAAAGGGGAACAAGTGGGTGAGAAAAAAAAAAGAAAAAGAACTAGGGTGCTTACAGTACCTATGCTATGATAGACTAACCCCCCCCCCCCATACTGCATAGATCTGCCCGAAAAAAATGGAAAAGGGGAACAAGTGGGTGAGAAAAAAAAAGAAAAAGAACTAGGGAGCTTACAGTACCTATGCTATGATAGACTAAACCTCCCCACTGCTATGATCGTCTGCCCGAAAAAATGGAAAAGGGGAACAAGTGGGTGAGAAAAAAAAAAAGAAAAAGAACTAGGGTGCTACAGTACTATGCTATGATAGACTAACCACCACCCCCCCCATACTGCATAGATCTGCCCGAAAAAAATGGAAAAGGGGAACAAGTGGGTGAGAAAAAAAAAAGAAAAAGAACTAGGGTGCTTACAGTACCTATGCTATGATAGACTAACCACCCCCCCCATACTGCATAGATCTGCCCGAAAAAAATGGAAAAGGGGAACAAGTGGGTGAGAAAAAAAAAAGAAAAAGAACTAGGGTGCTTACAGTACCTATGCTATGATATACTAACCCCCCCCCCATACTGCATAGATCTGCCCGAAAAAAATGGAAAAGGGGAACAAGTGGGTGAGAAAAAAAAAAGAAAAAGAACTAGGGTGCTTACAGTACCTATGCTATGATAGACTAACCACCCCCCCCCCATACTGCATAGATCTGCCCGAAAAAAATGGAAAAGGGGAACAAGTGGGTGAGAAAAAAAAAAGAAAAAGAACTAGGGAGCTTACAGTACCTATGCTATGATAGACTAAACCTCCCCCACTGCTATGATCGTCTGCCCGAAAAAAATGGAAAAGGGGAACAAGTGGGTGAGAAAAAAAAAAGAAAAAGAACTAGGGAGCTTACAGTACCTATGCTATGATAGACTAACCACCCCCCCCCATACTGCATAGATCTGCCCGAAAAAAATGGAAAAGGGGAACAAGTGGGTGAGAAAAAAAAAAGAAAAAGAACTAGGGTGCTTACAGTACCTATGCTATGATAGACTAACCCCCCCCCCCCATACTGCATAGATCTGCCCGAAAAAAATGGAAAAGGGGAACAAGTGGGTGAGAAAAAAAAAAGAAAAAGAACTAGGGTGCTTACAGTACCTATGCTATGATAGACTAACCACCCCCCCCATACTGCATAGATCTGCCTGAAAAAAATGGAAAAGGGGAACAAGTTGGTGAGAAAAAAAAAAGAAAAAGAACTAGGGAGCTTACAGTACCTATGCTATGATAGACTAACCACCCCCCCCCATACTGCATAGATCTGCCCGAAAAAAATGGAAAAGGGGAACAAGTGGGTGAGAAAAAAAAAAGAAAAAGAACTAGGGAGCTTACAGTACCTATGCTATGATAGACTAAACCTCCCCCACTGCTATGATCGTCTGCCCGAAAAAAATGGAAAAGGGGAACAAGTGGGTGAGAAAAAAAAAAGAAAAAGAACTAGGGTGCTTACAGTACCTATGCTATGATAGACTAACCACCCCCCCCATACTGCATAGATCTGCCCGAAAAAAATGGAAAAGGGGAACAAGTGGGTGAGAAAAAAAAAAGAAAAAGAACTAGGGTGCTTACAGTACCTATGCTATGATAGACTAACCACCCCCCCCCATACTGCATAGATCTGCCCGAAAAAAATGGAAAAGGGGAACAAGTGGGTGAGAAAAAAAAAAGAAAAAGAACTAGGGAGCTTACAGTACCTATGCTATGATAGACTAAACCTCCCCCACTGCTATGATCGTCTGCCCGAAAAAAATGGAAAAGGGGAACAAGTGGGTGAGAAAAAAAAAAGAAAAAGAACTAGGGTGCTTACAGTACCTATGCTATGATAGACTAACCACCCCCCCCCCATACTGCATAGATCTGCCCGAAAAAAATGGAAAAGGGGAACAAGTGGGTGAGAAAAAAAAAAGAAAAAGAACTAGGGTGCTTACAGTACCTATGCTATGATAGACTAACCACCCCCCCCATACTGCATAGATCTGCCCGAAAAAAATGGAAAAGGGGAACAAGTGGGTGAGAAAAAAAAAGAAAAAGAACTAGGGAGCTTACAGTACCTATGCTATGATAGACTAAACCTCCCCCACTGCTATGATCGTCTGCCCGAAAAAAATGGAAAAGGGGAACAAGTGGGTGAGAAAAAAAAAAGAAAAAGAACTAGGGTGCTTACAGTACCTATGCTATGATAGACTAACCACCCCCCCCATACTGCATAGATCTGCCCGAAAAAAATGGAAAAGGGGAACAAGTGGGTGAGAAAAAAAAAAGAAAAAGAACTAGGGAGCTTACAGTACCTATGCTATGATAGACTAAACCTCCCCCACTGCTATGATCGTCTGCCCGAAAAAAATGGAAAAGGGGAACAAGTGGGTGAGAAAAAAAAAAGAAAAAGAACTAGGGTGCTTACAGTACCTATGCTATGATAGACTAACCACCACCCCCCCCCATACTGCATAGATCTGCCCGAAAAAAATGGAAAAGGGGAACAAGTGGGTGAGAAAAAAAAAAGAAAAAGAACTAGGGTGCTTACAGTACCTATGCTATGATAGACTAACCCCCCCCCCCATACTGCATAGATCTGCCCGAAAAAAATGGAAAAGGGGAACAAGTGGGTGAGAAAAAAAAAAGAAAAAGAACTAGGGTGCTTACAGTACCTATGCTATGATAGACTAACCACCCCCCCCCATACTGCATAGATCTGCCCGAAAAAAATGGAAAAGGGGAACAAGTGGGTGAGAAAAAAAAAAGAAAAAGAACTAGGGAGCTTACAGTACCTATGCTATGATAGACTAACCACCCCCCCATACTGCATAGATCTGCCCGAAAAAAATGGAAAAGGGGAACAAGTGGGTGAGAAAAAAAAAAGAAAAAGAACTACGGAGCTTACAGTACCTATGCTATGATAGACTAAACCTCCCCCACTGCTATGATCGTCTGCCCGAAAAAAATGGAAAAGGGGAACAAGTGGGTGAGAAAAAAAAAAGAAAAAGAACTAGGGTGCTTACAGTACCTATGCTATGATAGACTAACCCCCCCCCCATACTGCATAGATCTGCCCGAAAAAAATGGAAAAGGGGAACAAGTGGGTGAGAAAAAAAAAAGAAAAAGAACTAGGGTGCTTACAGTACCTATGCTATGATAGACTAACCACCCCCCCCCATACTGCATAGATCTGCCCGAAAAAAATGGAAAAGGGGAACAAGTGGGTGAGAAAAAAAAAAGAAAAAGAACTAGGGAGCTTACAGTACCTATGCTATGATAGACTAAACCTCCCCCACTGCTATGATCGTCTGCCCGAAAAAAATGGAAAAGGGGAACAAGTGGGTGAGAAAAAAAAAAGAAAAAGAACTAGGGTGCTTACAGTACCTATGCTATGATAGACTAACCACCCCCCCCCCATACTGCATAGATCTGCCCGAAAAAAATGGAAAAGGGGAACAAGTGGGTGAGAAAAAAAAAAGAAAAAGAACTAGGGTGCTTACAGTACCTATGCTATGATAGACTAACCACCCCCCCCGCATACTGCATAGATCTGCCCGAAAAAAATGGAAAAGGGGAACAAGTGGGTGAGAAAAAAAAAAGAAAAAGAACTAGGGAGCTTACAGTACCTATGCTATGATAGACTAAACCTCCCCCACTGCTATGATCGTCTGCCCGAAAAAAATGGAAAAGGGGAACAAGTGGGTGAGAAAAAAAAAAGAAAAAGAACTAGGGTGCTTACAGTACCTATGCTATGATAGACTAACCACCCCCCCCATACTGCATAGATCTGCCCGAAAAAAATGGAAAAGGGGAACAAGTGGGTGAGAAAAAAAAAAGAAAAAGAACTAGGGTGCTTACAGTACCTATGCTATGATAGACTAAACCTCCCCCACTGCTATGATCGTCTGCCCGAAAAAAATGGAAAAGGGGAACAAGTGGGTGAGAAAAAAAAAAGAAAAAGAACTAGGGTGCTTACAGTACCTATGCTATGATAGACTAACCACCCCCCCCCATACTGCATAGATCTGCCCGAAAAAAATGGAAAAGGGGAACAAGTGGGTGAGAAAAAAAAAAGAAAAAGAACTAGGGTGCTTACAGTACCTATGCTATGATAGACTAACCCCCCCCCATACTGCATAGATCTGCCCGAAAAAAATGGAAAAGGGGAACAAGTGGGTGAGAAAAAAAAAAGAAAAAGAACTAGGGAGCTTACAGTACCTATGCTATGATAGACTAAACCTCCCCCACTGCTATGATCGTCTGCCCGAAAAAAATGGAAAAGGGGAACAAGTGGGTGAGAAAAAAAAAAGAAAAAGAACTAGGGTGCTTACAGTACCTATGCTATGATAGACTAACCACCCCCCCCCATACTGCATAGATCTGCCCGAAAAAAATGGAAAAGGGGAACAAGTGGGTGAGAAAAAAAAAAGAAAAAGAACTAGGGTGCTTACAGTACCTATGCTATGATAGACTAACCACCCCCCCCATACTGCATAGATCTGCCCGAAAAAAATGGAAAAGGGGAACAAGTGGGTGAGAAAAAAAAAAGAAAAAGAACTAGGGAGCTTACAGTACCTATGCTATGATAGACTAAACCTCCCCCACTGCTATGATCGTCTGCCCGAAAAAAATGGAAAAGGGGAACAAGTGGGTGAGAAAAAAAAAAGAAAAAGAACTAGGGTGCTTACAGTACCTATGCTATGATAGACTAACCACCCCCCCCCCATACTGCATAGATCTGCCCGAAAAAAATGGAAAAGGGGAACAAGTGGGTGAGAAAAAAAAAGAAAAAGAACTAGGGAGCTTACAGTACCTATGCTATGATAGACTAAACCTCCCCCACTGCTATGATCGTCTGCCCGAAAAAAATGGAAAAGGGGAACAAGTGGGTGAGAAAAAAAAAAGAAAAAGAACTAGGGTGCTTACAGTACCTATGCTATGATAGACTAACCACCCCCCCCCCCATACTGCATAGATCTGCCCGAAAAAAATGGAAAAGGGGAACAAGTGGGTGAGAAAAAAAAAAGAAAAAGAACTAGGGTGCTTACAGTACCTATGCTATGATAGACTAACCACCCCCCCCCATACTGCATAGATCTGCCCGAAAAAAATGGAAAAGGGGAACAAGTGGGTGAGAAAAAAAAAAGAAAAAGAACTAGGGAGCTTACAGTACCTATGCTATGATAGACTAAACCTCCCCCACTGCTATGATCGTCTGCCCGAAAAAAATGGAAAAGGGGAACAAGTGGGTGAGAAAAAAAAAAGAAAAAGAACTAGGGTGCTTACAGTACCTATGCTATGATAGACTAACCCCCCCCCATACTGCATAGATCTGCCCGAAAAAAATGGAAAAGGGGAACAAGTGGGTGAGAAAAAAAAAAGAAAAAGAACTAGGGTGCTTACAGTACCTATGCTATGATAGACTAACCACCCCCCCCCCATACTGCATAGATCTGCCCGAAAAAAATGGAAAAGGGGAACAAGTGGGTGAGAAAAAAAGAAGAAAAAGAACTAGGGAGCTTACAGTACCTATGCTATGATAGACTAAACCTCCCCCACTGCTATGATCGTCTGCCCGAAAAAAATGGAAAAGGGGAACAAGTGGGTGAGAAAAAAAAAGAAAAAGAACTAGGGTGCTTACAGTACCTATGCTATGATAGACTAACCCCCCCCCCATACTGCATAGATCTGCCCGAAAAAATGGAAAAGGGGAACAAGTGGGTGAGAAAAAAAAAGAAAAAAGAACTAGGGTGCTTACAGTACCTATGCTATGATAGACTAACCCCCCCCCATACTGCATAGATCTGCCCGAAAAAAATGGAAAAGGGGAACAAGTGGGTGAGAAAAAAAAAAGAAAAAGAACTAGGGAGCTTGCAGTACCTATGCTATGATAGACTAAACCTCCCCCACTGCTATGATCGTCTGCCCGAAAAAAATGGAAAAGGGGAACAAGTGGTGAGAAAAAAAAAAGAAAAAAGAACTAGGGTGCTTACAGTACCTATGCTATGATAGACTAACCCCCCCCCCATACTGCATAGATCTGCCCGAAAAAAATGGAAAAGGGAACAAGTGGGTGAGAAAAAAAAAAGAAAAAGAACTAGGGAGCTTACAGTACCTATGCTATGATAGACTAAACCTCCCCACTGCTATGATCGTCTGCCCGAAAAAATGGAAAAGGGGAACAAGTGGGTGAGAAAAAAAAAAGAAAAAGAACTAGGGTGCTTACAGTACCTATGCTATGATAGACTAACCACCCCCCCCCCCCATACTGCATAGATCTGCCCGAAAAAAATGGAAAAGGGAACAAGTGGGTGAGAAAAAAAAAAGAAAAAGAACTAGGGTGCTTACAGTACCTATGCTATGATAGACTAACCACCCCCCCCCCATACTGCATAGATCTGCCCGAAAAAAATGGAAAAGGGGAACAAGTGGGCGAGAAAAAAAAAAGAAAAAGAACTAGGGAGCTTACAGTACCTATGCTATGATAGACTAAACCTCCCCCACTGCTATGATCGTCTGCCCGAAAAAAATGGAAAAGGGGAACAAGTGGGTGAGAAAAAAAAAAGAAAAAGAACTAGGGAGCTTACAGTACCTATGCTATGATAGACTAAACCTCCCCCACTGCTATGATCGTCTGCCCGAAAAAAATGGAAAAGGGGAACAAGTGGGTGAGAAAAAAAAAAGAAAAAGAACTAGGGTGCTTACAGTACCTATGCTATGATAGACTAACCACCCCCCCCCATACTGCATAGATCTGCCCGAAAAAAATGGAAAAGGGGAACAAGTGGGTGAGAAAAAAAAAAGAAAAAGAACTAGGGTGCTTACAGTACCTATGCTATGATAGACTAACCCCCCCCCCATACTGCATAGATCTGCCCGAAAAAAATGGAAAAGGGGAACAAGTGGGTGAGAAAAAAAAAAGAAAAAGAACTAGGGAGCTTACAGTACCTATGCTATGATAGACTAAACCTCCCCCACTGCTATGATCGTCTGCCCGAAAAAAATGGAAAAGGGGAACAAGTGGGTGAGAAAAAAAAAAGAAAAGAACTAGGGTGCTTACAGTACCTATGCTATGATAGACTAACCACCCCCCCCATACTGCATAGATCTGCCCGAAAAAAAATGGAAAAGGGGAACAAGTGGGTGAGAAAAAAAAAAGAAAAAGAACTAGGGTGCTTACAGTACCTATGCTATGATAGACTAACCCCCCCCCCATACTGCATAGATCTGCCCGAAAAAAATGGAAAAGGGGAACAAGTGGGTGAGAAAAAAAAAAGAAAAAGAACTAGGGGAGCTTACAGTACCTATGCTATGATAGACTAAACCTCCCCCACTGCTATGATCGTCTGCCCGAAAAAAATGGAAAAGGGGAACAAGTGGGTGAGAAAAAAAAAAGAAAAAGAACTAGGGTGCTTACAGTACCTATGCTATGATAGACTAACCACCCCCCCATACTGCATAGATCTGCCCGAAAAAAATGGAAAAGGGGAACAAGTGGGTGAGAAAAAAAAAAGAAAAAGAACTAGGGTGCTTACAGTACCTATGCTATGATAGACTAACCACCCCCCCCATACTGCATAGATCTGCCCGAAAAAAATGGAAAAGGGGAACAAGTGGGTGAGAAAGAAAAAAGAAAAAGAACTAGGGAGCTTACAGTACCTATGCTATGATAGACTAAACCTCCCCCACTGCTATGATCGTCTGCCCGAAAAAAATGGAAAAGGGGAACAAGTGGGTGAGAAAAAAAAAAGAAAAAGAACTAGGGAGCTTACAGTACCTATGCTATGATAGACTAACCACCCCCCCCATACTGCATAGATCTGCCCGAAAAAAATGGAAAAGGGGAACAAGTGGGTGAGAAAAAAAAAAGAAAAAGAACTAGGGTGCTTACAGTACCTATGCTATGATAGACTAACCACCCCCCCCCCATACTGCATAGATCTGCCCGAAAAAAATGGAAAAGGGGAACAAGTGGGTGAGAAAAAAAAAAAAAAAAAGAACTAGGGAGCTTGCAGTACCTATGCTATGATAGACTAAACCTCCCCCACTGCTATGATCGTCTGCCCGAAAAAAATGGAAACAGGGGAACAAGTGGGTGAGAAAAAAAAAAGAAAAAGAACTAGGGTGCTTACAGTACCTATGCTATGATAGACTAACAACCCCCCCCCCATACTGCATAGATCTGCCCGAAACAAATGGAAAAGGGGAACAAGTGGGTGAGAAAAAAAAAGAAAAAGAACTAGGGTGCTTACAGTACCTATGCTATGATAGACTAACCCCCCCATACTGCATAGATCTGCCCGAAAAAAATGGAAAAGGGGAACAAGTGGGTGAGAAAAAAAAAGAAAAAGAACTAGGGAGCTTACAGTACCTATGCTATGATAGACTAAACCTCCCCCACTGCTATGATCGTCTGCCCGAAAAAAATGGAAAAGGGGAACAAGTGGGTGAGAAAAAAAAAAGAAAAAGAACTAGGGTGCTTACAGTACCTATGCTATGATAGACTAACCACCCCCCCCCATACTGCATAGATCTGCCCGAAAAAATGGAAAAGGGGAACAAGTGGGTGAGAAAAAAAAAAGAAAAAGAACTAGGAGCTTACAGTACCTATGCTATGATAGACTAAACCTCCCCCACTGCTATGATCGTCTGCCCGAAAAAAATGGAAAAGGGGAACAAGTGGGTGAGAAAAAAAAAAGAAAAAGAACTAGGGTGCTTACAGTACCTATGCTATGATAGACTAACCACCCACCCATACTGCATAGATCTGCCCGAAAAAAATGGAAAAGGGGAACAAGTGGGTGAGAAAAAAAAAAGAAAAAGAACTAGGGTGCTTACAGTACCTATGCTATTATAGACTAAACCTCCCCCACTGCTATGATCGTCTGCCCGAAAAAAATGGAAAAGGGGAACAAGTGGGTGAGAAAAAAAAAAAGAAAAAGAACTAGGGTGCTTACAGTACCTATGCTATGATAGACTAACCACCCCCCCCATACTGCATAGATCTGCCCGAAAAAAATGGAAAAGGGGAACAAGTGGGTGAGAAAAAAAAAAGAAAAAGAACTAGGGTGCTTACAGTACCTATGCTATGATAGACTAACCACCCCCCCATACTGCATAGATCTGCCCGAAAAAAATGGAAAAGGGGACAAGTGGGTGAGAAAAAAAAAAGAAAAAGAACTAGGGAGCTTACAGTACCTATGCTATGATAGACTAAACCTCCCCCACTGCTATGATCGTCTGCCCGAAAAAAATGGAAAAGGGGAACAAGTGGGTGAGAAAAAAAAAGAAAAAGAACTAGGGTGCTTACAGTACCTATGCTATGATAGACTAACCACCCCCCCCGTACTGCATAGATCTGCCCGAAAAAAATGGAAAAGGGGAACAAGTGGGTGAGAAAAAAAAAAGAAAAAGAACTAGGGTGCTTACAGTACCTATGCTATGATAGACTAACCCCCCCCCATACTGCATAGATCTGCCCGAAAAAAATGGAAAAGGGGAACAAGTGGGTGAGAAAAAAAAAAGAAAAAGAACTAGGGAGCTTGCAGTACCTATGCTATGATAGACTAAACCTCCCCCACTGCTATGATCGTCTGCCCGAAAAAAATGGAAACAGGGGAACAAGTGGGTGAGAAAAAAAAAAGAAAAAGAACTAGGGTGCTTACAGTACCTATGCTATGATAGACTAACAACCCCCCCCCCATACTGCATAGATCTGCCCGAAACAAATGGAAAGGGGAACAAGTGGGTGAGAAAAAAAAAAGAAAAAGAACTAGGGTGCTTACAGTACCTATGCTATGATAGACTAACCCCCCCATACTGCATAGATCTGCCCGAAAAAAATGAAAAGGGGAACAAGTGGGTGAGAAAAAAAAAAGAAAAAGAACTAGGGAGCTTACAGTACCTATGCTATGATAGACTAAACCTCCCCCACTGCTATGATCGTCTGCCCGAAAAAAATGGAAAAGGGGAACAAGTGGGTGAGAAAAAAAAAGAAAAAGAACTAGGGTGCTTACAGTACCTATGCTATGATAGACTAACCACCCCCCCCCATACTGCATAGATCTGCCCGAAAAAAATGGAAAAGGGGAACAAGTGGGTGAGAAAAAAAAAAAGAAAAAAGAACTAGGGAGCTTACAGTACCTATGCTATGATAGACTAAACCTCCCCCACTGCTATGATCGTCTGCCCGAAAAAAATGGAAAAGGGGAACAAGTGGGTGAGAAAAAAAAAAGAAAAAGAACTAGGGTGCTTACAGTACCTATGCTATGATAGACTAACCACCCACCCCATACTGCCTAGATCTGCCCGAAAAAAAATGGAAAAGGGGAACAAGTGGGTGAGAAAAAAAAAAGAAAAAGAACTAGGGTGCTTACAGTACCTATGCTATTATAGACTAAACCTCCCCCACTGCTATGATCGTCTGCCCGAAAAAAATGGAAAAGGGGAACAAGTGGGTGAGAAAAAAAAAAGAAAAAGAACTAGGGTGCTTACAGTACCTATGCTATGATAGACTAACCACCCCCCCCCATACTGCATAGATCTGCCCGAAAAAAATGGAAAAGGGGAACAAGTGGGTGAGAAAAAAAAAAGAAAAAGAACTAGGGTGCTTACAGTACCTATGCTATGATAGACTAACCACCCCCCCCATACTGCATAGATCTGCCCGAAAAAAATGGAAAAGGGGAACAAGTGGGTGAGAAAAAAAAAAGAAAAAGAACTAGGGAGCTTACAGTACCTATGCTATGATAGACTAAACCTCCCCCACTGCTATGATCGTCTGCCCGAAAAAAATGGAAAAGGGGAACAAGTGGGTGAGAAAAAAAAAAGAAAAAGAACTAGGGTGCTTACAGTACCTATGCTATGATAGACTAACCACCCCCCCCGTACTGCATAGATCTGCCCGAAAAAAATGGAAAAGGGGAACAAGTGGGTGAGAAAAAAAAAAGAAAAAGAACTAGGGTGCTTACAGTACCTATGCTATGATAGACTAACCCCCCCCCCCATACTGCATAGATCTGCCCGAAAAAAATGGAAAAGGGGAACAAGTGGGTGAGAAAAAAAAAAGAAAAAGAACTAGGGAGCTTACAGTACCTATGCTATGATAGACTAAACCTCCCCCACTGCTATGATCGTCTGCCCGAAAAAAATGGAAAAGGGGAACAAGTGGGTGAGAAAAAAAAAGAAAAAGAACTAGGGTGCTTACAGTACCTATGCTATGATAGACTAACCACCCCCCCCCCATACTGCATAGATCTGCCCGAAAAAAATGGAAAAGGGGAACAAGTGGGTGAGAAAAAAAAAAGAAAAAGAACTAGGGTGCTTACAGTACCTATGCTATGATAGACTAACCACCCCCCCCCATACTGCATAGATCTGCCCGAAAAAAATGGAAAAGGGGAACAAGTGGGTGAGAAAAAAAAAAGAAAAAGAACTAGGGAGCTTACAGTACCTATGCTATGATAGACTAAACCTCCCCCACTGCTATGATCGTCTGCCCGAAAAAAATGGAAAAGGGGAACAAGTGGGTGAGAAAAAAAAAAGAAAAAGATCTAGGGTGCTTACAGTACCTATGCTATGATAGACTAACCCCCCCCCCATACTGCATAGATCTGCCCGAAAAAAATGGAAAAGGGGAACAAGTGGGTGAGAAAAAAAAAAGAAAAAGAACTAGGGTGCTTACAGTACCTATGCTATGATAGACTAACCATCCCCCCCATTATGCATAGATCTGCCCGAAAAAAATGGAAAAGGGGAACAAGTGGGTGAGAAAAAAAAAAGAAAAAGAACTAGGGAGCTTACAGTACCTATGCTATGATAGACTAAACCTCCCCCACTGCTATGATCGTCTGCCCGAAAAAAATGGAAAAGGGGAACAAGTGGGTGAGAAAAAAAAAAGAAAAAGAACTAGGGTGCTTACAGTACCTATGCTATGATAGACTAACCACCCCCCCCCATACTGCATAGATCTGCCCGAAAAAAATGGAAAAGGGGAACAAGTGGGTGAGAAAAAAAAAGAAAAAGAACTAGGGTGCTTACAGTACCTATGCTATGATAGACTAACCACCCCCCCCCCATACTGCATAGATCTGCCCGAAAAAAATGGAAAAGGGGAACAAGTGGGTGAGAAAAAAAAAAGAAAAAGAACTAGGGAGCTTACAGTACCTATGCTATGATAGACTAAACCTCCCCCACTGCTATGATCGTCTGCCCGAAAAAAATGGAAAAGGGGAACAAGTGGGTGAGAAAAAAAAAAGAAAAAGAACTAGGGTGCTTACAGTACCTATGCTATGATAGACTAACCACCCCCCCCCCATACTGCATAGATGTGCCCGAAAAAAATGGAAAAGGGGAACAAGTGGGTGAGAAAAAAAAAAGAAAAAGAACTAGGGTGCTTACAGTACCTATGCTATGATAGACTAACCAGCCCCCCCCTACTGCATAGATCTGCCCGAAAAAAATGGAAAAGGGGAACAAGTGGGTGAGAAAAAAAAAAGAAAAAGAACTAGGGTGCTTACAGTACCTATGCTATGATAGACTAAACCTCCCCCACTGCTATGATCGTCTGCCCGAAAAAAATGGAAAAGGGGAACAAGTGGGTGAGAAAAAAAAAAGAAAAAGAACTAGGGTAATTACAGTACCTATGCTAAGATAGACTAACCACCCCCCCCCATACTGCATAGATCTGCCCGAAAAAAATGGAAAAGGGGAACAAGTGGGTGAGAAAAAAAAAGAAAAAGAACTAGGGTGCTTACAGTACCTATGCTATGATAGACTAACCCCCCCCCATACTGCATAGATCTGCCCGAAAAAAATGGAAAAGGGGAACAAGTGGGTGAGAAAAAAAAAAGAAAAAGAATTAGGGAGCTTACAGTACCTATGCTATGATAGACTAAACCTCCCCCACTGCTATGATCGTCTGCCCGAAAAAAATGGAAAAGGGGAACAAGTGGGTGAGAAAAAAAAAAGAAAAAGAACTAGGGTGCTTACAGTACCTATGCTATGATAGACTAACCACCCCCCCCCCCCATACTGCATAGATCTGCCCGAAAAAAGTGGAAAAGGGGAACAAGTGGGTGAGAAAAAAAAAAGAAAAAGAACTAGGGTGCTTACAGTACCTATGCTATGATAGACTAACCCCCCCCCCATACTGCATAGATCTGCCCGAAAAAAATGGAAAAGGGGAACAAGTGGGTGAGAAAAAAAAAAGAAAAAGAACTACGGAGCTTACAGTACCTATGCTATGATAGACTAAACCTCCCCCACTGCTATGATCGTCTGCCCGAAAAAAATGGAAAAGGGGAACAAGTGGGTGAGAAAAAAAAAAGAAAAAGAACTAGGGTGCTTACAGTACCTATGCTATGATAGACTAACCACCCCCCCCATACTGCATAGATCTGCCCGAAAAAAATGGAAAAGGGGAACAAGTGGGTGAGAAAAAAAAAAGAAAAAGAACTAGGGAGCTTACAGTACCTATGCTATGATAGACTAAACCTCCCCCACTGCTATGATCGTCTGCCCGAAAAAAATGGAAAAGGGGAACAAGTGGGTGAGAAAAAAAAAAGAAAAAGAACTAGGGTGCTTACAGTACCTATGCTATGATACACTAACCACCCCCCCCCCATACTGCATAGATCTGCCCGAAAAAAATGGAAAAGGGGAACAAGTGGGTGAGAAAAAAAAAAGAAAAAGAACTAGGGAGCTTACAGTACCTATGCTATGATAGACTAAACCTCCCCCACTGCTATGATCGTCTGCCCGAAAAAAATGGAAAAGGGGAACAAGTGGGTGAGAAAAAAAAAAGAAAAAGAACTAGGGTGCTTACAGTACCTATGCTATGATAGACTAACCACCCCCCCCATACTGCATAGATCTGCCCGAAAAAAATGGAAAAGGGGAACAAGTGGGTGAGAAAAAAAAAAGAAAAAGAACTAGGGTGCTTACAGTACCTATGCTATGATAGACTAACCACCCCCCCCCCATACTGCATAGATCTGCCCGAAAAAAATGGAAAAGGGGAACAAGTGGGTGAGAAAAAAAAAAGAAAAAGAACTAGGGTGCTTACAGTACCTATGCTATGATAGACTAACCACCCCCCCCATACTGCATAGATCAGCCCGAAAAAAATGGAAAAGGGGAACAAGTGGGTGAGAAGAAAAAAAGAAAAAGAACTAGGGAGCTTACAGTACCTATGCTATGATAGACTAAACCTCCCCCACTGCTATGATCGTCTGCCCGAAAAAAATGGAAAAGGGGAACAAGTGGGTGAGAAAAAAAAAAGAAAAAGAACTAGGGTGCTTACAGTACCTATGCTATGATAGACTAACCACCCCCCCCATACTGCATAGATCTGCCCGAAAAAAATGGAAAAGGGGAACAAGTGGGTGAGAAAAAAAAAAGAAAAAGAACTAGGGTGCTTACAGTACCTATGCTATGATAGACTAACCCCCCCCCCCATACTGCATAGATCTGCCCGAAAAAAATGGAAAAGGGGAACAAGTGGGTGAGAAAAAAAAAAGAAAAAGAACTAGGGAGCTTACAGTACCTATGCTATGATAGACTAAACCTCCCCCACTGCTATGATCGTCTGCCCGAAAAAAATGGAAAAGGGGAACAAGTGGGTGAGAAAAAAAAAAGAAAAAGAACTAGGGTGCTTACAGTACCTATGCTATGATAGACTAACCACCCCCCCCCATACTGCATAGATCTGCCCGAAAAAAATGGAAAAGGGGAACAAGTGGGTGAGAAAAAAAAATGAAAAAGAACTAGGGTGCTTACAGTACCTATGCTATGATAGACTAACCACCCCCCCCATACTGCATAGATCTGCCCGAAAAAAATGGAAAAGGGGAACAAGTGGGTGAGAAAAAAAAAAGAAAAAGAACTAGGGAGCTTACAGTACCTATGCTATGATAGACTAAACCTCCCCCACTGCTATGATCGTCTGCCCGAAAAAAATGGAAAAGGGGAACAAGTGGGTGAGAAAAAAAAAAGAAAAAGAACTAGGGTGCTTACAGTACCTATGCTATGATAGAATAACCACCCCCCCCCCCATACTGCATAGATCTGCCCGAAAAAAATGGAAAAGGGGAACAAGTGGGTGAGAAAAAAAAAAGAAAAAGAACTAGGGTGCTTACAGTACCTATGCTATGATAGACTAACCACCCCCCCCATACTGCATAGATCTGCCCGAAAAAAATGGAAAAGGGGAACAAGTGGGTGAGAAAAAAAAAAGAAAAAGAACTAGGGTGCTTACAGTACCTATGCTATGATAGACTAAACCTCCCCCACTGCTATGATCGTCTGCCCGAAAAAAATGGAAAAGGGGAACAAGTGGGTGAGAAAAAAAAAAGAAAAAGAACTAGGGTGCTTACAGTACCTATGCTATGATAGACTAACCACCCCCCCCCATACTGCATAGATCTGCCCGAAAAAAATGGAAAAGGGGAACAAGTGGGTGAGAAAAAAAAAAGAAAAAGAACTAGGGTGCTTACAGTACCTATGCTATGATAGACTAACCACCCCCCCCCATACTGCATAGATCTGCCCGAAAAAAATGGAAAAGGGGAACAAGTGGGTGAGAAAAAAAAAAGAAAAAGAACTAGGGAGCTTACAGTACCTATGCTATGATAGACTAAACCTCCCCCACTGCTATGATCGTCTGCCCGAAAAAAATGGAAAAGGGGAACAAGTGGGTGAGAAAAAAAAAAAGAAAAAGAACTAGGGTGCTTACAGTACCTATGCTATGATAGACTAACCACCCCCCCCATACTGCATAGATCTGCCCGAAAAAAATGGAAAAGGGGAACAAGTGGGTGAGAAAATAAAAAGAAAAAGAACTAGGGTGCTTACAGTACCTATGCTATGATAGACTAACCACCCCCCCCATACTGCATAGATCTGCCCGAAAAAAATGGAAAAGGGGAACAAGTGGGTGAGAAAAAAAAAAGAAAAAGAACTAGGGAGCTTACAGTACCTATGCTATGATAGACTAAACCTCCCCCACTGCTATGATCGTCTGCCCGAAAAAAATGGAAAAGGGGAACAAGTGGGTGAGAAAAAAAAAAGAAAAAGAACTAGGGTGCTTACAGTACCTATGCTATGATAGACTAACCCCCCCCCCATACTGCATAGATCTGCCCGAAAAAAATGGAAAAGGGGAACAAGTGGGTGAGAAAAAAAAAAGAAAAAGAACTAGGGTGCTTACAGTACCTATGCTATGATAGACTAACCACCCCCCCCATACTGCATAGATTTGCCCGAAAAAAATGGAAAAGGGGAACAAGTGGGTGAGAAAAAAAAAAGAAAAAGAACTAGGGAGCTTACAGTACCTATGCTATGATAGACTAAACATCCCCCACTGCTATGATCGTCTGCCCGAAAAAAATGGAAAAGGGGAACAAGTGGGTGAGAAAAAAAAAAGAAAAAGAACTAAGGTGCTTACAGTACCTATGCTATGATAGACTAACAACCCCCCCCCCATACTGCATAGATCTGCCCGAAAAAAATGGAAAAGGGGAACAAGTGGGTGAGAAAAATAAAAGAAAAAGAACTAGGGTGCTGACAGTACCTATGCTATGATAGACTAACCCCCCCCCCCATACTGCATAGATCTCCCCGAAAAAAATGGAAAAGGGGAACAAGTGGGTGAGAAAAAAAAAAGAAAAAGAACTAGGGAGCTTACAGTACCTATGCTATGATAGACTAAACCTCCCCCACTGCTATGATCGTCTGCCCGAAAAAAATGGAAAAGGGGAACAAGTGGGTGAGAAAAAAAAAAGAAAAAGAACTAGGGTAATTACAGTACCTATGCTAAGATAGACTAACCACCCCCCCCAAACTGCATAGATCTGCCCGAAAAAAATGGAAAAGGGGAACAAGTGGGTGAGAAAATAAAAAGAAAAAGAACTAGGGTGCTTACAGTACCTATGCTATGATAGACTAACCACCCCCCCCATACTGCATAGATCTGCCCGAAAAAAATGGAAAAGGGGAACAAGTGGGTGAGAAAAAAAAAAGAAAAAGAACTAGGGAGCTTACAGTACCTATGCTATGATAGACTAAACCTCCCCCACTGCTATGATCGTCTGCCCGAAAAAAAGGGAAAAGGGGAACAAGTGGGTGAGAAAAAAAAAAGAAAAAGAACTAGGGTGCTTACAGTACCTATGCTATGATAGACTAACCCCCCCCCATACTGCATAGATCTGCCCGAAAAAAATGGAAAAGGGGAACAAGTGGGTGAGAAAAAAAAAAGAAAAAGAACTAGGGTGCTTACAGTACCTATGCTATGATAGACTAACCCCCCCCCCATACTGCATAGATCTGCCCGAAAAAAATGGAAAAGGGGAACAAGTGGGTGAGAAAAAAAAAGAAAAAGAACTAGGGAGCTTACAGTACCTATGCTATGATAGACTAAACCTCCCCCACTGCTATGATCGTCTGCCCGAAAAAAATGGAAAAGGGGAACAAGTGGGTGAGAAAAAAAAAAAGAAATAGAACTAGGGTGCTTACAGTACCTATGCTATGATAGACTAACCACCCCCCCCCATACTGCATAGATCTGCCCGAAAAAAATGGAAAAGGGGAACAAGTGGGTGAGAAAAAAAAAAGAAAAAGAACTAGGGTGCTTACAGTACCTATGCTATGATAGACTAACCACCCCCCCCATACTGCATAGATCTGCCCGAAAAAAATGGAAAAGGGGAACAAGTGGGTGAGAAAAAAAAAAGAAAAAGAACTAGGGAGCTTACAGTACCTATGCTATGATAGACTAAACCTCCCCCACTGCTATGATCGTCTGCCCGAAAAAAATGGAAAAGGGGAACAAGTGGGTGAGAAAAAAAAAAGAAAAAGAACTAGGGTGCTTACAGTACCTATGCTATGATAGACTAACCCCCCCCCCATACTGCATAGATCTGCCCGAAAAAAATGGAAAAGGGGAACAAGTGGGTGAGAAAAAAAAAAGAAAAAGAACTAGGGTGCTTACAGTACCTATGCTATGATAGACTAACCCCCCCCCCATACTGCATAGATCTGCCCGAAAAAAATGGAAAAGGGGAACAAGTGGGTGAGAAAAAAAAAAGAAAAAGAACTAGGAAGCTTACAGTACCTATGCTATGATAGACTAAACCTCCCCCACTGCTATGATCGTCTGCCCGAAAAAAATGGAAAAGGGGAACAAGTGGGTGAGAAAAAAAAAAGAAAAAGAACTAGGGTGCTTACAGTACCTATGCTATGATAGACTAACCCCCCCCCCATACTGCATAGATCTGCCCGAAAAAAATGGAAAAGGGGAACAAGTGGGTGAGAAAAAAAAAGAAAAAGAACTAGGGTGCTTACAGTACCTATGCTATGATAGACTAACCCCCCCCCCATACTGCATAGATCTGCCCGAAAAAAATGGAAAAGGGGAACAAGTGGGTGAGAAAAAAAAAAGAAAAAGAACTAGGGTGCTTACAGTACCTATGCTATGATAGACTAACCATCCCCCCCCCCATACTGCATAGATCTGCCCGAAAAAAATGGAAAAGGGGAACAAGTGGGTGAGAAAAAAAAAAGAAAAAGAACTAGGGAGCTTACAGTACCTATGCTATGATAGACTAAACCTCCCCCACTGCTATGATCGTCTGCCCGAAAAAAATGGAAAAGGGGAACAAGTGGGTGAGAAAAAAAAAAGAAAAAGAACTAGGGTGCTTACAGTACCTATGCTATGATAGACTAACCCCCCCCCATACTGCATAGATCTGCCCGAAAAAAATGGAAAAGGGGAACAAGTGGGTGAGAAAAAAAAAAGAAAAAGAACTAGGGTGCTTACAGTACCTATGCTATGATAGACTAACCCCCCCCCCCATACTGCATAGATCTGCCCGAAAAAAATGGAAAAGGGGAACAAGTGGGTGAGAAAAAAAAAAGAAAAAGAACTAGGGAGCTTACAGTACCTATGCTATGATAGACTAAACCTCCCCCACTGCTCTGATCGTCTGCCCGAAAAAAATGGAAAAGGGGAACAAGTGGGTGAGAAAAAAAAAAGAAAAAGAACTAGGGTGCTTACAGTACCTATGCTATGATAGACTAACCCCCCCCCCATACTGCATAGATCTGCCCGAAAAAAATGGAAAAGGGGAACACGTGGGTGAGAAAAAAAAAAGAAAAAGAACTAGGGTGCTTACAGTACCTATGCTATAATAGACTAACCAACCCCCCCCTTCATACTGCATAGATCTGCCCGAAAAAAATGGAAAAGGGGAACAAGTGGGTGAGAAAAAAAAAAGAAAAAGAACTAGGGAGCTTACAGTACCTATGCTATGATAGACTAAACCTCCCCCACTGCTATGATCGTCTGCCCGAAAAAAATGGAAAAGGGGAACAAGTGGGTGAGAAAAAAAAAAGAAAAAGAACTAGGGTGCTTACAGTACCTATGCTATGATAGACTAACCCCCCCCCATACTGCATAGATCTGCCCGAAAAAAATGGAAAAGGGGAACAAGTGGGTGAGAAAAAAAAAAGAAAAAGAACTAGGGTGCTTACAGTACCTATGCTATGATAGACTAACCACCCCCCCCCCCATACTGCATAGATCTGCCCGAAAAAAATGGAAAAGGGGAACAAGTGGGTGAGAAAAAAAAAAAGAAAAAGAACTAGGGAGCTTACAGTACCTATGCTATGATAGACTAAACCTCCCCCACTGCTATGATCGTCTGCCCGAAAAAAATGGAAAAGGGGAACAAGTGGGTGAGAAAAAAAAAAGAAAAAGAACTAGGGTTCTTACAGTACCTATGCTATGATAGACTAACCACCCCCCCATACTGCATAGATCTGCCCGAAAAAAATGGAAAAGGGGAACAAGTGGGTGAGAAAAAAAAAAGAAAAAGAACTAGGGTGCTTACAGTACCTATGCTATGATAGACTAACCACCCCCCCCCCATACTGCATAGATCTGCCCGAAAAAAATGGAAAAGGGGAACAAGTGGGTGAGAAAAAAAAAAGAAAAAGAACTAGGGTGCTTACAGTACCTATGCTATGATAGACTAACCACCCCCCCCATACTGCATAGATCTGCCCGAAAAAAATGGAAAAGGGGAACAAGTGGGTGAGAAAAAAAAAAGAAAAAGAACTAGGGAGCTTACAGTACCTATGCTATGATAGACTAAACCTCCCCCACTGCTATGATCGTCTGCCCGAAAAAAATGGAAAAGGGGAACAAGTGGGTGAGAAAAAAAAAAGAAAAAGAACTAGGGTTCTTACAGTACCTATGCTATGATAGACTAACCACCCCCCCCCCTTACTGCATAGATCTGCCCGAAAAAAATGGAAAAGGGGAACAAGTGGGTGAGAAAAAAAAAAGAAGAAGAACTAGGGTGCTTACAGTACCTATGCTATGATAGACTAACCACCCCCCCCCCATACTGCATAGATCTGCCCGAAAAAAATGGAAAAGGGGAACAAGTGGGTGAGAAAAAAAAAAGAAAAAGAACTAGGGTGCTTACAGTACCTATGCTATGATAGACTAACCACCCCCCCCATACTGCATAGATCTGCCCGAAAAAAATGGAAAAGGGGAACAAGTGGGTGAGAAAAAAAAAAGAAAAAGAACTAGGGTGCTTACAGTACCTATGCTATGATAGACTAACCACCCCCCCCCCATACTGCATAGATCTGCCCGAAAAAAATGGAAAAGGGGAACAAGTGGGTGAGAAAAAAAAAAGAAAAAGAACTAGGGAGCTTACAGTACCTATGCTATGATAGACTAAACCTCCCCCACTGCTATGATCGTCTGCCCGAAAAAAATGGAAAAGGGGAACAAGTGGGTGAGAAAAAAAAAAGAAAAAGAACTAGGGTGCTTACAGTACCTATGCTATGATAGACTAATCACCCCCCCCATACTGCATAGATCTGCCCGAAAAAAATGGAAAAGGGGAACAAGTGGGTGAGAAAAAAAAAAGAAAAAGAACTAGGGTGCTTACAGTACCTATGCTATGATAGACTAACCACCCCCCCCCCATAATGCATAGATCTGCCCGAAAAAAATGGAAAAGGGGAACAAGTGGGTGAGAAAAAAAAAAGAAAAAGAACTAGGGAGCTTACAGTACCTATGCTATGATAGACTAAACCTCCCCCACTGCTATGATCGTCTGCCCGAAAAAAATGGAAAAGGGGAACAAGTGGGTGAGAAAAAAAAAAGAAAAAGAACTAGGGTGCTTACAGTACCTATGCTATGATAGACTAACCACCCCCCCCCCATACTGCATAGATCTGCCCGAAAAAAATGGAAAAGGGGAACAAGTGGGTGAGAAAAAAAAAAGAAAAAGAACTAGGGTGCTTACAGTACCTATGCTATGATAGACTAACCACCCCCCCCCCATACTGCATAGATCTGCCCGAAAAAAATGGAAAAGGGGAACAAGTGGGTGAGAAAAAAAAAGAAAAAGAACTAGGGAGCTTACAGTACCTATGCTATGATAGACTAAACCTCCCCCACTGCTATGATCGTCTGCCCGAAAAAAATGGAAAAGGGGAACAAGTGGGTGAGAAAAAAAAAAGAAAAAGAACTAGGGTGCTTACAGTACCTATGCTATGATAGACTAACCACCCCCCCCCATACTGCATAGATCTGCCCGAAAAAAATGGAAAAGGGGAACAAGTGGGTGAGAAAAAAAAAAGAAAAAGAACTAGGGTGCTTACAGTACCTATGCTATGATAGACTAACCACCCCCCCCCATACTGCATAGATCTGCCCGAAAAAAATGGAAAAGGGGAACAAGTGGGTGAGAAAAAAAAAAGAAAAAGAACTAGGGAGCTTACAGTACCTATGCTATGATAGACTAAACCTCCCCCACTGCTATGATCGTCTGCCCGAAAAAAATGGAAAAGGGGAACAAGTGGGTGAGAAAAAAAAAAGAAAAAGAACTAGGGTGCTTACAGTACCTATGCTATGATAGACTAACCCCCCCCCCATACTGCATAGATCTGCCCGAAAAAAATGGAAAAGGGGAACAAGTGGGTGAGAAAAAAAAAAGAAAAAGAACTAGGGTGCTTACAGTACCTATGCTATGATAGACTAACCACCCCCCCCCATACTGCATAGATCTGCCCGAAAAAAATGGAAAAGGGGAACAAGTGGGTGAGAAAAAAAAAAGAAAAAGAACTAGGGAGCTTACAGTACCTATGCTATGATAGACTAAACCTCCCCCACTGCTATGATCGTCTGCCCGAAAAAAATGGAAAAGGGGAACAAGTGGGTGAGAAAAAAAAAAGAAAAAGAACTAGGGTGCTTACAGTACCTATGCTATGATAGACTAACCACCCCCCCCCCATACTGCATAGATCTGCCCGAAAAAAATGGAAAAGGGGAACAAGTGGGTGAGAAAAAAAAAAAGAAAAAGAACTAGGGTGCTTACAGTACCTATGCTATGATAGACTAACCACCCCCCCATACTGCATAGATCTGCCCGAAAAAAATGGAAACGGGGAACAAGTGGGTGAGAAAAAAAAAAGAAAAAGAACTAGGGAGCTTACAGTACCTATGCTATGATAGACTAAACCTCCCCCACTGCTATGATCGTCTGCCCGAAAAAAATGGAAAAGGGGAACAAGTGGGTGAGAAAAAAAAAAGAAAAAGAACCAGGGTGCTTACAGTACCTATGCTATGATAGACTAACCACCACCCCCCCATAATGCATAGATCTGCCCGAAAAAAATGGAAAAGGGGAACAAGTGGGTGAGAAAAAAAAAAGAAAAAGAACTAGGGTGCTTACAGTACCTATGCTATGATAGACTAACCACCCCCCCCATACTGCATAGATCTGCCCGAAAAAAATGGAAAAGGGGAACAAGTGGGTGAGAAAAAAAAAAGAAAAAGAACTAGGGTGCTTACAGTACCTATGCTATGATAGACTAACCCCCCCCCCCCATACTGCATAGATCTGCCCGAAAAAAATGGAAAAGGGGAACAAGTGGGTGAGAAAAAAAAAAGAAAAAGAACTAGGGAGCTTACAGTACCTATGCTATGATAGACTAAACCTCCCCCACTGCTATGATCGTCTGCCCGAAAAAAATGGAAAAGGGGAACAAGTGGGTGAGAAAAAAAAAAGAAAAAGAACTAGGGTGCTTACAGTACCTATGCTATGATAGACTAACCCCCCCCATACTGCGTAGATCTGCCCGAAAAAAATGGAAAAGGGGAACAAGTGGGTGAGAAAAAAAAAAGAAAAAGAACTAGGGAGCTTACAGTACCTATGCTATGATAGACTAAACCTCCCCCACTGCTATGATCGTCTGCCCGAAAAAAATGGAAAAGGGGAACAAGTGGGTGAGAAAAAAAAAAGAAAAAGAACTAGGGTGCTTACAGTACCTATGCTATGATAGACTAACCACCCCCCCCCCCATACTGCATAGATCTGCCCGAAAAAAATGGAAAAGGGGAACAAGTGGGTGAGAAAAAAAAAAGAAAAAGAACTAGGGTGCTTACAGTACCTATGCTATGATAGACTAACCACCCCCCCCCATACTGCATAGATCTGCCCGAAAAAAATGGAAAAGGGGAACAAGTGGGTGAGAAAAAAAAAAGAAAAAGAACTAAGGAGCTTACAGTACCTATGCTATGATAGACTAAACCTCCCCCACTGCTATGATCGTCTGCCCGAAAAAAATGGAAAAGGGGAACAAGTGGGTGAGAAAAAAAAATGAAAAAGAACTAGGGTGCTTACAGTACCTATGCTATGATAGACTAACCACCCCCCCCCATACTGCATAGATCTGCCCGAAAAAAATGGAAAAGGGGAACAAGTGGGTGAGAAAAAAAAAAGAAAAAGAACTAGGGTGCTTACAGTACCTATGCTATGATAGACTAACCACCCCCCCATACTGCATAGATCTGCCCGAAAAAAATGGAAAAGGGGAACAAGTGGGTGAGAAAAAAAAAAGAAAAAGAACTAGGGTGCTTACAGTACCTATGCTATGATAGACTAACCACCCCCCCCCCCATACTGCATAGATCTGCCCGAAAAAAATGGAAAAGGGGAACAAGTGGGTGAGAAAAAAAAAAGAAAAAGAACTAGGGTGCTTACAGTACCTATGCTATGATAGACTAACCACCCCCCCCATACTGCATAGATCTACCCGAAAAAAATGGAAAAGGGGAACAAGTGGGTGAGAAAAAAAAAAGAAAAAGAACTAGGGAGCTTACAGTACCTATGCTATGATAGACGAAACCTCCCCCACTGCTATGATCGTCTGCCCGAAAAAAATGGAAAAGGGGAACAAGTGGGTGAGAAAAAAAAAAGAAAAAGAACTAGGGTGCTTACAGTACCTATGCTATGATAGACTAACCACCCCCCCCATACTGCATAGATCTGCCCGAAAAAAATGGAAAAGGGGAACAAGTGGGTGAGAAAAAAAAAAGAAAAAGAACTAGGGTGCTTACAGTACCTATGCTATGATAGACTAACCACCCCCCCCCATACTGCATAGATCTGCCCGAAAAAAATGGAAAAGGGGAACAAGTGGGTGAGAAAAAAAAAAGAAAAAGAACTAGGGAGCTTACAGTACCTATGCTATGATAGACTAAACCTCCCCCACTGCTATGATCGTCTGCCCGAAAAAAATGGAAAAGGGGAACAAGTGGGTGAGAAAAAAAAAAGAAAAAGAACTAGGGTGCTTACAGTACCTATGCTATGATAGACTAACCACCCCCCCATACTGCATAGATCTGCCCGAAAAAAATGGAAAAGGGGAACAAGTGGGTGAGAAAAAAAAAAGAAAAAGAACTAGGGTGCTTACAGTACCTATGCTATGATAGACTAACCACCCCCCCCATACTGCATAGATCTGCCCGAAAAAAATGGAAAAGGGGAACAAGTGGGTGAGAAAAAATAAAGAAAAAGAACTAGGGAGCTTACAGTACCTATGCTATGATAGACTAAACCTCCCCCACTGCTATGATCGTCTGCCCGAAAAAAATGGAAAAGGGGAACAAGTGGGTGAGAAAAAAAAAAGAAAAAGAACTAGGGTGCTTACAGTACCTATGCTATGATAGACTAACCACCCCCCCCCATACTGCATAGATCTGCCCGAAAAAAATGGAAAAGGGGAACAAGTGGGTGAGAAAAAAAAAAGAAAAAGAACAAGGGTGCTTACAGTACCTATGCTATGATAGACTAACCCCCCCCCATACTGCATAGATCTGCCCGAAAAAAATGGAAAAGGGGAACAAGTGGGTGAGAAAAAAAAAAGAAAAAGAACTAGGGAGCTTACAGTACCTATGCTATGATAGACTAAACCTCCCCCACTGCTATGATCGTCTGCCCGAAAAAAATGGAAAAGGGGAACAAGTGGGTGAGAAAAAAAAAAGAAAAAGAACTAGGGAGCTTACAGTACCTATGCTATGATAGACTAACCACCCCCCCCCCATACTGCATAGATCTGCCCGAAAAAAATGGAAAAGGGGAACAAGTGGGTGAGAAAAAAAAAAGAAAAAGAAATAGGGTGCTTACAGTACCTATGCTATGATAGACTAACCACCCCCCCCCATACTGCATAGATCTGCCCGAAAAAAATGGAAAAGGGGAACAAGTGGGTGAGAAAAAAAAAAGAAAAAGAACTAGGGAGCTTACAGTACCTATGCTATGATAGACTAAACCTCCCCCACTGCTATGATCGTCTGCCCGAAAAAAATGGAAAAGGGGAACAAGTGGGTGAGAAAAAAAAAAGAAAAAGAACTAGGGTGCTTACAGTACCTATGCTATGATAGACTAACCACCCCCCCCCATACTGCATAGATCTGCCCGAAAAAAATGGAAAAGGGGAACAAGTGGGTGAGAAAAAAAAAAGAAAAAGAACTAGGGAGCTTACAGTACCTATGCTATGATAGACTAAACCTCCCCCACTGCTATGATCGTCTGCCCGAAAAAAATGGAAAAGGGGAACAAGTGGGTGAGAAAAAAAAAAGAAAAAGAACTAGGGTGCTTACAGTACCTATGCTATGATAGACTAACCCCCCCCCCCATACTGCATAGATCTGCCCGAAAAAAATGGAAAAGGGGAACAAGTGGGTGAGAAAAAAAAAGAAAAAGAACTAGGGTGCTTACAGTACCTATGCTATGATAGACTAACCCCCCCCCCCATACTGCATAGATCTGCCCGAAAAAAATGGAAAAGGGGAACAAGTGGGTGAGAAAAAAAAAAGAAAAAGAACTAGGGAGCTTACAGTACCTATGCTATGATAGACTAAACCTCCCCCACTGCTATAATCGTCTGCCCGAAAAAAATGGAAAAGGGGAACAAGTGGGTGAGAAAAAAAAAAGAAAAAGAACGAGGGTGCTTACAGTACCTATGCTATGATGGACTAACCCCCCCCCATACTGCATAGATCTGCCCGAAAAAAATGGAAAAGGGGAACAAGTGGGTGAGAAAAAAAAAAGAAAAAGAACTAGGGTGCTTACAGTACCTATGCTATGATAGACTAACCCCCCCCCCCCATACTGCATAGATCTGCCCGAAAAAAATGGAAAAGGGGAACAAGTGGGTGAGAAAAAAAAAAGAAAAAGAACTAGGGAGCTTACAGTACCTATGCTATGATAGACTAAACCTCCCCCACTGCTATGATCGTCTGCCCAAAAAAAATGGAAAAGGGGAACAAGTGGGTGAGAAAAAAAAAAGAAAAAGAACTAGGGTGCTTACAGTACCTATGCTATGATAGACTAACCATCCCCCCCATACTGCATAGATCTGCCCGAAAAAAATGGAAAAGGGGAACAAGTGGGTGAGAAAAAAAAAAGAAAAAGAACTAGGGTGCTTACAGTACCTATGCTATGATAGACTAACCACCCCCCCCCATACTGCATAGATCTGCCCGAAAAAAATGGAAAAGGGGAACAAGTGGGTGAGAAAAAAAAAAGAAAAAGAACTAGGGAGCTTACAGTACCTATGCTATGATAGACTAAACCTCCCCCACTGCTATGATCGTCTGCCCGAAAAAAATGGAAAAGAGGAACAAGTGGGTGAGAAAAAAAAAAGAAAAAGAACTAGGGTGCTTACAGTACCTATGCTATGATAGACTAACCCCCCCCCATACTGCATAGATCTGCCCGAAAAAAATGGAAAAGGGGAACAAGTGGGTGAGAAAAAAAAAAGAAAAAGAACTAGGGTGCTTACAGTACCTATGCTATGATAGACTAACCACCCCCCCCCATACTGCATAGATCTGCCCGAAAAAAATGGAAAAGGGGAACAAGTGGGTGAGAAAAAAAAAAGAAAAAGAACTAGGGAGCTTACAGTACCTATGCTATGATAGACTAAACCTCCCCCACTGCTATGATCGTCTGCCCGAAAAAAATGGAAAAGGGGAACAAGTGGGTGAGAAAAAAAAAAGAAAAAGAACTAGGGTGCTTACAGTACCTATGCTATGATAGACTAACCACCCCCCCCATACTGCATAGATCTGCCCGAAAAAAATGGAAAAGGGGAACAAGTGGGTGAGAAAAATAAAAGAAAAAGAACTACGGTGCTTACAGTACCTATGCTATGATAGACTAACCACCCCCCCCCCATACTGCATAGATCTGCCCGAAAAAAATGGAAAAGGGGAACAAGTGGGTGAGAAAAAAAAAAGAAAAAGAACTAGGGAGCTTACAGTACCTATGCTATGATAGACTAAACCTCCCCCACTGCTATGATCGTCTGCCCAAAAAAAATGGAAAAGGGGAACAAGTGGGTGAGAAAAAAAAAAGAAAAAGAACTAGGGTGCTTACAGTACCTATGCTATGATAGACTAACCCCCCCCCATACTGCATAGATCTGCCCGAAAAAAATGGAAAAGGGGAACAAGTGGGTGAGAAAAAAAAAAGAAAAAGAACTAGGGTGCTTACAGTACCTATGCTATGATAGACTAACCCCCCCCCCATACTGCATAGATCTGCCCGAAAAAAATGGAAAAGGGGAACAAGTGGGTGAGAAAAAAAAAAGAAAAAGAACTAGGGAGCTTACAGTACCTATGCTATGATAGACTAAACCTCCGCCACTGCTATGATCGTCTGCCCGAAAAAAATGGAAAAGGGGAACAAGTGGGTGAGAAAAAAAAAAGAAAAAGAACTAGGGTGCTTACAGTACCTATGCTATGATAGACTAACCCCCCCCCCATACTGCATAGATCTGCCCGAAAAAAATGGAAAAGGGGAACAAGTGGGTGAGAAAAAAAAAAGAAAAAGAACTAGGGTGCTTACAGTACCTATGCTATGATAGACTAACCCCCCCCATACTGCATAGATCTGCCCGAAAAAAATGGAAAAGGGGAACAAGTGGGTGAGAAAAAAAAAAGAAAAAGAACTAGGGTGCTTACAGTACCTATGCTATGATAGACTAACCACCCCCCCCATACTGCATAGATCTGCCCGAAAAAAATGGAAAAGGGGAACAAGTGGGTGAGAAAAAAAAAAGAAAAAGAACTAGGGAGCTTACAGTACCTATGCTATGATAGACTAAACCTCCCCCACTGCTATGATCGTCTGCCCGAAAAAAATGGAAAAGGGGAACAAGTGGGTGAGAAAAAAAAAAGAAAAAGAACTAGGGTGCTTACAGTACCTATGCTATGATAGACTAACCACCCCCCCCCATACTGCATAGATCTGCCCGAAAAAAATGGAAAAGGGGAACAAGTGGGTGAGAAAAAAAAAAGAAAAAGAACTAGGGTGCTTACAGTACCTATGCTATGATAGACTAACCACCCCCCCCATACTGCATAGATCTGCCCGAAAAAAATGGAAAAGGGGAACAAGTGGGTGAGAAAAAAAAAGAAAAAGAACTAGGGAGCTTACAGTACCTATGCTATGATAGACTAAACCTCCCCCACTGCTATGATCGTCTGCCCGAAAAAAATGGAAAAGGGGAACAAGTGGGTGAGAAAAAAAAAAGAAAAAGAACTAGGGTGCTTACAGTACCTATGCTATGATAGACTAACCACCCCCCCCCCATACTGCATAGATCTGCCCGAAAAAAATGGAAAAGGGGAACAAGTGGGTGAGAAAAAAAAAAGAAAAAGAACTAGGGTGCTTACAGTACCTATGCTATGATAGACTAACCACCCCCCCCATACTGCATAGATCTGCCCGAAAAAAATGGAAAAGGGGAACAAGTGGGTGAGAAAAAAAAAAGAAAAAGAACTAGGGAGCTTACAGTACCTATGCTATGATAGACTAAACCTCCCCCACTGCTATGATCGTCTGCCCGAAAAAAATGGAAAAGGGGAACAAGTGGGTGAGAAAAAAAAAGAAAAAGAACTAGGGTGCTTACAGTACCTATGCTATGATAGACTAACCCCCCCCCCATACTGCATAGATCTGCCCGAAAAAAATGGAAAAGGGGAACAAGTGGGTGAGAAAAAAAAAAGAAAAAGAACTAGGGTGCTTACAGTACCTATGCTATGATAGACTAACCACCCCCCCCATACTGCATAGATCTGCCCGAAAAAAATGGAAAAGGGGAACAAGTGGGTGAGAAAAAAAAAAAGAAAAAGAACTAGGGAGCTTACAGTACCTATGCTATGATAGACTAAACCTCCCCCACTGCTATGATCGTCTGCCCGAAAAAAATGGAAAAGGGGAACAAGTGGGTGAGAAAAAAAAAAGAAAAAGAACTAGGGTGCTTACAGTACCTATGCTATGATAGACTAACCACCCCCCCCCCATACTGCATAGATCTGCCCGAAAAAAATGGAAAAGGGGAACAAGTGGGTGAGAAAAAAAAAAGAAAAAGAACTAGGGTGCTTACAGTACCTATGCTCTGATAGACTAACCACCCCCCCCCATACTGCATAGATCTGCCCGAAAAAAATGGAAAAGGGGAACAAGTGGGTGAGAAAAAAAAAAGAAAAAGAACTAGGGAGCTTACAGTACCTCTGCTATGATAGACTAAACCGCCCCCACTGCTATGATCGTCTGCCCGAAAAAAATGGAAAAGGGGAACAAGTGGGTGACAAAAAAAAAAGAAAAAGAACTAGGGTGCTTACAGTACCTATGCTATGATAGACTAACCCCCCCCCCCATACTGCATAGATCTGCCCGAAAAAAATGGAAAAGGGGAACAAGTGGGTGAGAAAAAAAAAGAAAAAGAACTAGGGTGCTTACAGTACCTATGCTATGATAGACTAACCACCCCCCCCATACTGCATAGATCTGCCCGAAAAAAATGGAAAAGGGGAACAAGTGGGTGAGAAAAAAAAAAGAAAAAGAACTAGGGAGCTTACAGTACCTATGCTATGATAGACTAAACCTCCCCCACTGCTATGATCGTCTGCCCGAAAAAAATGGAAAAGGGGAACAAGTGGGTGAGAAAAAAAAAAGAAAAAGAACTAGGGTTCTTACAGTACCTATGCTATGATAGACTAACCACCCCCCCCCCATACTGCATAGATCTGCCCGAAAAAAATGGAAAAGGGGAACAAGTGGGTGAGAAAAAAAAAAGAAAAAGAACTAGGGTGCTTACAGTACCTATGCTATGATAGACTAACCCCCCCCCCCATACTGCATAGATCTGCCCGAAAAAAATGGAAAAGGGGAACAAGTGGGTGAGAAAAAAAAAAGAAAAAGAACTAGGGTGCTTACAGTACCTATGCTATGATAGACTAACCCCCCCCCATACTGCATAGATCTGCCCGAAAAAAATGGAAAAGGGGAACAAGTGGGTGAGAAAAAAAAAAGAAAAAGAACTAGGGAGCTTACAGTACCTATGCTATGATAGACTAAACCTCCGCCACTGCTATGATCGTCTGCCCGAAAAAAATGGAAAAGGGGAACAAGTGGGTGAGAAAAAAAAAGAAAAAGAACTAGGGTGCTTACAGTACCTATGCTATGATAGACTAACCACCCCCCCCCCATACTGCATAGATCTGCCCGAAAAAAATGGAAAAGGGGAACAAGTGGGTGAGAAAAAAAAAAGAAAAAGAACTAGGGTGCTTACAGTACCTATGCTATGATAGACTAACCCCCCCCCCCCCATACTGCATAGATCTGCCCGAAAAAAATGGAAAAGGGGAACAAGTGGGTGAGAAAAAAAAAAGAAAAAGAACTAGGGAGCTTACAGTACCTATGCTATGATAGACTAAACCTCCCCCACTGCTATGATCGTCTGCCCGAAAAAAATGGAAAAGGGGAACAAGTGGGTGAGAAAAAAAAAAGAAAAAGAACTAGGGTGCTTACAGTACCTATGCTATGATAGACTAATCACCCCCCCCATACTGCATAGATCTGCCCGAAAAAAATGGAAAAGGGGAACAAGTGGGTGAGAAAAAAAAAGAAAAAGAACTAGGGTGCTTACAGTACCTATGCTATGATAGACTAACCACCCCCCCCCATACTGCATAGATCAGCCCGAAAAAAATGGAAAAGGGGAACAAGTGGGTGAGAAAAAAAAAAGAAAAAGAACTAGGGAGCTTACAGTACCTATGCTATGATAGACTAAACCTCCCCCACTGCTATGATCGTCTGCCCGAAAAAAATGGAAAAGGGGAACAAGTGGGTGAGAAAAAAAAAAGAAAAAGAACTAGGGTGCTTACAGTACCTATGCTATGATAGACTAACCACCCCCCCCCATACTGCATAGATCTGCCCGAAAAAAATGGAAAAGGGGAACAAGTGGGTGAGAAAAAAAAAAGAAAAAGAACTAGGGTGCTTACAGTACCTATGCTATGATAGACTAACCCCCCCCCCATACTGCATAGATCTGCCCGAAAAAAATGGAAAAGGGGAACAAGTGGGTGAGAAAAAAAAAAGAAAAAGAACTAGGGAGCTTACAGTACCTATGCTATGATAGACTAAACCTCCCCCACTGCTATGATCGTCTGCCCGAAAAAAATGGAAAAGGGGAACAAGTGGGTGAGAAAAAAAAAAGAAAAAGAACTAGGGTGCTTACAGTACCTATGCTATGATAGACTAACCACCCCCCCCCATACTGCATAGATCTGCCCGAAAAAAATGGAAAAGGGGAACAAGTGGGTGAGAAAAAAAAAGAAAAAGAACTAGGGTGCTTACAGTACCTATGCTATGATAGACTAACCACCCCCCCCATACTGCATAGATCTGCCCAAAAAAAATGGAAAAGGGGAACAAGTGGGTGAGAAAAAAAAAAGAAAAAGAACTAGGGAGCTTACAGTACCTATGCTATGATAGACTAAACCTCCCCCACTGCTATGATCGTCTGCCCGAAAAAAATGGAAAAGGGGAACAAGTGGGTGAGAAAAAAAAAAGAAAAAGAACTAGGGTGCTTACAGTACCTATGCTATGATAGACTAACCCCCCCCCCCATACTGCATAGATCTGCCCGAAAAAAATGGAAAAGGGGAACAAGTGGGTGAGAAAAAAAAAAGAAAAAGAACTAGGGTGCTTACAGTACCTATGCTATGATAGACTAACCACCCCCCCCCCATACTGCATAGATCTGCCCGAAAAAAATGGAAAAGGGGAACAAGTGGGTGAGAAAAAAAAAAGAAAAAGAACTAGGGAGCTTACAGTACCTATGCTATGATAGACTAAACCTCCCCCACTGCTATGATCGTCTGCCCGAAAAAAATGGAAAAGGGGAACAAGTGGGTGAGAAAAAAAAAAGAAAAAGAACTAGGGTGCTTACAGTACCTATGCTATGATAGACTAACCCCCCCCCCATACTGCATAGATCTGCCCGAAAAAAATGGAAAAGGGGAACAAGTGGGTGAGAAAAAAAAAAGAAAAAGAACTAGGGTGCTTACAGTACCTATGCTATGATAGACTAACCACCCCCCCCATACTGCATAGATCTGCCCGAAAAAAATGGAAAAGGGGAACAAGTGGGTGAGAAAAAAAAAAGAAAAAGAACTAGGGAGCTTACAGTACCTATGCTATGATAGACTAAACCTCCCCCACTGCTATGATCGTCTGCCCGAAAAAAATGGAAAAGGGGAACAAGTGGGTGAGAAAAAATAAAGAAAAAGAACTAGGGTGCTTACAGTACCTATGCTATGATAGACTAACCACCCCCCCCCCATACTGCATAGATCTGCCCGAAAAAAATGGAAAAGGGGAACAAGTGGGTGAGAAAAAAAAAAGAAAAAGAACTAGGGTGCTTACAGTACCTATGCTATGATAGACTAACCACCCCCCCCCCCCATACTGCATAGATCTGCCCGAAAAAAATGGAAAAGGGGAACAAGTGGGTGAGAAAAAAAAAAGAAAAAGAACTAGGGTGCTTACAGTACCTATGCTATGATAGACTAACCACCCCCCCCCCCATACTGCATAGATCTGCCCGAAAAAAATGGAAAAGGGGAACAAGTGGGTGAGAAAAAAAAAAAGAAAAAGAACTAGGGAGCTTACAGTACCTATGCTATGATAGACTAAACCTCCCCCACTGCTATGATCGTCTGCCCGAAAAAAATGGAAAAGGGGAACAAGTGGGTGAGAAAAAAAAATGAAAAAGAACTAGGGTGCTTACAGTACCTATGCTATGATAGACTAACCACCCCCCCCATACTGCATAGATCTGCCCGAAAAAAATGGAAAAGGGGAACAAGTGGGTGAGAAAAAAAAAAGAAAAAGAACTAGGGTGCTTACAGTACCTATGCTATGATAGACTAACCCCCCCCCCATACTGCATAGATCTGCCCGAAAAAAATGGAAAAGGGGAACAAGTGGGTGAGAAAAAAAAAAGAAAAAGAACTAGGGAGCTTACAGTACCTATGCTATGATAGACTAAACCTCCCCCACTGCTATGATCGTCTGCCCGAAAAAAATGGAAAAGGGGAACAAGTGGGTGAGAAAAAAAAAAGAAAAAGAACTAGGGTGCTTACAGTACCTATGCTATGATAGACTAACCACCCCCCCCCCATACTGCATAGATCTGCCCGAAAAAAATGGAAAAGGGGAACAAGTGGGTGAGAAAAAAAAAAGAAAAAGAACTAGGGTGCTTACAGTACCTATGCTATGATAGACTAACCCCCCCCCCATACTGCATAGATCTGCCCGAAAAAAATGGAAAAGGGGAACAAGTGGGTGAGAAAAAAAAAAGAAAAAGAACTAGGGTGCTTACAGTACCTATGCTATGATAGACTAACCACCCCCCCCCCATACTGCATAGATCTGCCCGAAAAAAATGGAAAAGGGGAACAAGTGGGTGAGAAAAAAAAAAAAAAAGAACTAGGGTGCTTACAGTACCTATGCTATGATAGACTAACCCCCCCCCCTACTGCATAGATCTGCCCGAAAAAAATGGAAAAGGGGAACAAGTGGGTGAGAAAAAAAAAAGAAAAAGAACTAGGGAGCTTACAGTACCTATGCTATGATAGACTAAACCTCCCCCACTGCTATGATCGTCTGCCCGAAAAAAATGGAAAAGGGGAACAAGTGGGTGAGAAAAAAAAAAGAAAAAGAACTAGGGTGCTTACAGTACCTATGCTATGATAGACTAACCACCCCCCCCCCATACTGCATACATCTGCCCGAAAAAAATGGAAAAGGGGAACAAGTGGGTGAGAAAAAAAAAAGAAAAAGAACTAGGGTGCTTACAGTACCTATGCTATGATAGACTAACCCCCCCCCCCATACTGCATAGATCTGCCCGAAAAAAATGGAAAAGGGGAACAAGTGGGTGAGAAAAAAAAAAAGAAAAAGAACTAGGGAGCTTACAGTACCTATGCTATGATAGACTAAACCTCCCCCACTGCTATGATCGTCTGCCCGAAAAAAATGGAAAAGGGGAACAAGTGGGTGAGAAAAAAAAAAGAAAAAGAACTAGGGTGCTTACAGTACCTATGCTATGATAGACTAACCACCCCCCCCCCATACTGCATAGATCTGCCCGAAAAAAATGGAAAAGGGGAACAAGTGGGTGAGAAAAAAAAAAGAAAAAGAACTAGGGTGCTTACAGTACCTATGCTATGATAGACTAACCCCCCCCCCATACTGCATAGATCTGCCCGAAAAAAATGGAAAAGGGGAACAAGTGGGTGAGAAAAAAAAAAGAAAAAGAACTAGGGTGCTTACAGTACCTATGCTATGATAGACTAACCACCCCCCCCCCATACTGCATAGATCTGCCCGAAAAAAATGGAAAAGGGGAACAAGTGGGTGAGAAAAAAAAAAGAAAAAGAACTAGGGTGCTTACAGTACCTATGCTATGATAGACTAACCACCCCCCCCCATACTGCATAGATCTGCCCGAAAAAAATGGAAAAGGGGAACAAGTGGGTGAGAAAAAAAAAAAAAAAAGAACTAGGGTGCTTACAGTACCTATGCTATGATAGACTAACCACCCCCCCCCATACTGCATAGATCTGCCCGAAAAAAATGGAAAAGGGGAACAAGTGGGTGAGAAAAAAAAAAGAAAAAGAACTAGGGAGCTTACAGTACCTATGCTATGATAGACTAACCCCCCCCCCATACTGCATAGATCTGCCCGAAAAAAATGGAAAAGGGGAACAAGTGGGTGAGAAAAAAAAAAGAAAAAGAACTAGGGAGCTTACAGTACCTATGCTATGATAGACTAAACCTCCCCCACTGCTATGATCGTCTGCCCGAAAAAAATGGAAAAGGGGAACAAGTGGGTGAGAAAAAAAAAAGAAAAAGAACTAGGGTGCTTACAGTACCTATGCTATGATAGACTAACCCCCCCCCCATACTGCATAGATCTGCCCGAAAAAAATGGAAAAGGGGAACAAGTGGGTGAGAAAAAAAAAAGAAAAAGAACTAGGGTGCTTACAGTACCTATGCTATGATAGACTAACCACCCCCCCATACTGCATAGATCTGCCCGAAAAAAATGGAAAAGGGGAACAAGTGGGTGAGAAAAAAAAAAGAAAAAGAACTAGGGAGCTTACAGTACCTATGCTATGATAGACTAACCACCCCCCCCCATACTGCAAAGATCTGCCCGAAAAAAATGGAAAAGGGGAACAAGTGGGTGAGAAAAAAAAAAGAAAAAGAACTAGGGAGCTTACAGTACCTATGCTATGATAGACTAACCACCCCCCCCCATACTGCATAGATCTGCCCGAAAAAAATGGAAAAGGGAACAAGTGGGTGAGAAAAAAAAAAGAAAAAGAACTAGGGAGCTTACAGTACCTATGCTATGATAGACTAAACCTCCCCCACTGGTATGATCGTCTGCCCGAAAAAAATGGAAAAGGGGAACAAGTGGGTGAGAAAAAAAAAAGAAAAAGAACTAGGGTGCTTACAGTACCTATGCTATGATAGACTAATCACCCCCCCCCATACTGCATAGATCTGCCCGAAAAAAATGGAAAAGGGGAACAAGTGGGTGAGAAAAAAAAAAGAAAAAGAACTAGGGTGCTTACAGTACCTATGCTATGATAGACTAACCACCCCCCCCATACTGCATAGATCTGCCCGAAAAAAATGGAAAAGGGGAACAAGTGGGTGAGAAAAAAAAAAGAAAAAGAACTAGGGAGCTTACAGTACCTATGCTATGATAGACTAAACCTCCCCCACTGCTATGATCGTCTGCCCGAAAAAAATGGAAAAGGGGAACAAGTGGGTGAGAAAAAAAAAAGAAAAAGAACTAGGGTGCTTACAGTACCTATGCTATGATAGACTAACCACCCCCCCCCATACTGCATAGATCTGCCCGAAAAAAATGGAAAAGGGGAACAAGTGGGTGAGAAAAAAAAAGAAAAAGAACTAGGGTGCTTACAGTACCTATGCTATGATAGACTAACCCCCCCCCCATACTGCATAGATCTGCCCGAAAAAAATGGAAAAGGGGAACAAGTGGGTGAGAAAAAAAAAAGAAAAAGAACTAGGGAGCTTACAGTACCTATGCTATGATAGACTAAACCTCCCCCACTGCTATGATCGTCTGCCCGAAAAAAATGGAAAAGGGGAACAAGTGGGTGAGAAAAAAAAAAGAAAAAGAACTAGGGTGCTTACAGTACCTATGCTATGATAGACTAACCACCCCCCCCCATACTGCATAGATCTGCCCGAAAAAAATGGAAAAGGGGAACAAGTGGGTGAGAAAAAAAAAGAAAAAGAACTAGGGTGCTTACAGTACCTATGCTATGATAGACTAACCACCCCCCCCATACTGCATAGATCTGCCCAAAAAAAATGGAAAAGGGGAACAAGTGGGTGAGAAAAAAAAAAGAAAAAGAACTAGGGAGCTTACAGTACCTATGCTATGATAGACTAAACCTCCCCCACTGCTATGATCGTCTGCCCGAAAAAAATGGAAAAGGGGAACAAGTGGGTGAGAAAAAAAAAAGAAAAAGAACTAGGGTGCTTACAGTACCTATGCTATGATAGACTAACCCCCCCCCCATACTGCATAGATCTGCCCGAAAAAAATGGAAAAGGGGAACAAGTGGGTGAGAAAAAAAAAAGAAAAAGAACTAGGGTGCTTACAGTACCTATGCTATGATAGACTAACCACCCCCCCCCATACTGCATAGATCTGCCCGAAAAAAATGGAAAAGGGGAACAAGTGGGTGAGAAAAAAAAAAGAAAAAGAACTAGGGAGCTTACAGTACCTATGCTATGATAGACTAAACCTCCCCCACTGCTATGATCGTCTGCCCGAAAAAAATGGAAAAGGGGAACAAGTGGGTGAGAAAAAAAAAAGAAAAAGAACTAGGGTGCTTACAGTACCTATGCTATGATAGACTAACCCCCCCCCCCATACTGCATAGATCTGCCCGAAAAAAATGGAAAAGGGGAACAAGTGGGTGAGAAAAAAAAAAGAAAAAGAACTAGGGTGCTTACAGTACCTATGCTATGATAGACTAACCACCCCCCCCCATACTGCATAGATCTGCCCGAAAAAAATGGAAAAGGGGAACAAGTGGGTGAGAAAAAAAAAAGAAAAAGAACTAGGGAGCTTACAGTACCTATGCTATGATAGACTAAACCTCCCCCACTGCTATGATCGTCTGCCCGAAAAAAATGGAAAAGGGGAACAAGTGGGTGAGAAAAAAAAAAGAAAAAGAACTAGGGTGCTTACAGTACCTATGCTATGATAGACTAACCACCCCCCCCCCATACTGCATAGATCTGCCCGAAAAAAATGGAAAAGGGGAACAAGTGGGTGAGAAAAAAAAAAGAAAAAGAACTAGGGTGCTTACAGTACCTATGCTATGATAGACTAACCACCCCCCCCATACTGCATAGATCTGCCCGAAAAAAATGGAAAAGGGGAACAAGTGGGTGAGAAAAAAAAAAGAAAAAGAACTAGGGTGCTTACAGTACCTATGCTATGATAGACTAACCACCCCCCCCATACTGCATAGATCTGCCCGAAAAAAATGGAAAAGGGGAACAAGTGGGTGAGAAAAAAAAAAAGAAAAAGAACTAGGGAGCTTACAGTACCTATGCTATGATAGACTAAACCTCCCCCACTGCTATGATCGTCTGCCCGAAAAAAATGGAAAAGGGGAACAAGTGGGTGAGAAAAAAAAATGAAAAAGAACTAGGGTGCTTACAGTACCTATGCTATGATAGACTAACCACCCCCCCCATACTGCATAGATCTGCCCGAAAAAAATGGAAAAGGGGAACAAGTGGGTGAGAAAAAAAAAAGAAAAAGAACTAGGGTGCTTACAGTACCTATGCTATGATAGACTAACCCCCCCCCCATACTGCATAGATCTGCCCGAAAAAAATGGAAAAGGGGAACAAGTGGGTGAGAAAAAAAAAAGAAAAAGAACTAGGGAGCTTACAGTACCTATGCTATGATAGACTAAACCTCCCCCACTGCTATGATCGTCTGCCCGAAAAAAATGGAAAAGGGGAACAAGTGGGTGAGAAAAAAAAAAGAAAAAGAACTAGGGTGCTTACAGTACCTATGCTATGATAGACTAACCACCCCCCCCCATACTGCATAGATCTGCCCGAAAAAAATGGAAAAGGGGAACAAGTGGGTGAGAAAAAAAAAAGAAAAAGAACTAGGGTGCTTACAGTACCTATGCTATGATAGACTAACCCCCCCCCCCCCCATACTGCATAGATCTGCCCGAAAAAAATGGAAAAGGGGAACAAGTGGGTGAGAAAAAAAAAAGAAAAAGAACTAGGGTGCTTACAGTACCTATGCTATGATAGACTAACCACCCCCCCCCCATACTGCATAGATCTGCCCGAAAAAAATGGAAAAGGGGAACAAGTGGGTGAGAAAAAAAAAGAAAAAGAACTAGGGTGCTTACAGTACCTATGCTATGATAGACTAACCACCCCCCCCCATACTGCATAGATCTGCCCAAAAAAAATGGAAAAGGGGAACAAGTGGGTGAGAAAAAAAAAAGAAAAAGAACTAGGGAGCTTACAGTACCTATGCTATGATAGACTAAACCTCCCCCACTGCTATGATCGTCTGCCCGAAAAAAATGGAAAAGGGGAACAAGTGGGTGAGAAAAAAAAAAGAAAAAGAACTAGGGTGCTTACAGTACCTATGCTATGATAGACTAACCACCCCCCCCCCCCATACTGCATAGATCTGCCCGAAAAAAATGGAAAAGGGGAACAAGTGGGTGAGAAAAAAAAAAGAAAAAGAACTAGGGTGCTTACAGTACCTATGCTATGATAGACTAACCCCCCCCCCCATACTGCATAGATCTGCCCGAAAAAAATGGAAAAGGGGAACAAGTGGGTGAGAAAAAAAAAAAGAAAAAGAACTAGGGAGCTTACAGTACCTATGCTATGATAGACTAAACCTCCCCCACTGCTATGATCGTCTGCCCGAAAAAAATGGAAAAGGGGAACAAGTGGGTGAGAAAAAAAAAAGAAAAAGAACTAGGGTGCTTACAGTACCTATGCTATGATAGACTAACCACCCCCCCCCATACTGCATAGATCTGCCCGAAAAAAATGGAAAAGGGGAACAAGTGGGTGAGAAAAAAAAAAGAAAAAGAACTAGGGTGCTTACAGTACCTATGCTATGATAGACTAACCACCCCCCCCCATACTGCATAGATCTGCCCGAAAAAAATGGAAAAGGGGAACAAGTGGGTGAGAAAAAAAAAAGAAAAAGAACTAGGGTGCTTACAGTACCTATGCTATGATAGACTAACCACCCCCCCCCCATACTGCATAGATCTGCCCGAAAAAAATGGAAAAGGGGAACAAGTGGGTGAGAAAAAAAAAAGAAAAAGAACTAGGGTGCTTACAGTACCTATGCTATGATAGACTAACCACCCCCCCCCATACTGCATAGATCTGCCCGAAAAAAATGGAAAAGGGGAACAAGTGGGTGAGAAAAAAAAAAAAAAAGAACTAGGGTGCTTACAGTACCTATGCTATGATAGACTAACCACCCCCCCCATACTGCATAGATCTGCCCGAAAAAAATGGAAAAGGGGAACAAGTGGGTGAGAAAAAAAAAAGAAAAAGAACTAGGGTGCTTACAGTACCTATGCTATGATAGACTAACCCCCCCCCCATACTGCATAGATCTGCCCGAAAAAAATGGAAAAGGGGAACAAGTGGGTGAGAAAAAAAAAAGAAAAAGAACTAGGGAGCTTACAGTACCTATGCTATGATAGACTAAACCTCCCCCACTGCTATGATCGTCTGCCCGAAAAAAATGGAAAAGGGGAACAAGTGGGTGAGAAAAAAAAAAGAAAAAGAACTAGGGTGCTTACAGTACCTATGCTATGATAGACTAACCACCCCCCCCCATACTGCATAGATCTGCCCGAAAAAATGGAAAAGGGGAACAAGTGGGTGAGAAAAAAAAAAGAAAAAGAACTAGGGTGCTTACAGTACCTATGCTATGATAGACTAACCACCCCCCCCCATACTGCATAGATCTGCCCGAAAAAAATGGAAAAGGGGAACAAGTGGGTGAGAAAAAAAAAAGAAAAAGAACTAGGGAGCTTACAGTACCTATGCTATGATAGACTAACCACCCCCCCCCATACTGCAAAGATCTGCCCGAAAAAAATGGAAAAGGGGAACAAGTGGGTGAGAAAAAAAAAAGAAAAAGAACTAGGGAGCTTACAGTACCTATGCTATGATAGACTAAACCTCCCCTACTGCTATGATCGTCTGCCCGAAAAAAATGGAAAAGGGGAACAAGTGGGTGAGAAAAAAAAAAGGAAAAGAACTAGGGTGCTTACAGTACCTATGCTATGATAGACTAACCACCCCCCCCCCATACTGCATAGATCTGCCCGAAAAAAATGGAAAAGGGGAACAAGTGGGTGAGAAAAAAAAAAAAAAAAGAACTAGGGAGCTTACAGTACCTATGCTATGATAGACTAAACCTCCCCCACTGCTATGATCGTCTGCCCGAAAAAAATGGAAAAGGGGAACAAGTGGGTGAGAAAAAAAAAAGAAAAAGAACTAGGGTGCTTACAGTACCTATGCTATGATAGACTAACCACCCCCCCCATACTGCATAGATCTGCCCGAAAAAAATGGAAAAGGGGAACAAGTGGGTGAGAAAAAAAAAAGAAAAAGAACTAGGGTGCTTACAGTACCTATGCTATGATAGACTAACCCCCCCCCCATACTGCATAGATCTGCCCGAAAAAAATGGAAAAGGGGAACAAGTGGGTGAGAAAAAAAAAAGAAAAAGAACTAGGGAGCTTACAGTACCTATGCTATGATAGACTAAACCTCCCCCACTGCTATGATCGGCTGCCCGAAAAAAATGGAAAAGGGGAACAAGTGGGTGAGAAAAAAAAAAGAAAAAGAACTAGGGTGCTTACAGTACCTATGCTATGATAGACTAACCACCCCCCCCCATACTGCATAGATCTGCCCGAAAAAAATGGAAAAGGGGAACAAGTGGGTGAGAAAAAAAAAAGAAAAAGAACTAGGGTGCTTACAGTACCTATGCTATGATAGACTAACCACCCCCCCCCATAACTCCTTAGATCTGCCCGAAAAAAATGGAAAAGGGGAACAAGTGGGTGAGAAAAAAAAAAGAAAAAGAACTAGGGTGCTTACAGTACCTATGCTATGATAGACTAACCACCCCCCCATACTGCATAGATCTGCCCGAAAAAAATGGAAAAGGGGAACAAGTGGGTGAGAAAAAAAAAAGAAAAAGAACTAGGGAGCTTACAGTACCTATGCTATGATAGACTAAACCTCCCCCACTGCTATGATCGTCTGCCCGAAAAAAATGGAAAAGGGGAACAAGTGGGTGAGAAAAAAAAAAGAAAAAGAACTAGGGTGCTTACAGTACCTATGCTATGATAGACTAACCACCCCCCCCCATACTGCATAGATCTGCCCGAAAAAAATGGAAAAGGGGAACAAGTGGGTGAGAAAAAAAAAAGAAAAAGAACTAGGGAGCTTACAGTACCTATGCTATGATAGACTAAACCTCCCCCACTGCTATGATCGTCTGCCCGAAAAAAATGGAAAAGGGGAACAAGTGGGTGAGAAAAAAAAAAGAAAAAGAACTAGGGTGCTTACAGTACCTATGCTATGATAGACTAACCACCCCCCCCATACTGCATAGATCTGCCCGAAAAAAATGGAAAAGGGGAACAAGTGGGTGAGAAAAAAAAAAGAAAAAGAACTAGGGAGCTTACAGTACCTATGCTATGATAGACTAAACCTCCCCCACTGCTATGATCGTCTGCCCGAAAAAAATGGAAAAGGGGAACAAGTGGGTGAGAAAAAAAAAAGAAAAAGAACTAGGGTGCTCACAGTACCTATGCTATGATAGACTAACCACCACCCCCCCATACTGCATAGATCTGCCCGAAAAAAATGGAAAAGGGGAACAAGTGGGTGAGAAAAAAAAAAGAAAAAGAACTAGGGTGCTTACAGTACCTATGCTATGATAGACTAACCCCCCCCCATACTGCATAGATCTGCCCGAAAAAAATGGAAAAGGGGAACAAGTGGGTGAGAAAAAAAAAAGAAAAAGAACTAGGGAGCTTACAGTACCTATGCTATGATAGACTAAACCTCCCCCACTGCTATGATCGTCTGCCCGAAAAAAATGGAAAAGGGGAACAAGTGGGTGAGAAAAAAAAAAGAAAAAGAACTAGGGTGCTTACAGTACCTATGCTATGATAGACTAACCACCCCCCCCCATACTGCATAGATCTGCCCGAAAAAAATGGAAAAGGGGAACAAGTGGGTGAGAAAAAAAAAAGAAAAAGAACTAGGGTGCTTACAGTACCTATGCTATGATAGACTAACCACCCCCCCCCATACTGCATAGATCTGCCCGAAAAAAATGGAAAAGGGGAACAAGTGGGTGAGAAAAAAAAAAGAAAAAGAACTAGGGTGCTTACAGTACCTATGCTATGATAGACTAACCCCCCCCCCATACTGCATAGATCTGCCCGAAAAAAATGGAAAAGGGGAACAAGTGGGTGAGAAAAAAAAAAGAAAAAGAACTAGGGAGCTTACTGTACCTATGCTATGATAGACTAAACCTCCCCCACTGCTATGATCGTCTGCCCGAAAAAAATGGAAAAGGGGAACAAGTGGGTGAGAAAAAAAAAAGAAAAAGAACTAGGGTGCTTACAGTACCTATGCTATGATAGACTAACCACCCCCCCCCCCCATATTGCATAGATCTGCCCGAAAAAAATGGAAAAAGGGAACAAGTGGGTGAGAAAAAAAAAAGAAAAAGAACTAGGGTGCTTACAGTACCTATGCTATGATAGACTAACCACCCCCCCCCATACTGCATAGATCTGCCCGAAAAAAATGGAAAAGGGGAACAAGTGGGTGAGAAAAAAAAAAGAAAAAGAACTAGGGAGCTTACAGTACCTATGCTATGATAGACTAACCACCCCCCCCCATACTGCATAGATCTGCCCGAAAAAAATGGAAAAGGGGAACAAGTGGGTGAGAAAAAAAAAAAGAAAAAGAACTAGGGTGCTTACAGTACCTATGCTATGATAGACTAACCACCCCCCCCCCATACTGCATAGATCTGCCCGAAAAAAATGGAAAAGGGGAACAAGTGGGTGAGAAAAAAAAAAGAAAAAGAACTAGGGAGCTTACAGTACCTATGCTATGATAGACTAAACCTCCCCCACTGCTATGATCGTCTGCCCGAAAAAAATGGAAAAGGGGAACAAGTGGGTGAGAAAAAAAAAAGAAAAAGAACTAGGGTGCTTACAGTACCTATGCTATGATAGACTAACCATCCCCCCCCATACTGCATAGATCTGCCCGAAAAAAATGGAAAAGGGGAACAAGTGGGTGAGAAAAAAAAAAGAAAAAGAACTAGGGTGCTTACAGTACCTATGCTATGATAGACTAACCACCCCCCCCCCATACTGCATAGATCTGCCCGAAAAAAATGGAAAAGGGGAACAAGTGGGTGAGAAAAAAAAAAGAAAAAGAACTAGGGAGCTTACAGTACCTATGCTATGATAGACTAACCACCCCACCCCATACTGCATAGATCTGCCCGAAAAAAATGGAAAAGGGGAACAAGTGGGTGAGAAAAAAAAAAGAAAAAGAACTAGGGAGCTTACAGTACCTATGCTATGATAGACTAAACCTCCCCCACTGCTATGATCGTCTGCCCGAAAAAAATGGAAAAGGGGAACAAGTGGGTGAGAAAAAAAAAAGAAAAAGAACTAGGGTGCTTACAGTACCTATGCTATGATAGACTAACCCCCCCCCCATACTGCATAGATCTGCCCGAAAAAAATGGAAAAGGGGAACAAGTGGGTGAGAAAAAAAAAAGAAAAAGAACTAGGGAGCTTACAGTACCTATGCTATGATAGACTAAACCTCCCCCACTGCTATGATCGTCTGCCCGAAAAAAATGGAAAAGGGGAACAAGTGGGTGAGAAAAAAAAAAGAAAAAGAACTAGGGTGCTTACAGTACCTATGCTATGATAGACTAACCACCCCCCCCCCATACTGCATAGATCTGCCCGAAAAAAATGGAAAAGGGGAACAAGTGGGTGAGAAAAAAAAAAGAAAAAGAACTAGGGAGCTTACAGTACCTATGCTATGATAGACTAAACCTCCCCCACTGCTATGATCGTCTGCCCGAAAAAAATGGAAAAGGGGAACAAGTGGGTGAGAAAAAAAAAAGAAAAAGAACTAGGGTGCTTACAGTACCTATGCTATGATAGACTAACCCCCCCCCCTACTGCATAGATCTGCCCGAAAAAAATGGAAAAGGGGAACAAGTGGGTGAGAAAAAAAAAAGAAAAAGAACTAGGGTGCTTACAGTACCTATGCTATGATAGACTAACCACCCCCCCCATACTGCATAGATCTGCCCGAAAAAAATGGAAAAGGGGAACAAGTGGGTGAGAAAAAAAAAAGAAAAAGAACTAGGGAGCTTACAGTACCTATGCTATGATAGACTAAACCTCCCCCACTGCTATGATCGTCTGCCCGAAAAAAATGGAAAAGGGGAACAAGTGGGTGAGAAAAAAAAAAGAAAAAGAACTAGGGTGCTTACAGTACCTATGCTATGATAGACTAACCACCCCCCCATACTGCATAGATCTGCCCGAAAAAAATGGAAAAGGGGAACAAGTGGGTGAGAAAAAAAAAAGAAAAAGAACTAGGGTGCTTACAGTACCTATGCTATGATAGACTAACCACCCCCCCCCCCCATACTGCATAGATCTGCCCGAAAAAAATGGAAAAGGGGAACAAGTGGGTGAGAAAAAAAAAAGAAGAAGAACTAGGGAGCTTACAGTACCTATGCTATGATAGACTAAACCTCCCCCACTGCTATGATCGTCTGCCCGAAAAAAATGGAAAAGGGGAACAAGTGGGTGAGAAAAAAAAAAGAAAAAGAACTAGGGTGCATACAGTACCTATGCTATGATAGACTAACCAACCCCCCCCCCATACTGCATAGATCTGCCCGAAAAAAATGGAAAAGGGGAACAAGTGGGTGAGAAAAAAAAAAGAAAAAGAACTAGGGTGCTTACAGTACCTATGCTATGATAGACTAACCCCCCCACCCCCATACTGCATAGATCTGCCCGAAAAAAATGGAAAAGGGGAACAAGTGGGTGAGAAAAAAAAAAGAAAAAGAACTAGGGAGCTTACAGTACCTATGCTATGATAGACTAAACCTCGCCCACTGCTATGATCGTCTGCCCGAAAAAAATGGAAAAGGGGAAAAAGTGGGTGAGAAAAAAAAAAGAAAAAGAACTAGGGTGCTTACAGTACCTATGCTATGATAGACTAACCCCCCCCCCCATACTGCATAGATCTGCCCGAAAAAAATGGAAAAGGGGAACAAGTGGGTGAGAAAAAAAAAAGAAAAAGAACTAGGGTGCTTACAGTACCTATGCTATGATAGACTAACCACCCCCCCCCATACTGCATAGATCTGCCCGAAAAAAATGGAAAAGGGGAACAAGTGGGTGAGAAAAAAAAAAGAAAAAGAACTAGGGAGCTTACAGTACCTATGCTATGATAGACTAAACCTCCCCCACTGCTATGATCGTCTGCCCGAAAAAAATGGAAAAGGGGAACAAGTGGGTGTGAAAAAAAAAGAAAAAGAACTAGGGTGCTTACAGTACCTATGCTATGATAGACTAACCACCCCCCCCATACTGCATAGATCTGCCCGAAAAAAATGGAAAAGGGGAACAAGTGGGTGAGAAAAAAAAAAGAAAAAGAACTAGGGTGCTTACAGTACCTATGCTATGATAGACTAACCACCCCCCCCCCATACTGCATAGATCTGCCCGAAAAAAATGGAAAAGGGGAACAAGTGGGTGAGAAAAAAAAAAGAAAAAGAACTAGGGAGCTTACAGTACCTATGCTATGATAGACTAAACCTCCCCCACTGCTATGATCGTCTGCCCGAAAAAAATGGAAAAGGGGAACAAGTGGGTGAGAAAAAAAAAAGAAAAAGAACTAGGGTGCTTACAGTACCTATGCTATGATAGACTAACCCCCCCCATACTGCATAGATCTGCCCGAAAAAAATGGAAAAGGGGAACAAGTGGGTGAGAAAAAAAAAAGAAAAAGAACTAGGGTGCTTACAGTACCTATGCTATGATAGACTAACCACCCCCCCCCCATACTGCATAGATCTGCCCGAAAAAAATGGAAAAGGGGAACAAGTGGGTGAGAAAAAAAAAAGAAAAAGAACTAGGGAGCTTACAGTACCTATGCTATGATAGACTAAACCTCCCCCACTGCTATGATCGTCTGCCCGAAAAAAATGGAAAAGGGGAACAAGTGGGTGAGAAAAAAAAAAGAAAAAGAACTAGGGTGCTTACAGTACCTATGCTATGATAGACTAACCACCCCCCCCCATACTGCATAGACTAAACCTCCCCCACTGCTATGATCGTCTGCCCGAAAAAAATGGAAAAGGGGAACAAGTGGGTGAGAAAAAAAAAAGAAAAAGAACTAGGGTGCTTACAGTACCTATGCTATGATAGACTAACCACCCCCCCCCAATAATGCATAGATCTGCCCGAAAAAAATGGAAAAGGGGAACAAGTGGGTGAGAAAAAAAAAGAAAAAGAACTAGGGTGCTTACAGTACCTATGCTATGATAGACTAACCACCCCCCCCCATACTGCATAGATCTGCCCGAAAAAAATGGAAAAGGGGAACAAGTGGGTGAGAAAAAAAAAAGAAAAAGAACTAGGGAGCTTACAGTACCTATGCTATGATAGACTAACCACCCCCCCCCATACTGCATAGATCTGCCCGAAAAAAATGGAAAAGGGGAACAAGTGGGTGAGAAAAAAAAAAGAAAAAGAACTAGGGAGCTTACAGTACCTATGCTATGATAGACTAAACCTCCCCCACTGCTATGATCGTCTGCCCGAAAAAAATGGAAAAGGGGAACAAGTGGGTGAGAAAAAAAAAAGAAAAAGAACTAGGGTGCTTACAGTACCTATGCTATGATAGACTAACCCCCCCCATACTGCATAGATCTGCCCGAAAAAAATGGAAAAGGGGAACAAGTGGGTGAGAAAAAAAAAAGAAAAAGAACTAGGGTGCTTACAGTACCTATGCTATGATAGACTAACCACCCCCCCCCATACTGCATAGATCTGCCCGAAAAAAATGGAAAAGGGGAACAAGTGGGTGAGAAAAAAAAAAGAAAAAGAACTAGGGAGCTTACAGTACCTATGCTATGATAGACTAAACCTCCCCCACTGCTATGATCGTCTGCCCGAAAAAAATGGAAAAGGGGAACAAGTGGGTGAGAAAAAAAAAAGAAAAAGAACTAGGGTGCTTACAGTACCTATGCTATGATAGACTAACCACCCCCCCCCATACTGCATAGATCTGCCCGAAAAAAATGGAAAAGGGGAACAAGTGGTTGAGAAAAAAAAAAGAAAAAGAACTGGGGTGCTTACAGTACCTATGCTATGATAGACTAACCCCCCCCCCATACTGCATAGATCTGCCCGAAAAAAATGGAAAAGGGGAACAAGTGGGTGAGAAAAAAAAAAGAAAAAGAACTAGGGAGCTTACAGTACCTATGCTATGATAGACTAAACCTCCCCCACTGCTATGATCGTCTGCCCGAAAAAAATGGAAAAGGGGAACAAGTGGGTGAGAAAAAAAAAAGAAAAAGAACTAGGGTGCTTACAGTACCTATGCTATGATAGACTAACCCCCCCCTATACTGCATAGATCTGCCCGAAAAAAATGGAAAAGGGGAACAAGTGGGTGAGAAAAAAAAAAGAAAAAGAACTAGGGTGCTTACAGTACCTATGCTATGATAGACTAACCCCCCCCCCATACTGCATAGATCTGCCCGAAAAAAATGGAAAAGGGGAACAAGTGGGTGAGAAAAAAAAAAGAAAAAGAACTAGGGAGCTTACAGTACCTATGCTATGATAGACTAAACCTCCCCCACTGCTATGATCGTCTGCCCGAAAAAAATGGAAAAGGGGAACAAGTGGGTGAGAAAAAAAAAAGAAAAAGAACTAGGGTGCTTACAGTACCTATGCTATGATAGACTAACCCCCCCCCATACTGCATAGATCTGCCCGAAAAAAATGGAAAAGGGGAACAAGTGGGTGAGAAAAAAAAAAGAAAAAGAACTAGGGTGCTTACAGTACCTATGCTATGATAGACTAACCACCCCCCCCATACTGCATAGATCTGCCCGAAAAAAATGGAAAAGGGGAACAAGTGGGTGAGAAAAAAAAAAGAAAAAGAACTAGGGTGCTTACAGTACCTATGCTATGATAGACTAACCACCCCCCCCCCCCATACTGCATAGATCTGCCCGAAAAAAATGGAAAAAGGGAACAAGTGGGTGAGAAAAAAAAAAGAAAACGAACTAGGGAGCTTTCAGTACCTATGCTATGATAGACTAAACCTCCCCCACTGCTATGATCGTCTGCCCGAAAAAAATGGAAAAGGGGAACAAGTGGGTGAGAAAAAAAAAAGAAAAAGAACTAGGGTGCTTACAGTACCTATGCTATGATAGACTAACCCCCCCCCCCATACTGCATAGATCTGCCCGAAAAAAATGGAAAAGGGGAACAAGTGGGTGAGAAAAAAAAAAGAAAAAGAACTAGGGTGCTTACAGTACCTATGCTATGATAGACTAACCACCCCCCCCCATACTGCATAGATCTGCCCGAAAAAAATGGAAAAGGGGAACAAGTGGGTGAGAAAAAAAAAAGAAAAAGAACTAGGGAGCTTACAGTACCTATGCTATGATAGACTAAACCTCCCCCACTGCTATGATCGTCTGCCCGAAAAAAATGGAAAAGGGGAACAAGTGGGTGAGAAAAAAAAAAGAAAAAGAACTAGGGTGCTTACAGTACCTATGCTATGATAGACTAACCACCCCCCCCCATACTGCATAGATCTACCCGAAAAAAATGGAAAAGGGGAACAAGTGGGTGAGAAAAAAAAAAGAAAAAGAACTAGGGTGCTTACAGTACCTATGCTATGATAGACTAACCACCCCCCCCCCATACTGCATAGATCTGCCCGAAAAAAATGGAAAAGGGGAACAAGTGGGTGAGAAAAAAAAAAGAAAAAGAACTAGGGTGCTTACAGTACCTATGCTATGATAGACTAACCCCCCCCATACTGCATAGATCTGCCCGAAAAAAATGGAAAAGGGGAACAAGTGGGTGAGAAAAAAAAAAGAAAAAGAACTAAGGAGCTTACAGTACCTATGCTATGATAGACTAAACCTCCCCCACTGCTATGATCGTCTGCCCGAAAAAAATGGAAAAGGGGAACAAGTGGGTGAGAAAAAAAAAAGAAAAAGAACTAGGGTGCTTACAGTACCTATGCTATGATAGACTAACCACCCCCCCCCCATACTGCATAGATCTGCCCGAAAAAAATGGAAAAGGGGAACAAGTGGGTGAGGAAAAAAAAAGAAAAAGAACTAGGGTGCTTACAGTACCTATGCTATGATAGACTAACCACCCCCCCATACTGCATAGATCTGCCCGAAAAAAATGGAAAAGGGGAACAAGTGGGTGAGAAAAAAAAAAGAAAAAGAACTAGGGAGCTTACAGTACCTATGCTATGATAGACTAAACCTCCCCCACTGCTATGATCGTCTGCCCGAAAAAAATGGAAAAGGGGAACAAGTGGGTGAGAAAAAAAAAAGAAAAAGAACTAGGGTGCTTACAGTACCTATGCTATGATAGACTAACCACCCCCCCCCATACTGCATAGATCTGCCCGAAAAAAATGGAAAAGGGGAACAAGTGGGTGAGAAAAAAAAAAGAAAAAGAACTAGGGTGCTTACAGTACCTATGCTATGATAGACTAACCACCCCCCCCCATACTGCATAGATCTGCCCGAAAAAAATGGAAAAGGGGAACAAGTGGGTGAGAAAAAAAAAAGAAAAAGAACTAGGGAGCTTACAGTACCTATGCTATGATAGACTAAACCTCCCCCACTGCTATGATCGTCTGCCCGAAAAAAATGGAAAAGGGGAACAAGTGGGTGAGAAAAAAAAAAGAAAAAGAACTAGGGTGCTTACAGTACCTATGCTATGATAGACTAACCACCCCCCCCCATACTGCATGGATCTGCCCGAAAAAAATGGAAAAGGGGAACAAGTGGGTGAGAAAAAAAAAAGAAAAAGAACTAGGGTGCTTACAGTACCTATGCTATGATAGACTAACCACCCCCCCCCATACTGCATAGATCTGCCCGAAAAAAATGGAAAAGGGGAACAAGTGGGTGAGAAAAAAAAAAGAAAAAGAACTAGGGTGCTTACAGTACCTATGCTATGATAGACTAACCACCCCCCCCCATACTGCATAGATCTGCCCGAAAAAAATGGAAAAGGGGAACAAGTGGGTGAGAAAAAAAAAAAGAAAAAGAACTAGGGAGCTTACAGTACCTATGCTATGATAGACTAAACCTCCCCCACTGCTATGATCGTCTGCCCGAAAAAAATGGAAAAGGGGAACAAGTGGGTGAGAAAAAAAAAAGAAAAAGAACTAGGGTGCTTACAGTACCTATGCTATGATAGACTAACCACCCCCCCCCATACTGCATAGATCTGCCCGAAAAAAATGGAAAAGGGGAACAAGTGGGTGAGAAAAAAAAAAGAAAAAGAACTAGGGTGCTTACAGTACCTATGCTATGATAGACTAACCCCCCCCCTATACTGCATAGATCTGCCCGAAAAAAATGGAAAAGGGGAACAAGTGGGTGAGAAAAAAAAAAGAAAAAGAACTAGGGAGCTTACAGTACCTATGCTATGATAGACTAAACCTCCCCCACTGCTATGATCGTCTGCCCGAAAAAAATGGAAAAGGGGAACAAGTGGGTGAGAAAAAAAAAAGAAAAAGAACTAGGGTGCTTACAGTACCTATGCTATGATAGACTAACCACCCCCCCCCATACTGCATAGATCTGCCCGAAAAAAATGGAAAAGGGGAACAAGTGGGTGAGAAAAATAAAGAAAAAGAACTAGGGTGCTTACAGTACCTATGCTATGATAGACTAACCACCCCCCCCCATACTGCATAGATCTGCCCGAAAAAAATGGAAAAGGGGAACAAGTGGGTGAGAAAAAAAAAGAAAAAGAACTAGGGTGATTACAGTACCTATGCTATGATAGACTAACCACCCCCCCAATACTGCATAGATCTGCCCGAAAAAAATGGAAAAGGGGAACAAGTGGGTGAGAAAAAAAAAGAAAAAGAACTAGGGAGCTTACAGTACCTATGCTATGATAGACTAAACCTCCCCCACTGCTATGATCGTCTGCCCGAAAAAAATGGAAAAGGGGAACAAGTGGGTGAGAAAAAAAAAAGAAAAAGAACTAGGGTGCTTACAGTACCTATGCTATGATAGACTAACCACCCCCCCCCCATACTGCATAGATCTGCCCGAAAAAAATGGAAGAGGGGAACAAGTGGGTGAGAAAAAAAAAAGAAAAAGAACTAGGGTGCTTACAGTACCTATGCTATGATAGACTAACCACCCCCCCCCATACTGCATAGATCTGCCCGAAAAAAATGGAAAAGGGGAACAAGTGGGTGAGAAAAAAAAAAGAAAAAGAACTAGGGAGCATACAGTACCTATGCTATGAAAGACTAACCCCCCCCCCCATACTGCATAGATCTGCCCGAAAAAAATGGAAAAGGGGAACAAGTGGGTGAGAAAAAAAAAAGAAAAAGAACTAGGGAGCTTACAGTACCTATGCTATGATAGACTAAACCTCCCCCACTGCTATGATCGTCTGCCCGAAAAAAATGGAAAAGGGGAACAAGTGGGTGAGAAAAAAAAAAGAAAAAGAACTAGGGTGCTTACAGTACCTATGCTATGATAGACTAACCACCCCCCCCCATACTGCATAGATCTGCCCGAAAAAAATGGAAAAGGGGAACAAGTGGGTGAGAAAAAAAAAAGAAAAAGAACTAGGGAGCTTACAGTACCTATGCTATGATAGACTAAACCTCCCCCACTGCTATGATCGTCTGCCCGAAAAAAATGGAAAAGGGGAACAAGTGGGTGAGAAAAAAAAAGAAAAAGAACTAGGGTGCTTACAGTACCTATGCTATGATAGACTAACCACCCCCCCCATACTGCATAGATCTGCCCGAAAAAAATGGAAAAGGGGAACAAGTGGGTGAGAAAAAAAAAAGAAAAAGAACTAGGGTGCTTACAGTACCTATGCTATGATAGACTAACCACCCCCCCATACTGCATAGATCTGCCCGAAAAAAATGGAAAAGGGGAACAAGTGGGTGAGAAAAAAAAAAGAAAAAGAACTAGGGTGCTTACAGTACCTATGCTATGATAGACTAACCACCCCCCCCCATACTGCATAGATCTGCCCGAAAAAAATGGAAAAGGGGAACAAGTGGGTGAGAAAAAAAAAAGAAAAAGAACTAGGGAGCTTACAGTACCTATGCTATGATAGACTAAACCTCCCCCACTGCTATGATCGTCTGCCCGAAAAAAATGGAAAAGGGGAACAAGTGGGTGAGAAAAAAAAAAGAAAAAGAACTAGGGTGCTTACAGTACCTATGCTATGATAGACTAACCACCCCCCCCCATACTGCATAGATCTGCCCGAAAAAAATGGAAAAGGGGAACAAGTGGGTGAGAAAAAAAAAAGAAAAAGAACTAGGGTGCTTACAGTACCTATGCTATGATAGACTAACCCCCCCCATACTGCATAGATCTGCCCGAAAAAAATGGAAAAGGGGAACAAGTGGGTGAGAAAAAAAAAAGAAAAAGAACTAGGGTGCTTACAGTACCTATGCTATGATAGACTAACCACCCCCCCCCCCATACTGCATAGATCTGCCCGAAAAAAATGGAAAAGGGGAACAAGTGGGTGAGAAAAAAAAAAGAAAAAGAACTAGGGAGCTTACAGTACCTATGCTATGATAGACTAACCACCCCCCCCATACTGCATAGATCTGCCCGAAAAAAATGGAAAAGGGGAACAAGTGGGTGAGAAAAAAAAAAGAAAAAGAACTAGGGAGCTTACAGTACCTATGCTATGATAGACTAAACCTCCCCCACTGCTATGATCGTCTGCCCGAAAAAAATGGAAAAGGGGAACAAGTGGGTGAGAAAAAAAAAAGAAAAAGAACTAGGGTGCTTACAGTACCTATGCTATGATAGACTAACAACCCCCCCCCCATACTGCATAGATCTGCCCGAAAAAAATGGAAAAGGGGAACAAGTGGGTGAGAAAAAAAAAAGAAAAAGAACTAGGGAGCTTACAGTACCTATGCTATGATAGACTAAACCTCCCCCACTGCTATGATCGTCTGCCCGAAAAAAATGGAAAAGGGGAACAAGTGGGTGAGAAAAAAAAAAGAAAAAGAACTAGGGTGCTTACAGTACCTATGCTATGATAGACTAACCACCCCCCCCCAATACTGCATAGATCTGCCCGAAAAAAATGGAAAAGGGGAACAAGTGGGTGAGAAAAAAAAAAGAAAAAGAACTAGGGTGCTTACAGTACCTATGCTATGATAGACTAACCACCCCCCCCCATACTGCATAGATCTGCCCGAAAAAAATGGAAAAGGGGAACAAGTGGGTGAGAAAAAAAAAAGAAAAAGAACTAGGGTGCTTACAGTACCTATGCTATGATAGACTAACCACCCCCCCCCCCATACTGCATAGATCTGCCCGAAAAAAATGGAAAAGGGGAACAAGTGGGTGAGAAAAAAAAAAGAAAAAAAACTAGGGTGCTTACAGTACCTATGCTATGATAGACTAACCACCCCCCCCCATACTGCATAGATCTGCCCGAAAAAAATGGAAAAGGGGAACAAGTGGGTGAGAAAAAAAAAAGAAAAAGAACTAGGGAGCTTACAGTACCTATGCTATGATAGACTAAACCTCCCCCACTGCTATGATCGTCTGCCCGAAAAAAATGGAAAAGGGGAACAAGTGGGTGAGAAAAAAAAAAGAAAAAGAACTAGGGTGCTTACAGTACCTATGCTATGATAGACTAACCACCCCCCCCCATACTGCATAGATCTGCCCAAAAAAAATGGAAAAGGGGAACAAGTGGGTGAGAAAAAAAAAAGAAAAAGAACTAGGGTGCTTACAGTACCTATGCTATGATAGACTAACCACCCCCCCCCAATACTGCATAGATCTGCCCGAAAAAAATGGAAAAGGGGAACAAGTGGGTGAGAAAAAAAAAAGAAAAAGAACTAGGGTGCTTACAGTACCTATGCTATGATAGACTAACCACCCCCCCCCATACTGCATAGATCTGCCCGAAAAAAATGGAAAAGGGGAACAAGTGGGTGAGAAAAAAAAAAGAAAAAGAACTAGGGTGCTTACAGTACCTATGCTATGATAGATTAACCACCCCCCCCCCCATACTGCATAGATCTGCCCGAAAAAAATGGAAAAGGGGAACAAGTGGGTGAGAAAAAAAAAAGAAAAAAAACTAGGGTGCTTACAGTACCTATGCTATGATAGACTAACCACCCCCCCCATACTGCATAGATCTGCCCGAAAAAAATGGAAAAGGGGAACAAGTGGGTGAGAAAAAAAAAAGAAAAAGAACTAGGGAGCTTACAGTACCTATGCTATGATAGACTAAACCTCCCCCACTGCTATGATCATCTGCCCGAAAAAAATGGAAAAGGGGAACAAGTGGGTGAGAAAAAAAAAAGAAAAAGAACTAGGGTGCTTACAGTACCTATGCTATGATAGACTAACCACCCCCCCCCCATACTGCATAGATCTGCCCGAAAAAAATGGAAAAGGGGAACAAGTGGGTGAGAAAAAAAAAAGAAAAAGAACTAGGGTGCTTACAGTACCTATGCTATGATAGACTAACCACTCCCCCCCATACTGCATAGATCTGCCCGAAAAAAATGGAAAAGGGGAACAAGTGGGTGAGAAAAAAAAAAGAAAAAGAACTAGGGAGCTTACAGTACCTATGCTATGATAGACTAACAACCCCCCCCCCATACTGCAAAGATCTGCCCGAAAAAAATGGAAAAGGGGAACAAGTGGGTGAGAAAAAAAAAAGAAAAAGAACTAGGGAGCTTACAGTACCTATGCTATGATAGACTAAACCTCCCCCACTGCTATGATCGTCTGCCCGAAAAAAATGGAAAAGGGGAACAAGTGGGTGAGAAAAAAAAAGAAAAAGAACTAGGGAGCTTACAGTACCTATGCTATGATAGACTAACCACCCCCCCCATACTGCATAGATCTGCCCGAAAATAATGGAAAAGGGGAACAAGTGGGTGAGAAAAAAAAAAGAAAAAGAACTAGGGAGCTTACAGTACCTATGCTATGATAGACTAAACCTCCCCCACTGCTATGATCGTCTGCCCGAAAAAAATGGAAAAGGGGAACAAGTGGGTGAGAAAAAAAAAAGAAAAAGAACTAGGGTGCTTACAGTACCTATGCTATGATAGACTAACCACCCCCCCCCATACTGCATAGATCTGCCCGAAAAAAATGGAAAAGGGGAACAAGTGGGTGAGAAAAAAAAAAGAAAAAGAACTAGGGTGCTTACAGTACCTATGCTATGATAGAGTAACCACCCCCCCATACTGCATAGATCTGCCCGAAAAAAATGGAAAAGGGGAACAAGTGGGTGAGAAAAAAAAAAGAAAAAGAACTAGGGAGCTTACAGTACCTATGCTATGATAGACTAAACCTCCCCCACTGCTATGATCGTCTGCCCGAAAAAAATGGAAAAGGGGAACAAGTGGGTGAGAAAAAAAAAAGAAAAAGAACTAGGGTGCTTACAGTACCTATGCTATGATAGACTAACCCCCCCCCCCATACTGCATAGATCTGCCCGAAAAAAATGGAAAAGGGGAACAAGTGGGTGAGAAAAAAAAAAGAAAAAGAACTAGGGTGCTTACAGTACCTATGCTATGATAGACTAACCCCCCCCCATACTGCATAGATCTGCCCGAAAAAAATGGAAAAGGGGAACAAGTGGGTGAGAAAAAAAAAAGAAAAAGAACTAGGGTGCTTACAGTACCTATGCTATGATAGACTAACCACCCCCCCCCATACTGCATAGATCTGCCCGAAAAAAATGGAAAAGGGGAACAAGTGGGTGAGAAAAAAAAAAGAAAAAGAACTAGGGAGCTTACAGTACCTATGCTATGATAGACTAAACCTCCCCCACTGCTATGATCGTCTGCCCGAAAAAAATGGAAAAGGGGAACAAGTGGGTGAGAAAAAAAAAAGAAAAAGAACTAGGGTGCTTACAGTACCTATGCTATGATAGACTAACCACCCCCCCCATACTGCATAGATCTGCCCGAAAAAAATGGAAAAGGGGAACAAGTGGGTGAGAAAAAAAAAAGAAAAAGAACTAGGGTGCTTACAGTACCTATGCTATGATAGACTAACCACCCCCCCCATATTGCATAGATCTGCCCGAAAAAAATGGAAAAGGGGAACAAGTGGGTGAGAAAAAAAAAAGAAAAAGAACTAGGGAGCTTACAGTACCTATGCTATGATAGACTAACCACCCCCCCCGCATACTGCATAGATCTGCCCGAAAAAAATGGAAAAGGGGAACAAGTGGGTGAGAAAAAAAAAAGAAAAAGAACTAGGGAGCTTACAGTACCTATGCTATGATAGACTAAACCTCCCCCACTGCTATGATCGTCTGCCCGAAAAAAATGGAAAAGGGGAACAAGTGGGTGAGAAAAAAAAAAGAAAAAGAACTAGGGAGCTTACAGTACCTATGCTATGATAGACTAACCACCCCCCCCCCATACTGCATAGATCTGCCCGAAAAATATGGAAAAGGGGAACAAGTGGGTGAGAAAAAAAAAAGAAAAAGAACTAGGGAGCTTACAGTACCTATGCTATGATAGACTAAACCTCCCCCACTGCTATGATCGTCTGCCCAAAAAAAATGGAAAAGGGGAACAAGTGGGTGAGAAAAAAAAAAGAAAAAGAACTAGGGTGCTTACAGTACCTATGCTATGATAGACTAACCACCCCCCCCATACTGCATAGATCTGCCCGAAAAAAATGGAAAAGGGGAACAAGTGGGTGAGAAAAAAAAAAGAAAAAGAACTAGGGTGCTTACAGTACCTATGCTATGATAGACTAACCACCCCCCCCCCATACTGCATAGATCTGCCCGAAAAAAATGGAAAAGGGGAACAAGTGGGTGAGAAAAAAAAAGAAAAAGAACTAGGGTGCTTACAGTACCTATGCTATGATAGACTAACCACCCCCCCCATACTGCATAGATCTGCCCGAAAAAAATGGAAAAGGGGAACAAGTGGGTGAGAAAAAAAAAAGAAAAAGAACTAGGGTGCTTACAGTACCTATGCTATGATAGACTAACCACCCCCCCCCCCCATACTGCATAGATTTGCCCGAAAAAAATGGAAAAGGGGAACAAGTGGGTGAGAAAAAAAAAAGAAAAAGAACTAGGGAGCTTACAGTACCTATGCTATGATAGACTAAACCTCCCCCACTGCTATGATCGTCTGCCCGAAAAAAATGGAAAAGGGGAACAAGTGGGTGAGAAAAAAAAAAGAAAAAGAACTAGGGTGCTTACAGTACCTATGCTATGATAGACTAACCACCCCCCCCATACTGCATAGATCTGCCCGAAAAAAATGGAAAAGGGGAACAAGTGGGTGAGAAAAAAAAAAGAAAAAGAACTAGGGAGCTTACAGTACCTATGCTATGATAGACTAAACCTCCCCCACTGCTATGATCGTCTGCCCGAAAAAAATGGAAAAGGGGAACAAGTGGGTGAGAAAAAAAAAAGAAAAAGAACTAGGGTGCTTACAGTACCTATGCTATGATAGACTAACCACCCCCCCCATACTGCATAGATCTGCCCGAAAAAAATGGAAAAGGGGAACAAGTGGGTGAGAAAAAAAAAAGAAAAAGAACTAGGGAGCTTACAGTACCTATGCTATGATAGACTAAACCTCCCCCACTGCTATGATCGTCTGCCCGAAAAAAATGGAAAAGGGGAACAAGTGGGTGAGAAAAAAAAAAGAAAAAGAACTAGGGTGCTTACAGTACCTATGCTATGATAGACTAACCCCCCCCCCTACTGCATAGATCTGCCCGAAAAAAATGGAAAAGGGGAACAAGTGGGTGAGAAAAAAAAAAGAAAAAGAACTAGGGTGCTTACAGTACCTATGCTATGATAGACTAACCACCCCCCATACTGCATAGATCTGCCCGAAAAAAATGGAAAAGGGGAACAAGTGGGTGAGAAAAAAAAAAGAAAAAGAACTAGGGAGCTTACAGTACCTATGCTATGATAGACTAAACCTCCCCCACTGCTATGATCGTCTGCCCGAAAAAAATGGAAAAGGGGAACAAGTGGGTGAGAAAAAAAAAAGAAAAAGAACTAGGGTGCTTACAGTACCTATGCTATGATAGACTACCCCCCCCCCCATACTGCATAGATCTGCCCGAAAAAAATGGAGAAGGGGAACAAGTGGGTGAGAAAAAAAAAAGAAAAAGAACTAGGGTGCTTACTGTACCTATGCTATGATAGACTAACCACCCCCCCCATACTGCATAGATCTGCCCGAAAAAATGGAAAAGGGGAACAAGTGGGTGAGAAAAAAAAAAGAAAAAGAACTAGGGTGCTTACAGTACCTATGCTATGATAGACTAACCACCCCCCATACTGCATAGATCTGCCCGAAAAAAATGGAAAAAGGGGAACAAGTGGGTGAGAAAAAAAAAAGAAAAAGAACTAGGGAGCTTACAGTACCTATGCTATGATAGACTAAACCTCCCCCACTGCTATGATCGTCTGCCCGAAAAAAATGGAAAAGGGGAACAAGTGGGTGAGAAAAAAAAAAGAAAAAGAACTAGGGTGCTTACAGTACCTATGCTATGATAGACTAACCACCCCCCCCCCCATACTGCATAGATCTGCCCGAAAAAAATGGAAAAGGGGAACAAGTGGGAGAGAAAAAAAAAAGAAAAAGAACTAGGGTGCTTACAGTACCTATGCTATGATAGACTAACCACCCCCCCCCATACTGCATAGATCTGCCCGAAAAAAATGGAAAAGGGGAACAAGTGGGTGAGAAAAAAAAAAGAAAAAGAACTAGGGAGCTTACAGTACCTATGCTATGATAGACTAACCACCCCCCCCCATACTGCATAGATCTGCCCGAAAAAATGGAAAAGGGGAACAAGTGGGTGAGAAAAAAAAAAGAAAAAGAACTAGGGAGCTTACAGTACCTATGCTATGATAGACTAAACCTCCCCCACTGCTATGATCGTCTGCCCGAAAAAAATGGAAAAGGGGAACAAGTGGGTGAGAAAAAAAAAAGAAAAAGAACTAGGGTGCTTACAGTACCTATGCTATGATAGACTAACCACCCCCCCATACTGCATAGATCTGCCCGAAAAAAATGGAAAAGGGGAACAAGTGGGTGAGAAAAAAAAAAGAAAAAGAACTAGGGAGCTTACAGTACCTATGCTATGATAGACTAAACCTCCCCCACTGCTATGATCGTCTGCCCGAAAAAAATGGAAAAGGGGAACAAGTGGGTGAGAAAAAAAAAAGAAAAAGAACTAGGGTGCTTACAGTACCTATGCTATGATAGACTAACCACCCCCATACTGCATAGATCTGCCCGAAAAAAATGGAAAAGGGGAACAAGTGGGTGAGAAAAAAAAAAGAAAAAGAACTAGGGAGCTTACAGTACCTATGCTATGATAGACTAATCCTCCCCCACTGCTATGATCGTCTGCCCGAAAAAAATGGAAAAGGGGAACAAGTGGGTGAGAAAAAAAAAAGAAAAAGAACTAGGGTGCTTACAGTACCTATGCTATGATAGACTAACCACCCCCCCCCCATACTGCATAGATCTGCCCGAAAAAAATGGAAAAGGGGAACAAGTGGGTGAGAAAAAAAAAGAAAAAGAACTAGGGTGCTTACAGTACCTATGCTATGATAGACTAACCCCCCCCCCATACTGCATAGATCTGCCCGAAAAAAATGGAAAAGGGGAACAAGTGGGTGAGAATAAAAAAAAGAAAAAGAACTAGGGAGCTTACAGTACCTATGCTATGATAGACTAAACCTCCCCCACTGCTATGATCGTCTGCCCGAAAAAAATGGAAAAGGGGAACAAGTGGGTGAGAAAAAAAAAAGAAAAAGAACTAGGGTGCTTACAGTACCTATGCTATGATAGACTAACCACCCCCCCCCATACTGCATAGATCTGCCCGAAAAAAATGGAAAAGGGGAACAAGTGGGTGAGAAAAAAAAAGAAAAAGAACTAGGGAGCTTACAGTACCTATGCTATGATAGACTAACCACCCCCCCCATACTGCATAGATCTGCCCGAAAAAAATGGAAAAGGGGAACAAGTGGGTGAGAAAAAAAAAAGAAAAAGAACTAGGGAGCTTACAGTACCTATGCTATGATAGACTAAACCTCCCCCACTGCTATGATCGTCTGCCCGAAAAAAATGGAAAAGGGGAACAAGTGGGTGAGAAAAAAAAAAGAAAAAGAACTAGGGTGCTTACAGTACCTATGCTATGATAGACTAACCACCCCCCCCCCATACTGCATAGATCTGCCCGAAAAAAATGGAAAAGGGGAACAAGTGGGTGAGAAAAAAAAAAGAAAAAGAACTAGGGAGCTTACAGTACCTATGCTATGATAGACTAAACCTCCCCCACTGCTATGATCGTCTGCCCGAAAAAAATGGAAAAGGGGAACAAGTGGGTGAGAAAAAAAAAAGAAAAAGAACTAGGGTGCTTACAGTACCTATGCTATGATAGACTAACCACCCCCATACTGCATAGATCTGCCCGAAAAAAATGGAAAAGGGGAACAAGTGGGTGAGAAAAAAAAAGAAAAAGAACTAGGGTGCTTACAGTACCTATGCTATGATAGACTAACCACCCCCCCCCATACTGCATAGATCTGCCCGAAAAAAATGGAAAAGGGGAACAAGTGGGTGAGAAAAAAAAAAGAAAAAGAACTAGGGAGCTTACAGTACCTATGCTATGATAGACTAAACCTCCCCCACTGCTATGATCGTCTGCCCGAAAAAAATGGAAAAGGGGAACAAGTGGGTGAGAAAAAAAAAAGAAAAAGAACTAGGGTGCTTACAGTACCTATGCTATGATAGACTAACCACCCCCCCCCATACTGCATAGATCTGCCCGAAAAAAATGGAAAAGGGGAACAAGTGGGTGAGAAAAAAAAAAGAAAAGAACTAGGGAGCTTACAGTACCTATGCTATGATAGACTAAACCTCCCCCACTGCTATGATCGTCTGCCCGAAAAAAATGGAAAAGGGGAACAAGTGGGTGAGAAAAAAAAAGAAAAAGAACTAGGGTGCTTACAGTACCTATGCTATGATAGACTAACCACCCCCCCCCATACTGCATAGATCTGCCCGAAAAAAATGGAAAAGGGGAACAAGTAGGGTGAGAAAAAAAAAAGAAAAAGAACTAGGGAGCTTACAGTACCTATGCTATGATAGACTAAACCTCCCCCACTGCTATGATCGTCTGCCCGAAAAAAATGGAAAAGGGGAACAAGTGGGTGAGAAAAAAAAAAGAAAAAGAACTAGGGTGCTTACAGTACCTATGCTATGATAGACTAACCATCCCCCCCCCATACTGCATAGATCTGCCCGAAAAAAATGGAAAAGGGAACAAGTGGGTGAGAAAAAAAAAAGAAAAAGAACTAGGGTGCTTACAGTACCTATGCTATGATAGACTAACCACCCCCCCCCATACTGCATAGATCTGCCCGAAAAAATGGAAAAGGGGAACAAGTGGGTGAGAAAAAAAAAGAAAAAGAACTAGGGAGCTTACAGTACCTATGCTATGATAGACTAAACCTCCCCCACTGCTATGATCGTCTGCCCGAAAAAAATGGAAAAGGGGAACAAGTGGGTGAGAAAAAAAAAAGAAAAAGAACTAGGGTGCTTACAGTACCTATGCTATGATAGACTAACCCCCCCCCATACTGCATAGATCTGCCCGAAAAAAATGGAAAAGGGGAACAAGTGGGTGAGAAAAAAAAAAGAAAAAGAACTAGGGTGCTTACAGTACCTATGCTATGATAGACTAACCACCCCCCCCCATACTGCATAGATCTGCCCGAAAAAAATGGAAAAGGGGAACAAGTGGGTGAGAAAAAAAAAAGAAAAGAACTAGGGTGCTTACAGTACCTATGCTATGATAGACTAACCCCCCCCCCATACTGCATATATCTGCCCGAAAAAATGGAAAAGGGGAACAAGTGGGTGAGAAAAAAAAAAGAAAAAGAACTAGGAGCTTACAGTACCTATGCTATGATAGACTAAACCTCCCCCACTGCTATGATCGTCTGCCCGAAAAAAATGGAAAAGGGGAACAAGTGGGTGAGAAAAAAAAAAGAAAAAGAACTAGGGTGCTTACAGTACCTATGCTATGATAGACTAACCACCCCCCCCCATACTGCATAGATCTGCCCGAAAAAATGGAAAAGGGGAACAAGTGGGTGAGAAAAAAAAAAGAAAAAGAACTAGGGTGCTTACAGTACCTATGCTATGATAGACTAACCCCCCCCCATACTGCATAGATCTGCCCGAAAAAAATGGAAAAGGGGAACAAGTAGGTGAGAAAAAAAAAAGAAAAAGAACTAGGGAGCTTACAGTACCTATGCTATGATAGACTAAACCTCCCCACTGCTATGATCGTCTGCCCGAAAAAAATGGAAAAGGGGAACAAGTGGGTGAGAAAAAAAAAAGAAAAAGAACTAGGGTGCTTACAGTACCTATGCTATGATAGACTAACCATCCCCCCCCATACTGCATAGATCTGCCCGAAAAAAATGGAAAAGGGGAACAAGTGGGTGAGAAAAAAAAAAGAAAAAGAACTAGGGTGTTTACAGTACCTATGCTATGATAGACTAACCCCCCCCCCATACTGCATAGATCTGCCCGAAAAAATGGAAAAGGGGAACAAGTGGGTGAGAAAAAAAAAAAGAAAAAGATACTCATGTCTATGATAGACAAACCTACTGCATGATCGTTGCCCGAAAAAAATGGAAAGGGGAACAAGTGGGTGAGAAAAAAAAAAGAAAAGAACTAGGGTGTTACAGTACCTATGCTATGATAGACTAACCCATCCCCCCATACTGCATAGATCTGCCCGAAAAAATGGAAAAGGGGAACAAGTGGGTGAGAAAAAAAAAAAGAAAAAGAAATAGGGTGTTCGTAACCTATGCCCCCCCCCATACTGCATAGATCTGCCACCGAAAAAAATGGAAAAGGGGAACAAGTGGGTGAGAAAAAAAAAAGAAAATGGGAAGGAAAAAATGGAAAAGGGGAACAAGTGGGTGAGAAAAAAAAAAGAAAAAGAACTAGGGAGCTTACAGTACCTATGCTATGATAGACTAACCACCCCCCCCCATACTGCATAGATCTGCCCGAAAAAAATGGAAAAGGGGAACAAGTGGGTGAGAAAAAAAAAAGAAAAAGAACTAGGGAGCTTACAGTACCTATGCTATGATAGACTAAACCTCCCCCACTGCTATGATCGTCTGCCCGAAAAAAATGGAAAAGGGGAACAAGTGGGTGAGAAAAAAAAAAGAAAAAGAACTAGGGTGCTTACAGTACCTATGCTATGATAGACTAACCACCCCCATACTGCATAGATCTGCCCGAAAAAAATGGAAAAGGGGAACAAGTGGGTGAGAAAAAAAAAAGAAAAAGAACTAGGGTGCTTACAGTACCTATGCTATGATAGACTAACCCCCCCCCCATACTGCATAGATCTGCCCGAAAAAAATGGAAAGGGGAACAAGTGGGTGAGAAAAAAAAAAGAAAAAGAACTAGGGAGCTTACAGTACCTATGCTATGATAGACTAAACCTCCCCCACTGCTATGATCGTCTGCCCGAAAAAAATGGAAAAGGGGAACAAGTGGGTGAGAAAAAAAAAAGAAAAAGAACTAGGGTGCTTACAGTACCTATGCTATGATAGACTAACCACCCCCCCCCCATACTGCATAGATCTGCCCGAAAAAAAATGGAAAAGGGGAACAAGTGGGTGAGAAAAAAAAAAGAAAAAGAACTAGGGAGCTTACAGTACCTATGCTATGATAGACTAAACCTCCCCCACTGCTATGATCGTCTGCCCGAAAAAAATGGAAAAGGGGAACAAGTGGGTGAGAAAAAAAAAAGAAAAAGAACTAGGGTGCTTACAGTACCTATGCTATGATAGACTAACCACCCCCCCCCATACTGCATAGATCTGCCCGAAAAAAATGGAAAAGGGGAACAAGTGGGTGAGAAAAAAAAAAGAAAAAGAACTAGGGTGCTTACAGTACCTATGCTATGATAGACTAAACCTCCCCCACTGCTATGATCGTCTGCCCGAAAAAAATGGAAAAGGGGAACAAGTGGGTGAGAAAAAAAAAAGAAAAAGAACTAGGGAGCTTACAGTACCTATGCTATGATAGACTAATCGCCCACACCCCCCCATACTGCATAGATCTGCCCGAAAAAAATGGAAAAGGGGAACAAGTGGGTGAGAAAAAAAAAAGAAAAAGAACTAGGGAGCTTACAGTACCTATGCTATGATAGACTAACCATCCCCCCCCCCCATACTGCATAGATCTGCCCGAAAAAAATGGAAAAGGGGAACAAGTGGGTGAGAAAAAAAAAAGAAAAAGAACTAGGGAGCTTACAGTACCTATGCTATGATAGACTAAACCTCCCCCACTGCTATGATCGTCTGCCCGAAAAAAATGGAAAAGGGGAACAAGTGGGTGAGAAAAAAAAAAGAAAAAGAACTAGGGTGCTTACAGTACCTATGCTATGATAGACTAACCACCCCCCCCCCCCATACTGCATAGATCTGCCCGAAAAAAATGGAAAAGGGGAACAAGTGGGTGAGAAAAAAAAGAGAAAAAGAACTAGGGAGCTTACAGTACCTATGCTATGATAGACTAACCACCACCCCCCATACTGCATAGATCTGCCCGAAAAAAATGGAAAAGGGGAACAAGTGGGTGAGAAAAAAAAAAGAAAAAGAACTAGGGAGCTTACAGTACCTATGCTATGATAGACTAAACCTCCCCCACTGCTATGATCGTCTGCCCGAAAAAAATGGAAAAGGGGAACAAGTGGGTGAGAAAAAAAAAAGAAAAAGAACTAGGGTGCTTACAGTACCTATGCTATGATAGACTAACCACCCCCCCCCATACTGCATAGATCTGCCCGAAAAAAATGGAAAAGGGGAACAAGTGGGTGAGAAAAAAAAAAGAAAAAGAACTAGGGAGCTTACAGTACCTATGCTATGATAGACTAAACCTCCCCCACTGCTATGATCGTCTGCCCGAAAAAAATGGAAAAGGGGAACAAGTGGGTGAGAAAAAAAAAAGAAAAAGAACTAGGGTGCTTACAGTACCTATGCTATGATAGACTAACCCCCCCCCCCATACTGCATAGATCTGCCCGAAAAAAATGGAAAAGGGGAACAAGTGGGTGAGAAAAAAAAAAGAAAAAGAACTAGGGTGCTTACAGTACCTATGCTATCATAGACTAACCACCCCCCCCCATACTGCATAGATCTGCCCGAAAAAAATGGAAAAGGGGAACAAGTGGGTGAGAAAAAAAAGAAAAAGAACTAGGGAGCTTACAGTACCTATGCTATGATAGACTAAACCTCCCCCACTGCTATGATCGTCTGCCCGAAAAAAATAGAAAAGGGGAACAAGTGGGTGAGAAAAAAAAAAGAAAAAGAACTAGGGTGCTTACAGTACCTATGCTATGATAGACTAACCGCCCCCCCCCATACTGCCTAGATCTGCCCGAAAAAAATGGAAAAGGGGAACAAGTGGGTGAGAAAAAAAAAAGAAAAAGAACTAGGGAGCTTACAGTACCTATGCTATGATAGACTAAACCTCCCCCACTGCTATGATCGTCTGCCCGAAAAAAATGGAAAAGGGGAACAAGTGGGTGAGAAAAAAAAAAGAAAAAGAACTAGGGTGCTTACAGTACCTATGCTATGATAGACTAACCACCCCCCCCCATACTGCATAGATCTGCCCGAAAAAAATAGAAAAGGGGAACAAGTGGGTGAGAAAAAAAAAAGAAAAAGAACTAGGGTGCTTACAGTACCTATGCTATGATAGACTAACCCCCCCCCATACTGCATAGATCTGCCCGAAAAAAATGGAAAAGGGGAACAAGTGGGTGAGAAAAAAAAAAGAAAAAGAACTAGGGAGCTTACAGTACCTATGCTATGATAGACTAACCACCCCCCCCCCATACTGCATAGATCTGCCCGAAAAAAATGGAAAAGGGGAACAAGTGGGTGAGAAAAAAAAAAGAAAAAGAACTAGGGAGCTTACAGTACCTATGCTATGATAGACTAAACCTCCCCCACTGCTATGATCGTCTGCCCGAAAAAAATGGAAAAGGGGAACAAGTGGGTGAGAAAAAAAAAGAAAAAGAACTAGGGTGCTTACAGTACCTATGCTATGATAGACTAACCACCCCCCCCCATACTGCATAGATCTGCCCGAAAAAAATGGAAAAGGGGAACAAGTGGGTGAGAAAAAAAAAAGAAAAAGAACTAGGGAGCTTACAGTACCTATGCTATGATAGACTAAACCTCCCCCACTGCTATGATCGTCTGCCCGAAAAAAATGGAAAAGGGGAACAAGTGGGTGAGAAAAAAAAAAGAAAAAGAACTAGGGTGCTTACAGTACCTATGCTATGATAGACTAACCACCCCCCCCCCATACTGCATAGATCTGCCCGAAAAAAATGGAAAAGGGGAACAAGTGGGTGAGAAAAAAAAAAGAAAAAGAACTAGGGAGCTTACAGTACCTATGCTATGATAGACTAAACCTCCCCCACTGCTATGATCGTCTGCCCGAAAAAAATGGAAAAGGGGAACAAGTGGGTGAGAAAAAAAAAAGAAAAAGAACTAGGGTGCTTACAGTACCTATGCTATGATAGACTAACCACCCCCCCCCATACTGCATAGATCTGCCCGAAAAAAATGGAAAAGGGGAACAAGTGGGTGAGAAAAAAAAAAGAAAAAGAACTAGGGAGCTTACAGTACCTATGCTATGATAGACTAAACCTCCCCCACTGCTATGATCGTCTGCCCGAAAAAAATGGAAAAGGGGAACAAGTGGGTGAGAAAAAAAAAAGAAAAAGAACTAGGGTGCTTACAGTACCTATGCTATGATAGACTAACCACCCCCCCCCCCCATACTGCATAGATCTGCCCGAAAAAAATGGAAAAGGGGAACAAGTGGGTGAGAAAAAAAAAGAAAAAGAACTACGGAGCTTACAGTACCTATGCTATGATAGACTAAACCTCCCCCACTGCTATGATCGTCTGCCCGAAAAAAATGGAAAAGGGGAACAAGTGGGTGAGAAAAAAAAAAGAAAAAGAACTAGGGTGCTTACAGTACCTATGCTATGATAGACTAACCCACCCCCCATACTGCATAGATCTGCCCGAAAAAAATGGAAAAGGGGAACAAGTGGGTGAGAAAAAAAAAAAAAAAAGAACTAGGGTGCTTACAGTACCTATGCTATGATAGACTAACCCCCCCCCCCATACTGCATAGATCTGCCCGAAAAAAATGGAAAAGGGGAACAAGTGGGTGAGAAAAAAAAAAGAAAAAGAACTAGGGAGCTTACAGTACCTATGCTATGATAGACTAACCACCCCCCCCCCATACTGCATAGATCTGCCCGAAAAAAATGGAAAAGGGGAACAAGTGGGTGAGAAAAAAAAAAGAAAAAGAACTAGGGAGCTTACAGTACCTATGCTATGATAGACTAAACCTCCCCCACTGCTATGATCGTCTGCCCGAAAAAAATGGAAAAGGGGAACAAGTGGGTGAGAAAAAAAAAAGAAAAAGAACTAGGGTGCTTACAGTACCTATGCTATGATAGACTAACCACCCCCCCCCCATACTGCATAGATCTGCCCGAAAAAAATGGAAAAGGGGAACAAGTGGGTGAGAAAAAAAAAAGAAAAAGAACTAGGGAGCTTACAGTACCTATGCTATGATAGACTAAACCTCCCCCACTGCTATGATCGTCTGCCCGAAAAAAATGGAAAAGGGGAACAAGTGGGTGAGAAAAAAAAAAGAAAAAGAACTAGGGTGCTTACAGTACCTATGCTATGATAGACTAACCACCCCCCCCCCCCCATACTGCATAGATCTGCCCGAAAAAAATGGAAAAGGGGAACAAGTGGGTGAGAAAAAAAAAAGAAAAAGAACTAGGGAGCTTACAGTACCTATGCTATGATAGACTAAACCTCCCCCACTGCTATGATCGTCTGCCCGAAAAAAATGGAAAAGGGGAACAAGTGGGTGAGAAAAAAAAAAGAAAAAGAACTAGGGTGCTTACAGTACCTATGCTATGATAGACTAACCACCCCCCCCCCCCATACTGCATAGATCTGCCCGAAAAAAATGGAAAAGGGGAACAAGTGGGTGAGAAAAAAAAAAGAAAAAGAACTAGGGAGCTTACAGTACCTATGCTATGATAGACTAAACCTCCCCCACTGCTATGATCGTCTGCCCGAAAAAATGGAAAAGGGGAACAAGTGGGTGAGAAAAAAAAAAGAAAAAGAACTAGGGTGCTTACAGTACCTATGCTATGATAGACTAACCACCTCCCCCCATACTGCATAGATCTGCCCGAAAAAAATGGAAAAGGGGAACAAGTGGGTGAGAAAAAAAAAAGAAAAAGAACTAGGGAGCTTACAGTACCTATGCTATGATAGACTAAACCTCCCCCACTGCTATGATCGTCTGCCCGAAAAAAATGGAAAAGGGGAACAAGTGGGTGAGAAAAAAAAAAGAAAAAGAACTAGGGTGCTTACAGTACCTATGCTATGATAGACTAACCACCCCCCCCATACTGCATAGATCTGCCCGAAAAAAATGGAAAAGGGGAACAAGTGGGTGAGAAAAAAAAAAGAAAAAGAACTAGGGTGCTTACAGTACCTATGCTATGACAGACTAACCACCCCCCCCCATACTGCATAGATCTGCCCGAAAAAAATGGAAAAGGGGAACAAGTGGGTGAGAAAAAAAAAAGAAAAAGAACTAGGGTGCTTACAGTACCTATGCTATGATAGACTAACCCCCCCCCCCCATACTGCATAGATCTGCCCGAAAAAAATGGAAAAGGGGAACAAGTGGGTGAGAAAAAAAAAGAAAAAGAACTAGGGAGCTTACAGTACCTATGCTATGATTGACTAAACCTCCCCCACTGCTATGATCGTCTGCCCGAAAAAAATGGAAAAGGGGAACAAGTGGGTGAGAAAAAAAAAAGAAAAAGAACTAGGGTGCTTACAGTACCTATGCTATGATAGACTAACCGCCCCCCCCCATACTGCATAGATCTGCCCGAAAAAAATGGAAAAGGGGAACAAGTGGGTGAGAAAAAAAAAAGAAAAAGAACTAGGGAGCTTACAGTACCTATGCTATGATAGACTGAACCTCCCCCACTGCTATGATTGTCTGCCCGAAAAAAATGGAAAAGGGGAACAAGTGGGTGAGAAAAAAAAAAGAAAAAGAACTAGGGTGCTTACAGTACCTATGCTATGATAGACTAACCACCCCCCCCCATACTGCATAGATCTGCCCGAAAAAAATGGAAAAGGGGAACAAGTGGGTGAGAAAAAAAAAAGAAAAAGAACTAGGGTGCTTACAGTACCTATGCTATGATAGACTAACCACCCCCCCCATACTGCATAGATCTGCCCGAAAAAAATGGAAAAGGGGAACAAGTGGGTGAGAAAAAAAAAAGAAAAAGAACTAGGGAGCTTACAGTACCTATGCTATGATAGACTAACCACCCCCCCCATACTGCATAGATCTGCCCGAAAAAAATGGAAAAGGGGAACAAGTGGGTGAGAAAAAAAAAAGAAAAAGAACTAGGGAGCTTACAGTACCTATGCTATGATAGACTAAACCTCCCCCACTGCTATGATCGTCTGCCCGAAAAAAATGGAAAAGGGGAACAAGTGGGTGAGAAAAAAAAAAGAAAAAGAACTAGGGTGCTTACAGTACCTATGCTATGATAGACTAACCACCCCCCCCATACTGCATAGATCTGCCCGAAAAAAATGGAAAAGGGGAACAAGTGGGTGAGAAAAAAAAAAGAAAAAGAACTAGGGAGCTTACAGTACCTATGCTATGATAGACTAAACCTCCCCCACTGCTATGATCGTCTGCCCGAAAAAAATGGAAAAGGGGAACAAGTGGGTGAGAAAAAAAAAAGAAAAAGAACTAGGGTGCTTACAGTACCTATGCTATGATAGACTAACCAACCCCCCCCCCATACTGCATAGATCTGCCCGAAAAAAATGGAAAAGGGGAACAAGTGGGTGAGAAAAAAAAAAGAAAAAGAACTAGGGAGCTTACAGTACCTATGCTATGATAGACTAAACCTCCCCCACTGCTATGATCGTCTGCCCGAAAAAAATGGAAAAGGGGAACAAGTGGGTGAGAAAAAAAAAAGAAAAAGAACTAGGGTGCTTACAGTACCTATGCTATGATAGACTAACCACCCCCCCCCATACTGCATAGATCTGCCCGAAAAAAATGGAAAAGGGGAACAAGTGGGTGAGAAAAAAAAAAGAAAAAGAACTAGGGTGCTTACAGTACCTATGCTATGATAGACTAACCACCCCCCCCCCCATACTGCATAGATCTGCCCGAAAAAAATGGAAAAGGGGAACAAGTGGGTGAGAAAAAAAAAAGAAAAAGAACTAGGGAGCTTACAGTACCTATGCTATGATAGACTAACCACCCCCCATACTGCATAGATCTGCCCGAAAAAAATGGAAAAGGGGAACAAGTGGGTGAGAAAAAAAAAAGAAAAAGAACTAGGGTGCTTACAGTACCTATGCTATGATAGACTAAACCTCCCCCACTGCTATGATCGTCTGCCCGAAAAAAATGGAAAAGGGGAACAAGTGGGTGAGAAAAAAAAAAGAAAAAGAACTAGGGTGCTTACAGTACCTATGCTATGATAGACTAACCCCCCCCCCCCATACTGCATAGATCTGCCCGAAAAAAATGGAAAAGGGGAACAAGTGGGTGAGAAAAAAAAAAGAAAAAGAACTAGGGAGCTTACAGTACCTATGCTATGATAGACTAAACCTCCCCCACTGCTATGATCGTCTGCCCGAAAAAAATGGAAAAGGGGAACAAGTGGGTGAGAAAAAAAAAAGAAAAAGAACTAGGGTGCTTACAGTACCTATGCTATGATAGACTAACCACCCCCCCCCCATACTGCATAGATCTGCCCGAAAAAAATGGAAAAGGGGAACAAGCGGGTGAGAAAAAAAAAAGAAAAAGAACTAGGGAGCTTACAGTACCTATGCTATGATAGACTAAACCTCCCCCACTGCTATGATCGTCTGCCCGAAAAAAATGGAAAAGGGGAACAAGTGGGTGAGAAAAAAAAAAGAAAAAGAACTAGGGTGCTTACAGTACCTATGCTATGATAGACTAACCACCCCCCCCCCCATACTGCATAGATCTGCCCGAAAAAAATGGAACAGGGGAACAAGTGGGTGAGAAAAAAAAAAAGAAAAAGAACTAGGGAGCTTACAGTACCTATGCTATGATAGACTAAACCTCCCCTACTGCTATGATCGTCTGCCCGAAAAAAATGGAAAAGGGGAACAAGTGGGTGAGAAAAAAAAAAGAAAAAGAACTAGGGTGCTTACAGTACCTATGCTATGATAGACTAACCGCCCCCCCCCCATACTGCATAGATCTGCCCGAAAAAAATGGAAAAGGGGAACAAGTGGGTGAGAAAAAAAAAAGAAAAAGAACTAGGGAGCTTACAGTACCTATGCTATGATAGACTAAACCTCCCCCACTGCTATGATCGTCTGCCCGAAAAAAATGGAAAAGGGGAACAAGTGGGTGAGAAAAAAAAAAGAAAAAGAACTAGGGTGCTTACAGTACCTATGCTATGATAGACTAACCACCCCCCCCCATACTGCATAGATCTGCCCGAAAAAAATGGAAAAGGGGAACAAGTGGGTGAGAAAAAAAAAAGAAAAAGAACTAGGGTGCTTACAGTACCTATGCTATGATAGACTAACCCCCCCCCCCATACTGCATAGATCTGCCCGAAAAAAATGGAAAAGGGGAACAAGTGGGTGAGAAAAAAAAAAGAAAAAGAACTAGGGAGCTTACAGTACCTATGCTATGATAGACTAACCCCCCCCCCATACTGCATAGATCTGCCCGAAAAAAATGGAAAAGGGGAACAAGTGGGTGAGAAAAAAAAAAGAAAAAGAACTAGGGAGCTTACAGTACCTATGCTATGATAGACTAAACCTCCCCCACTGCTATGATCGTCTGCCCGAAAAAAATGGAAAAGGGGAACAAGTGGGTGAGAAAAAAAAAAGAAAAAGAACTAGGGTGCTTACAGTACCTATGCTATGATAGACTAACCACCCCCCCCATACTGCATAGATCTGCCCGAAAAAAATGGAAAAGGGGAACAAGTGGGTGAGAAAAAAAAAAGAAAAAGAACTAGGGAGCTTACAGTACCTATGCTATGATAGACTAAACCTCCCCCACTGCTATGATCGTCTGCCCGAAAAAAATGGAAAAGGGGAACAAGTGGGTGAGAAAAAAAAAAGAAAAAGAACTAGGGTGCTTACAGTACCTATGCTATGATAGACTAACCCCCCCCCCCCATACTGCATAGATCTGCCCGAAAAAAATGGAAAAGGGGAACAAGTGGGTGAGAAAAAAAAAAGAAAAAGAACTAGGGAGCTTACAGTACCTATGCTATGATAGACTAAACCTCCCCCACTGCTATGATCGTCTGCCCGAAAAAAATGGAAAAGGGGAACAAGTGGGTGAGAAAAAAAAAAGAAAAAGAACTAGGGTGCTTACAGTACCTATGCTATGATAGACTAACCACCCCCCCCCATACTGCATAGATCTGCCCGAAAAAAATGGAAAAGGGGAACAAGTGGGTGAGAAAAAAAAAAGAAAAAGAACTAGGGAGCTTACAGTACCTATGCTATGATAGACTAAACCTCCCCCACTGCTATGATCGTCTGCCCGAAAAAAATGGAAAAGGGGAACAAGTGGGTGAGAAAAAAAAAAGAAAAAGAACTAGGGTGCTTACAGTACCTATGCTATGATAGACTAACCACCCCCCCCCCATACTGCATAGATCTGCCCGAAAAAAATGGAAAAGGGGAACAAGTGGGTGAGAAAAAAAAAAGAAAAAGAACTAGGGAGCTTACAGTACCTATGCTATGATAGACTAAACCTCCCCCACTGCTATGATCGTCTGCCCGAAAAAAATGGAAAAGGGGAACAAGTGGGTGAGAAAAAAAAAAGAAAAAGAACTAGGGTGCTTACAGTACCTATGCTATGATAGACTAACCCCCCCCCCATACTGCATAGATCTGCCCGAAAAAAATGGAAAAGGGGGACAAGTGGGTGAGAAAAAAAAAGAAAAAGAACTAGGGAGCTTACAGTACCTATGCTATGATAGACTAAACCTCCCCCACTGCTATGATTGTCTGCCCGAAAAAAATGGAAAAGGGGAACAAGTGGGTGAGAAAAAAAAAAGAAAAAGAACTAGGGTGCTTACAGTACCTATGCTATGATAGACTAACCCCCCCCCATACTGCATAGATCTGCCCGAAAAAAATGGAAAAGGGGAACAAGTGGGTGAGAAAAAAAAAAGAAAAAGAACTAGGGAGCTTACAGTACCTATGCTATGATAGACTAAACCTCCCCCACTGCTATGATCGTCTGCCCGAAAAAAATGGAAAAGGGGAACAAGTGGGTGAGAAAAAAAAAAGAAAAAGAACTAGGGTGCTTACAGTACCTATGCTATGATAGACTAACCACCCCCCCCCCATACTGCATAGATCTGCCCGAAAAAAATGGAAAAGGGGAACAAGTGGGTGAGAAAAAAAAAAGAAAAAGAACTAGGGAGCTTACAGTACCTATGCTATGATAGACTAAACCTCCCCCACTGCTATGATCGTCTGCCCGAAAAAAATGGAAAAGGGGAACAAGTGGGTGAGAAAAAAAAAAGAAAAAGAACTAGGGTGCTTACAGTACCTATGCTATGATAGACTAACCACCCCCCCCCATACTGCATAGATCTGCCCGAAAAAAATGGAAAAGGGGAACAAGTGGGTGAGAAAAAAAAAAGAAAAAGAACTAGGGAGCTTACAGTACCTATGCTATGATAGACTAAACCTCCCCCACTGCTATGATCGTCTGCCCGAAAAAAATGGAAAAGGGGAACAAGTGGGTGAGAAAAAAAAAGAAAAAGAACTAGGGTGCTTACAGTACCTATGCTATGATAGACTAACCCCCCCCCATACTGCATAGATCTGCCCGAAAAAAATGGAAAAGGGGAACAAGTGGGTGAGAAAAAAAAAAGAAAAAGAACTAGGGAGCTTACAGTACCTATGCTATGATAGACTAAACCTCCCCCACTGCTATGATCGTCTGCCCGAAAAAAATGGAAAAGGGGAACAAGTGGGTGAGAAAAAAAAAAGAAAAAGAACTAGGGTGCTTACAGTACCTATGCTATGATAGACTAACCACCCCCCCCCATACTGCATAGATCTGCCCGAAAAAAATGGAAAAGGGGAACAAGTGGGTGAGAAAAAAAAAAAGAAAAAGAACTAGGGAGCTTACAGTACCTATGCTATGATAGACTAAACCTCCCCCACTGCTATGATCGTCTGCCCGAAAAAAATGGAAAAGGGGAACAAGTGGGTGAGAAAAAAAAAAGAAAAAGAACTAGGGTGCTTACAGTACCTATGCTATGATAGACTAACCACCCCCCCCCCATACTGCATAGATCTGCCCGAAAAAAATGGAAAACGGGAACAAGTGGGTGAGAAAAAAAAAAGAAAAAGAACTAGGGAGCTTACAGTACCTATGCTATGATAGACTAAACCTCCCCCACTGCTATGATCGTCTGCCCGAAAAAAATGGAAAAGGGGAACAAGTGGGTGAGAAGAAAAAAAGAAAAGAACTAGGGTGCTTACAGTACCTATGCTATGATAGACTAACCACCCCCCCCCATACTGCATAGATCTGCCCGAAAAAAATGGAAAAGGGGGACAAGTGGGTGAGAAAAAAAAAAGAAAAAGAACTAGGGAGCTTACAGTACCTATGCTATGATAGACTAAACCTCCCCCACTGCTATGATTGTCTGCCCGAAAAAAATGGAAAAGGGGAACAAGTGGGTGAGAAAAAAAAAAGAAAAAGAACTAGGGTGCTTACAGTACCTATGCTATGATAGACTAACCACCCCCCCCATACTGCATAGATCTGCCCGAAAAAAATGGAAAAAGGGAACAAGTGGGTGAGAAAAAAAAAAGAAAAAGAACTAGGGAGCTTACAGTACCTATGCTATGATAGACTAAACCTCCCCCACTGCTATGATCGTCTGCCCGAAAAAAATGGAAAAGGGGAACAAGTGGGTGAGAAAAAAAAAAGAAAAAGAACTAGGGTGCTTACAGTACCTATGCTATGATAGAGTAACCCCCCCCCCCATACTGCATAGATCTGCCCGAAAAAAATGGAAAAGGGGAACAAGTGGGTGAGAAAAAAAAAAGAAAAAGAACTAGGGAGCTTACAGTACCTATGCTATGATAGACTAAACCTCCCCCACTGCTATGATCGTCTGTCCGAAAAAAATGGAAAAGGGGAACAAGTGGGTGAGAAAAAAAAAGAAAAAGAACTAGGGTGCTTACAGTACCTATGCTATGATAGACTAACCCCCCCCCCATACTGCATAGATCTGCCCGAAAAAAATGGAAAAGGGGAACAAGTGGGTGAGAAAAAAAAAAGAAAAAGAACTAGGGAGCTTACAGTACCTATGCTATGATAGACTAAACCTCCCCCACTGCTATGATCGTCTGCCCGAAAAAAATGGAAAAGGGGAACAAGTGGGTGAGAAAAAAAAAAGAAAAAGAACTAGGGTGCTTACAGTACCTATGCTATGATAGACTAACCACCCCCCCATACTGCATAGATCTGCCCGAAAAAAATGGAAAAGGGGAACAAGTGGGTGAGAAAAAAAAAAGAAAAAGAACTAGGGAGCTTACAGTACCTATGCTATGATAGACTAAACCTCCCCCACTGCTATGATCGTCTGCCCGAAAAAAATGGAAAAGGGGAACAAGTGGGTGAGAAAAAAAAAGAAAAAGAACTAGGGTGCTTACAGTACCTATGCTATGATAGACTAACCACCCCCCCCCATACTGCATAGATCTGCCCGAAAAAAATGGAAAAGGGGAACAAGTGGGTGAGAAAAAAAAAAGAAAAAGAACTACGGAGCTTACAGTACCTATGCTATGATAGACTAAACCTCCCCCACTGCTATGATCGTCTGCCCGAAAAAAATGGAAAAGGGGAACAAGTGGGTGAGAAAAAAAAAAGAAAAAGAACTAGGGTGCTTACAGTACCTATGCTATGATAGACTAACCCCCCCCCCATACTGCATAGTTCTGCCCGAAAAAAATGGAAAAGGGGAACAAGTGGGTGAGAAAAAAAAAAGAAAAAGAACTAGGGAGCTTACAGTACCTATGCTATGATAGACTAAACCTCCCCCACTGCTATGATCGTCTGCCCGAAAAAAATGGAAAAGGGGAACAAGTGGGTGAGAAAAAAAAAAGAAAAAGAACTAGGGTGCTTACAGTACCTATGCTATGATAGACTAACCCCCCCCCCCATACTGCATAGATCTGCCCGAAAAAAATGGAAAAGGGGAACAAGTGGGTGAGAAAAAAAAAAGAAAAAGAACTAGGGAGCTTACAGTACCTATGCTATGATAGACTAAACCTCCCCCACTGCTATGATCGTCTGCCCGAAAAAAATGGAAAAGGGGAACAAGTGGGTGAGAAAAAAAAAAGAAAAAGAACTAGGGTGCTTACAGTACCTATGCTATGATAGAGTAACCCCCCCCCCATACTGCATAGATCTGCCCGAAAAAAATGGAAAAGGGGAACAAGTGGGTGAGAAAAAAAAAAGAAAAAGAACTAGGGAGCTTACAGTACCTATGCTATGATAGACTAAACCTCCCCCACTGCTATGATCGTCTGTCCGAAAAAAATGGAAAAGGGGAACAAGTGGGTGAGAAAAAAAAAGAAAAAGAACTAGGGTGCTTACAGTACCTATGCTATGATAGACTAACCCCCCCCCATACTGCATAGATCTGCCCGAAAAAAATGGAAAAGGGGAACAAGTGGGTGAGAAAAAAAAAAGAAAAAGAACTAGGGAGCTTACAGTACCTATGCTATGATAGACTAAACCTCCCCCACTGCTATGATCGTCTGCCCGAAAAAAATGGAAAAGGGGAACAAGTGGGTGAGAAAAAAAAAAGAAAAAGAACTAGGGTGCTTACAGTACCTATGCTATGATAGACTAACCACCCCCCCCCATACTGCATAGATCTGCCCGAAAAAAATGGAAAAGGGGAACAAGTGGGTGAGAAAAAAAAAAGAAAAAGAACTAGGGAGCTTACAGTACCTATGCTATGATAGACTAAACCTCCCCCACTGCTATGATCGTCTGCCCGAAAAAAATGGAAAAGGGGAACAAGTGGGTGAGAAAAAAAAAGAAAAAGAACTAGGGTGCTTACAGTACCTATGCTATGATAGACTAACCACCCCCCCCCCATACTGCATAGATCTGCCCGAAAAAAATGGAAAAGGGGAACAAGTGGGTGAGAAAAAAAAAAGAAAAAGAACTACGGAGCTTACAGTACCTATGCTATGATAGACTAAACCTCCCCCACTGCTATGATCGTCTGCCCGAAAAAAATGGAAAAGGGGAACAAGTGGGTGAGAAAAAAAAAAGAAAAAGAACTAGGGTGCTTACAGTACCTATGCTATGATAGACTAACCCCCCCCCATACTGCATAGTTCTGCCCGAAAAAAATGGAAAAGGGGAACAAGTGGGTGAGAAAAAAAAAAGAAAAAGAACTAGGGAATTTACAGTACCTATGCTATGATAGACTAAACCTCCCCCACTGCTATGATCGTCTGCCCGAAAAAAATGGAAAAGGGGAACAAGTGGGTGAGAAAAAAAAAAGAAAAAGAACTAGGGTGCTTACAGTACCTATGCTATGATAGACTAACCCCCCCCCCATACTGCATAGATCTGCCCGAAAAAAATGGAAAAGGGGAACAAGTGGGTGAGAAAAAAAAAAGAAAAAGAACTAGGGAGCTTACAGTACCTATGCTATGATAGACTAAACCTCCCCCACTGCTATGATCGTCTGCCCGAAAAAAATGGAAAAGGGGAACAAGTGGGTGAGAAAAAAAAAAGAAAAAGAACTAGGGTGCTTACAGTACCTATGCTATGATAGACTAACCACCCCCCCCATACTGCATAGATCTGCCCGAAAAAAATGGAAAAGGGGAACAAGTGGTTGAGAAAAAAAAAAGAAAAAGAACTAGGGAGCTTACAGTACCTATGCTATGATAGACTAAACCTCCCCCACTGCTATGATCGTCTGCCCGAAAAAAATGGAAAAGGGGAACAAGTGGGTGAGAAAAAAAAAGAAAAAGAACTAGGGTGCTTACAGTACCTATGCTATGATAGACTAACCGCCCCCCCCCCATACTGCATAGATCTGCCCGAAAAAAATGGAAAAGGGGAACAAGTGGGTGAGAAAAAAAAAGAAAAAGAACTAGGGAGCTTACAGTACCTATGCTATGATAGACTAAACCTCCCCCACTGCTATGATTGTCTGCCCGAAAAAAATGGAAAAGGGGAACAAGTGGGTGAGAAAAAAAAAAGAAAAAGAACTAGGGTGCTTACAGTACCTATGCTATGATAGACTAACCACCCCCCCCCCATACTGCATAGATCTGCCCGAAAAAAATGGAAAAGGGGAACAAGTGGGTGAGAAAAAAAAAAGAAAAAGAACTAGGGTGCTTACAGTACCTATGCTATGATAGACTAACCACCCCCCCCATACTACATAGATCTGCCCGAAAAAAATGGAAAAGGGGAACAAGTGGGTGAGAAAAAAAAAAGAAAAAGAACTAGGGAGCTTACAGTACCTATGCTATGATAGACTAAACCTCCCCCACTGCTATGATCGTCTGCCCCAAAAAAATGGAAAAGGGGAACAAGTGGGTGAGAAAAAAAAAAGAAAAAGAACTAGGGTGCTTACAGTACCTATGCTATGATAGACTAACCACCCCCCCCCCATACTGCATAGATCTGCCCGAAAAAAATGGAAAAGGGGAACAAGTGGGTGAGAAAAAAAAAAGAAAAAGAACTAGGGAGCTTACAGTACCTATGCTATGATAGACTAAACCTCCCCCACTGCTATGATTGTCTGCCCGAAAAAAATGGAAAAGGGGAACAAGTGGGTGAGAAAAAAAAAAGAAAAAGAACTAGGGTGCTTACAGTACCTATGCTATGATAGACTAACCACCCCCCTCCCCATACTGCATAGATCTGCCCGAAAAAAATGGAAAAGGGGAACAAGTGGGTGAGAAAAAAAAAAGAAAAAGAACTAGGGAGCTTACAGTACCTATGCTATGATAGACTAAACCTCCCCCACTGCTATGATTGTCTGCCCGAAAAAAATTGAAAAGGGGAACAAGTGGGTGAGAAAAAAAAAAGAAAAAGAACTAGGGTGCTTACAGTACCTATGCTATGATAGACTAACCACCCCCCCCCCATACTGCATAGATCTGCCCGAAAAAAATAGAAAAGGGGAACAAGTGGGTGAGAAAAAAAAAAGAAAAAGAAATAGGGTGCTTACAGTACCTATGCTATGATAGACTAACCCCCCCCCCCCCATACTGCATAGATCTGCCCGAAAAAAATGGAAAAGGGGAACAAGTGGGTGAGAAAAAAAAAAGAAAAAGAACTAGGGAGCTTACAGTACCTATGCTATGATAGACTAAACCTCCCCCACTGCTATGATCGTCTGCCCGAAAAAAATGGAAAAGGGGAACAAGTGGGTGAGAAAAAAAAAAGAAAAAGAACTAGGGAGCTTACAGTACCTATGCTATGATAGACTAACCACCCCCCCCATACTGCATAGATCTGCCCGGAAAAAATGGAAAAGGGGAACAAGTGGGTGAGAAAAAAAAAAGAAAAAGAACTAGGGAGCTTACAGTACCTATGCTATGATAGACTAAACCTCCCCCACTGCTATGATCGTCAGCCCGAAAAAAATGGAAAAGGGGAACAAGTGGGTGAGAAAAAAAAAAGAAAAAGAACTAGGGTGCTTACAGTACCTATGCTATGATAGACTAACCGCCCCCCCCATACTGCATAGATCTGCCCGAAAAAAATGGAAAAGGGGAACAAGTGGGTGAAAAAAAAAAAGATAAAGAACTAGGGAGCTTACAGTACCTATGCTATGATAGACTAAACCTCCCCCACTGCTATGATTGTCTGCCCGAAAAAAATGGAAAAGGGGAACAAGTGGGTGAGAAAAAAAAAAGAAAAAGAACTAGGGTGCTTACAGTACCTATGCTATGATAGACTAACCACCCCCCCCCATACTGCATAGATCTGCCCGAAAAAAATGGAAAAGGGGAACAAGTGGGTGAGAAAAAAAAAAGAAAAAGAACTAGGGTGCTTACAGTACCTATGCTATGATAGACTAACCCCCCCCCCATACTGCATAGATCTGCCCGAAAAAAATGGAAAAGGGGAACAAGTGGGTGAGAAAAAAAAAAGAAAAAGAACTAGGGAGCTTACAGTACCTATGCTATGATAGACTAAACCTCCCCCACTGCTATGATCGTCTGCCCGAAAAAAATGGAAAAGGGGAACAAGTGGGTGAGAAAAAAAAAAGAAAAAGAACTAGGGTGCTTACAGTACCTATGCTATGATAGACTAACCACCCCCCCCATACTGCATAGATCTGCCCGAAAAAAATGGAAAAGGGGAACAAGTGGGTGAGAAAAAAAAAAGAAAAAGAACTAGGGTGCTTACAGTACCTATGCTATGATAGACTAACCCCCCCCCCCATACTGCATAGATCTGCCCGAAAAAAATGGAAAAGGGGAACAAGTGGGTGAGAAAAAAAAAAGAAAAAGAACTAGGGAGCTTACAGTACCTATGCTATGATAGACTAAACCTCCCCCACTGCTATGATCGTCTGCCCGAAAAAAATGGAAAAGGGGAACAAGTGGGTGAGAAAAAAAAAAGAAAATGAAGTAGGGTGCTTACAGTACCTATGCTATGATAGACTAACCACCCCCCCCCCATACTGCATAGATCTGCCCGAAAAAAATGGAGAAGGGGAACAAGTGGGTGAGAAAAAAAAAAGAAAAAGAACTAGGGTGCTTACAGTACCTATGCTATGATAGACTAACCACCCCCCCCCCCATACTGCATAGATCTGCCCGAAAAAAATGGAAAAGGGGAACAAGTGGGTGAGAAAAAAAAAAGAAAAAGAACTAGGGAGCTTACAGTACCTATGCTATGATAGACTAAACCTCCCCCACTGCTATGATCGTCTGCCCGAAAAAAATGGAAAAGGGGAACAAGTGGGTGAGAAAAAAAAAAGAAAAAGAACTAGGGAGCTTACAGTACCTATGCTATGATAGACTAACCACCCCCCCCATACTGCATAGATCTGCCCGAAAAAAATGGAAAAGGGGAACAAGTGGGTGAGAAAAAAAAAAGAAAAAGAACTAGGGTGCTTACAGTACCTATGCTATGATAGACTAACCACCCCCCCCATACTGCATAGATCTGCCCGAAAAAAATGGAAAAGGGGAACAAGTGGGTGAGAAAAAAAAAAGAAAAAGAACTAGGGTGCTTACAGTACATATGCTATGATAGACTAACCACCCCCCCCATACTGCATAGATCTGCCCGAAAAAAATGGAAAAGGGGAACAAGTGGGTGAGAAAAAAAAAAGAAAAAGAACTAGGGAGCTTACAGTACCTATGCTATGATAGACTAAACCTCCCCCACTGCTATGATCGTCTGCCCGAAAAAAATGGAAAAGGGGAACAAGTGGGTGAGAAAAAAAAAAGAAAAAGAACTAGGGTGCTTACAGTACCTTTGCTATGATAGACTAACCGCCCCCCCCCATACTGCATAGATCTGCCCGAAAAAAATTGAAAAGGGGAACAAGTGGGTGAGAAAAAAAAAAGAAAAAGAACTAGGGAGCTTACAGTACCTATGCTATGATAGACTAAACCTCCCCCACTGCTATGATTGTCTGCCCGAAAAAAATGGAAAAGGGGAACAAGTGGGTGAGAAAAAAAAAAGAAAAAGAACTAGGGTGCTTACAGTACCTATGCTATGATAGACTAACCACCCCCCCCCATACTGCATAGATCTGCCCGAAAAAAATGGAAAAGGGGAACAAGTGGGTGAGAAAAAAAAAAGAAAAAGAACTAGGGTGCTTACAGTACCTATGCTATGATAGACTAACCACCCCCCCCATACTGTATAGATCTGCCCGAAAAAAATGGAAAAGGGGAACAAGTGGGTGAGAAAAAAAAAAGAAAAAGAACTAGGGTGCTTACAGTACCTATGCTATGATAGACTAACCACCCCCCCCCCATACTGCATAGATCTGCCCGAAAAAAATGGAAAAGGGGAACAAGTGGGTGAGAAAAAAAAAAGAAAAAGAACTAGGGAGCTTACAGTACCTATGCTATGATAGACTAAACCTCCCCCACTGCTATGATCGTCTGCCCGAAAAAAATGGAAAAGGGGAACAAGTGGGTGAGAAAAAAAAAAGAAAAAGAACTAGGGTGCTTACAGTACCTATGCTATGATAGACCAACCGCCCCCCCATACTGCATAGATCTGCCCGAAAAAAATGGAAAAGGGGAACAAGTGGGTGAGAAAAAAAAAAGAAAAAGAACTAGGGAGCTTACAGTACCTATGCTATGATAGACTAAACCTCCCCCACTGCTATGATTGTCTGCCCGAAAAAAATGGAAAAGGGGAACAAGTGGGTGAGAAAAAAAAAAGAAAAAGAACTAGGGTGCTTACAGTACCTATGCTATGATAGACTAACCACCCCCCCCCCCATACTGCATAGATCTGCCCGAAAAAAATGGAAAAGGGGAACAAGTGGGTGAGAAAAAAAAAAGAAAAAGAACTAGGGAGCTTACAGTACCTATGCTATGATAGACTAAACCTCCCCCACTGCTATGATTGTCTGCCCGAAAAAAATGGAAAAGGGGAACAAGTGGGTGAGAAAAAAAAAAGAAAAAGAACTAGGGTGCTTACAGTACCTATGCTATGATAGACTAACCACCCCCCCCCATACTGCATAGATCTGCCCGAAAAAAATGGAAAAGGGGAACAAGTGGGTGAGAAAAAAAAAAGAAAAAGAACTAGGGTGCTTACAGTACCTATGCTATGATAGACTAACCCCCCCCCCATACTGCATAGATCTGCCCGAAAAAAATGGAAAAGGGGAACAAGTGGGTGAGAAAAAAAAAAGAAAAAGAACTAGGGAGCTTACAGTACCTATGCTATGATAGACTAAACCTCCCCCACTGCTATGATCGTCTGCCCGAAAAAAATGGAAAAGGGGAACAAGTGGGTGAGAAAAAAAAAAGAAAAAGAACTAGGGTGCTTACAGTACCTATGCTATGATAGACTAACCCCCCCCATACTGCATAGATCTGCCCGAAAAAAATGGAAAAGGGGAACAAGTGGGTGAGAAAAAAAAAAAGAAAAAGAACTAGGGTGTGCTTACAGTACCTATGCTATGATAGACTAACCCCCCCCCCCATACTGCATAGATCTGCCCGAAAAAAATGGAAAAGGGGAACAAGTGGGTGAGAAAAAAAAAAGAAAAAGAACTAGGGTGCTTACAGTACCTATGCTATGATAGACTAACCACCCCCCCCATACTGCATAGATCTGCCCGAAAAAAATGGAAAAGGGGAACAAGTGGGTGAGAAAAAAAAAAGAAAAAGAACTAGGGAGCTTACAGTACCTATGCTATGATAGACTAAACCTCCCCCACTGCTAGATCGTCTGCCCGAAAAAAATGGAAAAGGGGAACAAGTGGGTGAGAAAAAAAAAAGAAAAAGAACTAGGGTGCTTACAGTACCTATGCTATGATAGACTAACCGCCCCCCCCCATACTGCATAGATCTGCCCGAAAAAAATGGAAAAGGGGAACAAGTGGGTGAGAAAAAAAAAAAGAAAAAGAACTAGGGAGCTTACAGTACCTATGCTATGATAGACTAAACCTCCCCCACTGCTATGATTGTCTGCCCGAAAAAAATGGAAAAGGGGAACAAGTGGGTGAGAAAAAAAAAAGAAAAAGAACTAGGGTGCTTACAGTACCTATGCTATGATAGACTAACCCCCCCCCCCATACTGCATAGATCTGCCCGAAAAAAATGGAAAAGGGGAACAAGTGGGTGAGAAAAAAAAAAGAAAAAGAACTAGGGAGCTTACAGTACCTATGCTATGATAGACTAAACCTCCCCCACTGCTATGATCGTCTGCCCGAAAAAAATGGAAAAGGGGAACAAGTGGGTGAGAAAAAAAAAAGAAAAAGAACTAGGGTGCTTACAGTACCTATGCTATGATAGACTAATCGCCCCCCCCCCATACTGCATAGATCTGCCCGAAAAAAATGGAAAAGGGGAACAAGTGGGTGAGAAAAAAAAAAGAAAAAGAACTAGGGAGCTTACAGTACCTATGCTATGATAGACTAAACCTCCCCCACTGCTATGATTGTCTGCCCGAAAAAAATGGAAAAGGGGAACAAGTGGGTGAGAAAAAAAAAAGAAAAAGAACTAGGGTGCTTACAGTACCTATGCTATGATAGACTAACCGCCCCCCCCCCATACTGCATAGATCTGCCCGAAAAAAATGGAAAAGGGGAACAAGTGGGTGAGAAAAAAAAAAGAAAAAGAACTAGGGTGCTTACAGTACCTATGCTATGATAGACTAACCACCCCCCCCCATACTGCATAGATCTGCCCGAAAAAAATGGAAAAGGGGAACAAGTGGGTGAGAAAAAAAAAAGAAAAAGAACTAGGGAGCTTACAGTACCTATGCTATGATAGACTAAACCTCCCCCACAGCTATGATCGTCTGCCCGAAAAAAATGGAAAAGGGGAACAAGTGGGTGAGAAAAAAAAAAGAAAAAGAACTAGGGTGCTTACAGTACCTATGCTATGATAGACTAACCCCCCCCCCATACTGCATAGATCTGCCCGAAAAAAATGGAAAAGGGGAACAAGTGGGTGAGAAAAAAAAAAGAAAAAGAACTAGGGTGCTTACAGTACCTATGCTATGATAGACTAACCACCCCGCCCCATACTGCATAGATCTGCCCGAAAAAAATGGAAAAGGGGAACAAGTGGGTGAGAAAAAAAAAAGAAAAAGAACTAGGGAGCTTACAGTACCTATGCTATGATAGACTAAACCTCCCCCACTGCTATGATCGTCTGCCCGAAAAAAATGGAAAAGGGGAACAAGTGGGTGAGAAAAAAAAAAAGAAAAAGAACTAGGGTGCTTACAGTACCTATGCTATGATAGACTAACCACCCCCCCCCCATACTGCATAGATCTGCCCGAAAAAAATGGAAAAGGGGAACAAGTGGGTGAGAAAAAAAAAAGAAAAAGAACTAGGGTGCTTACAGTACCTATGCTATGATAGACTAACCCCCCCCCCCATACTGCATAGATCTGCCCGAAAAAAATGGAAAAGGGGAACAAGTGGGTGAGAAAAAAAAAAGAAAAAGAACTAGGGAGCTTACAGTACCTATGCTATGATAGACTAAACCTCCCCCACTGCTATGATCGTCTGCCCGAAAAAAATGGAAAAGGGGAACAAGTGGGTGAGAAAAAAAAAAGAAAAAGAACTAGGGAGCTTACAGTACCTATGCTATGATAGACTAACCCCCCCCCCATACTGCATAGATCTGCCCGAAAAAAATGGAAAAGGGGAACAAGTGGGTGAGAAAAAAAAAAGAAAAAGAACTAGGGTGCTTACAGTACCTATGCTATGATAGACTAACCCCCCCCCCCATGCTGCATAGATCTGCCCGAAAAAAATGGAAAAGGGGAACAAGTGGGTGAGAAAAAAAAAAGAAAAAGAACTAGGGAGCTTACAGTACCTATGCTATGATAGACTAAACCTCCCCCACTGCTATGATCGTCTGCCCGAAAAAAATGGAAAAGGGGAACAAATGGGTGAGAAAAAAAAAAGAAAAAGAACTAGGGAGCTTACAGTACCTATGCTATGATAGACTAAACCTCCCCCACTGCTATGATCGTCTGCCCGACAAAAATGGAAAAGGGGAACAAGTGGGTGAGAAAAAAAAAAGAAAAAGAACTAGGGTGCTTACAGTACCTATGCTATGATAGACTAACCACCCCCCCCATACTGCATAGATCTGCCCGAAAAAAATGGAAAAGGGGAACAAGTGGGTGAGAAAAAAAAAAGAAAAAGAACTAGGGAGCTTACAGTACCTATGCTATGATAGATTAAACCTCCCCCACTGCTATGATCGTCTGCCCGAAAAAAATGGAAAAGGGGAACAAGTGGGTGAGAAAAAAAAAAGAAAAAGAACTAGGGAGCTTACAGTACCTATGCTATGATAGACTAAACCTCCCCCACTGCTATGATCGTCTGCCCGAAAAAAATGGAAAAGGGGAACAAGTGGGTGAGAAAAAAAAAAGAAAAAGAACTAGGGAGCTTACAGTACCTATGCTATGATAGACTAAACCTCCCCCACTGCTATGATCGTCTGCCCGAAAAAAATGGAAAAGGGGAACAAGTGGGTGAGAAAAAAAAAAGAAAAAGAACTAGGGTGCTTACAGTACCTATGCTATGATAGACTAACCACCCCCCCCATACTGCATAGATCTGCCCGAAAAAAATGGAAAAGGGGAACAAGTGGGTGAGAAGAAAAAAAGAAAAAGAACTAGGGTGCTTACAGTACCTATGCTATGATAGACTAACCACCCCCCCCCTACTGCATAGATCTGCCCGAAAAAAATGGAAAAGGGGAACAAGTGGGTGAGAAAAAAAAAGAAAAAGAACTAGGGTGCTTACAGTACCTATGCTATGATAGACTAACCGCCCCCCCCCCCATACTGCATAGATCTGCCCGAAAAAAATGGAAAAGGGGAACAAGTGGGTGAGAAAAAAAAAAGAAAAAGAACTAGGGTGCTTACAGTACCTATGCTATGATAGACTAACCCCCCCCCCATACTGCATAGATCTGCCCGAGAAAAATGGAAAAGGGGAACAAGTGGGTGAGAAAAAAAAAAGAAAAAGAACTAGGGAGCTTACAGTACCTATGCTATGATAGACTAAACCTCCCCCACTGCTATGATCGTCTGCCCGAAAAAAATGGAAAAGGGGAACAAGTGGGTGAGAAAAAAAAAAGAAAAAGAACTAGGGAGCTTACAGTACCTATGCTATGATAGACTAAACCTCCCCCACTGCTATGATCGTCTGCCCGAAAAAAATGGAAAAGGGGAACAAGTGGGTGAGAAAAAAAAAAGAAAAAGAACTAGGGTGCTTACAGTACCTATGCTATGATAGACTAACCACCCCCCCCCCATACTGCATAGATCTGCCCGAAAAAAATGGAAAAGGGGAACAAGTGGGTGAGAAAAAAAAAAGAAAAAGAACTAGGGAGCTTACAGTACCTATGCTATGATAGACTAACCACCCCCCCCCCCATACTTCATAGATCTGCCCGAAAAAAATGGAAAAGGGGAACAAGTGGGTGAGAAAAAAAAAAGAAAAAGAACTAGGGAGCTTACAGTACCTATGCTATGATAGACTAAACCTCCCCCACTGCTATGATCGTCTGCCCGAAAAAAATGGAAAAGGGGAACAAGTGGGTGAGAAAAAAAAAAGAAAAAGAACTAGGGTGCTTACAGTACCTATGCTATGATAGACTAACCACCCCCCCCATACTGCATAGATCTGCCCGAAAAAAATGGAAAAGGGGAACAAGTGGGTGAGAAAAAAAAAAGAAAAAGAACTAGGGTGCTTACAGTACCTATGCTATGATAGACTAACCACCCCCCCCATACTGCATAGATCTGCCCGAAAAAAATGGAAAAGGGGAACAAGTGGGTGAGAAAAAAAAAAGAAAAAGAACTAGGGAGCTTACAGTACCTATGCTATGATAGACTAAACCTCCCCCACTGCTAAGATCGTCTGCCCGAAAAAAATGGAAAAGGGGAACAAGTGGGTGAGAAAAAAAAAGAAAAAGAACTAGGGAGCTTACAGTACCTATGCTATGATAGACTAAACCTCCCCCACTGCTATGATCGTCTGCCCGAAAAAAATGGAAAAGGGGAACAAGTGGGTGAGAAAAAAAAAAGAAAAAGAACTAGGGTGCTTACAGTACCTATGCTATGATAGACTAACCCCCCCCCCATACTGCATAGATCTGCCCGAAAAAAATGGAAAAGGGGAACAAGTGGGTGAGAAAAAAAAAGAAAAAGAACTAGGGTGCTTACAGTACCTATGCTATGATAGACTAACCCCCCCCCCATACTGCATAGATCTGCCCGAAAAAAATGGAAAAGGGGAACAAGTGGGTGAGAAAAAAAAAAGAAAAAGAACTAGGGAGCTTACAGTACCTATGCTATGATAGACTAAACCTCCCCCACTGCTATGATCGCCTGCCCGAAAAAAATGGAAAAGGGGAACAAGTGGGTGAGAAAAAAAAAAGAAAAAGAACTAGGGTGCTTACAGTACCTATGCTATGATAGACTAACCACCCCCCCCCATACTGCATAGATCTGCCCGAAAAAAATGGAAAAGGGGAACAAGTGGGTGAGAAAAAAAAAAGAAAAAGAACTAGGGTGCTTACAGTACCTATGCTATGATAGACTAACCACCCCCCCCCATACTGCATAGATCTGCCCGAAAAAAATGGAAAAGGGGAACAAGTGGGTGAGAAAAAAAAAAGAAAAAGAACTAGGGAGCTTACAGTACCTATGCTATGATAGACTAAACCTCCCCCACTGCTATGATCGTCTGCCCGAAAAAAATGGAAAAGGGGAACAAGTGGGTGAGAAAAAAAAAAGAAAAAGAACTAGGGTGCTTACAGTACCTATGCTATGATAGACTAACCCCCCCCCATACTGCATAGATCTGCCCGAAAAAAATGGAAAAGGGGAACAAGTGGGTGAGAAAAAAAAAAGAAAAAGAACTAGGGTGCTTACAGTACCTATGCTATGATAGACTAACCCCCCCCCCCATACTGCATAGATCTGCCCGAAAAAAATGGAAAAGGGGAACAAGTGGGTGAGAAAAAAAAAAGAAAAAGAACTAGGGAGCTTACAGTACCTATGCTATGATAGACTAAACCTCCCCCACTGCTATGATCGTCTGCCCGAAAAAAATGGAAAAGGGGAACAAGTGGGTGAGAAAAAAAAAGAAAAAGAACTAGGGTGCTTACAGTACCTATGCTATGATAGACTAACCACCCCCCCCCATACTGCATAGATCTGCCCGAAAAAAATGGAAAAGGGGAACAAGTGGGTGAGAAAAAAAAAAGAAAAAGAACTAGGGTGCTTACAGTACCTATGCTATGATAGACTAACCACCCCCCCCATACTGCATAGATCTGCCCGAAAAAAATGGAAAAGGGGAACAAGTGGGTGAGAAAAAAAAAAGAAAAAGAACTAGGGTGCTTACAGTACCTATGGTATGATAGACTAACCACCCCCCCCCCATACTGCATAGATCTGCCCGAAAAAAATGGAAAAGGGGAACAAGTGGGTGAGAAAAAAAAAAGAAAAAGAACTAGGGAGCTTACAGTACCTATGCTATGATAGACTAAAACTCCCCCCACTGCTATGATTGTCTGCCCGAAAAAAATGGAAAAGGGGAACAAGTGGGTGAGAAAAAAAAAAGAAAAAGAACTAGGGAGCTTACAGTACCTATGCTATGATAGACTAAACCTCCCCCACTGCTATGATCGTCTGCCCGAAAAAAATGGAAAAGGGGAACAAGTGGGTGAGAAAAAAAAAGAAAAAGAACTAGGGTGCTTACAGTACCTATGCTATGATAGACTAACCACCCCCCCCCATACTGCATAGATCTGCCCGAAAAAAATGGAAAAGGGGAACAAGTGGGTGAGAAAAAAAAAAGAAAAAGAACTAGGGTGCTTACAGTACCTATGCTATGATAGACTAACCCCCCCCCATACTGCATAGATCTGCCCGAAAAAAATGGAAAAGGGGAACAAGTGGGTGAGAAAAAAAAAAAGAAAAAGAACTAGGGAGCTTACAGTACCTATGCTATGATAGACTAAACCTCCCCCACTGCTATGATCGTCTGCCCGAAAAAAATGGAAAAGGGGAACAAGTGGGTGAGAAAAAAAAAGAAAAAGAACTAGGGTGCTTACAGTACCTATGCTATGATAGACTAACCACCCCCCCCCATACTGCATAGATCTGCCCGAAAAAAATGGAAAAGGGGAACAAGTGGGTGAGAAAAAAAAAGAAAAAGAACTAGGGTGCTTACAGTACCTATGCTATGATAGACTAACCACCCCCCCCATACTGCATAGATCTGCCCGAAAAAAATGGAAAAGGGGAACAAGTGGGTGAGAAAAAAAAAAGAAAAAGAACTAGGGAGCTTACAGTACCTATGCTATGATAGACTAAACCTCCCCCACTGCTATGATCGTCTGCCCGAAAAAAATGGAAAAGGGGAACAAGTGGGTGAGAAAAAAAAAAAGAAAAAGAACTAGGGAGCTTACAGTACCTATGCTATGATAGACTAAACCTCCCCCACTGCTATGATCGTCTGCCCGAAAAAAATGGAAAAGGGGAACAAGTGGGTGAGAAAAAAAAAAGAAAAAGAACTAGGGTGCTTACAGTACCTATGCTATGATAGACTAACCACCCCCCCCCATACTGCATAGATCTGCCCGAAAAAAATGGAAAAGGGGAACAAGTGGGTGAGAAAAAAAAAAGAAAAAGAACTAGGGTGCTTACAGTACCTATGCTATGATAGACTAACCCCCCCCCATACTGCATAGATCTGCCCGAAAAAAATGGAAAAGGGGAACAAGTGGGTGAGAAAAAAAAAAGAAAAAGAACTAGGGAGCTTACAGTACCTATGCTATGATAGACTAAACCTCCCCCACTGCTATAATCGTCTGCCCGAAAAAAATGGAAAAGGGGAACAAGTGGGTGAGAAAAAAAAAAGAAAAAGAACTAGGGTGCTTACAGTACCTATGCTATGATAGACTAACCACCCCCCCCCATACTGCATAGATCTGCCCGAAAAAAATGGAAAAGGAGAACAAGTGGGTGAGAAAAAAAAAAGAAAAAGAACTAGGGTGCTTACAGTACCTATGCTATGATAGACTAACCACCCCCCCCCCATACTGCATAGATCTGCCCGAAAAAAATGGAAAAGGGGAACAAGTGGGTGAGAAAAAAAAAAGAAAAAGAACTAGGGAGCTTACAGTACCTATGCTATGATAGACTAAACCTCCCCCACTGCTATGATCGTCTGCCCGAAAAAAATGGAAAAGGGGAACAAGTGGGTGAGAAAAAAAAAAGAAAAAGAACTAGGGTGCTTACAGTACCTATGCTATGATAGACTAACCACCCCCCCCATACTGCATAGATCTGCCCGAAAAAAATGGAAAAGGGGAACAAGTGGGTGAGAAAAAAAAAGAAAAAGAACTAGGGTGCTTACAGTACCTATGCTATGATAGACTAAACCTCCCCCACTGCTATGATCGTCTGCCCGAAAAAAATGGAAAAGGGGAACAAGTGGGTGAGAAAAAAAAAAGAAAAAGAACTAGGGAGCTTACAGTACCTATGCTATGATAGACTAAACCTCCCCCACTGCTATGATCGTCTGCCCGAAAAAAATGGAAAAGGGGAACAAGTGGGTGAGAAAAAAAAAAGAAAAAGAACTAGGGTGCTTACAGTACCTATGCTATGATAGACTAACCACCCCCCCCATACTGCATAGATCTGCCCGAAAAAAATGGAAAAGGGGAACAAGTGGGTGAGAAAAAAAAAAGAAAAAGAACTAGGGTGCTTACAGTACCTATGCTATGATAGACTAACCCCCCCCCCATACTGCATAGATCTGCCCGAAAGAAATGGAAAAGGGGAACAAGTAGGTGAGAAAAAAAAAAGAAAAAGAACTAGGGAGCTTACAGTACCTATGCTATGATAGACTAAACCTCCCCCACTGCTATGATCGTCTGCCCGAAAAAAATGGAAAAGGGGAACAAGTGGGTGAGAAAAAAAAAAGAAAAAGAACTAGGGAGCTTACAGTACCTATGCTATGATAGACTAAACCTCCCCCACTGCTATGATCGTCTGCCCGAAAAAAATGGAAAAGGGGAACAAGTGGGTGAGAAAAAAAAAAGAAAAAGAACTAGGGAGCTTACAGTACCTATGCTATGATAGACTAAACCTCCCCCACTGCTATGATCGTCTGCCCGAAAAAAATGGAAAAGGGGAACAAGTGGGTGAGAAAAAAAAAAGAAAAAGAACTAGGGTGCTTACAGTACCTATGCTATGATAGACTAACCACCCCCCCCCATACTGCATAGATCTGCCCGAAAAAATGGAAAAGGGGAACAAGTGGGTGAGAAAAAAAAAAGAAAAAGAACAAGGGTGCTTACAGTACCTATGCAATGATAGACTAACCACCCCCCCCCATACTGCATAGATCTGCCCGAAAAAAATGGAAAAGGGGAACAAGTGGGTGAGAAAAAAAAAAGAAAAAGAACTAGGGAGCTTACAGTACCTATGCTATGATAGACTAAACCTCCCCCACTGCTATGATCGTCTGCCCGAAAAAAATGGAAAAGGGGAACAAGTGGGTGAGAAAAAAAAAAGAAAAAGAACTAGGGTGCTTACAGTACCTATGCTATGATAGACTAAACCTCCCCCACTGCTATGATCGTCTGCCCGAAAAAAATGGAAAAGGGGAACAAGTGGGTGAGAAAAAAAAAAGAAAAAGAACTAGGGAGCTTACAGTACCTATGCTATGATAGACTAAACCTCCCCCACTGCTATGATCGTCTGCCCGAAAAAAATGGAAAAGGGGAACAAGTGGGTGAGAAAAAAAAAAGAAAAAGAACTAGGGTGCTTACAGTACCTATGCTATGATAGACTAACCACCCCCCCCATACTGCATAGATCTGCCCGAAAAAAATGGAAAAGGGGAACAAGTGGGTGAGAAAAAAAAAAGAAAAAGAACTAGGGTGCTTACAGTACCTATGCTATGATAGACTAACCACCCCCCCCATACTGCATAGATCTGCCCGAAAAAAATGGAAAAGGGGAACAAGTGGGTGAGAAAAAAAAAAGAAAAAGAACTAGGGAGCTTACAGTACCTATGCTATGATAGACTAAACCTCCCCCACTGCTATGATCGTCTGCCCGAAAAAAATGGAAAAGGGGAACAAGTGGGTGAGAAAAAAAAAAGAAAAAGAACTAGGGTGCTTACAGTACCTATGCTATGATAGACTAACCACCCCCCCCCATACTGCATAGATCTGCCCGAAAAAAATGGAAAAGGGGAACAAGTGGGTGAGAAAAAAAAAAGAAAAAGAACTAGGGTGCTTACAGTACCTATGCTATGATAGACTAACCACCCCCCCATACTGCATAGATCTGCCCGAAAAAAATGGAAAAGGGGAACAAGTGGGTGAGAAAAAAAAAAGAAAAAGAACTAGGGAGCTTACAGTACCTATGCTATGATAGACTAAACCTCCCCCACTGCTATGATCGTCTGCCCGAAAAAAATGGAAAAGGGGAACAAGTGGGTGAGAAAAAAAAAAGAAAAAGAACTAGGGTGCTTACAGTACCTATGCTATGATAGACTAACCCCCCCCCCCATACTGCATAGATCTGCCCGAAAAAAATTGAAAAGGGGAACAAGTGGGTGAGAAAAAAAAAAGAAAAAGAACTAGGGTGCTTACAGTACCTATGCTATGATAGACTAACCACCCCCCATACTGCATAGATCTGCCCGAAAAAAATGGAAAAGGGGAACAAGTGGGTGAGAAAAAAAAAAGAAAAAGAACTAGGGAGCTTACAGTACCTATGCTATGATAGACTAAACCTCCCCCACTGCTATGATCGTCTGCCCGAAAAAAATGGAAAAGGGGAACAAGTGGGTGAGAAAAAAAAAAGAAAAAGAACTAGGGTGCTTACAGTACCTATGCTATGATAGACTAACCACCCCCCCCCATACTGCATAGATCTGCCCGAAAAAAATGGAAAAGGGGAACAAGTGGGTGAGAAAAAAAAAAGAAAAAGAACTAGGGTGCTTACAGTACCTATGCTATGATAGACTAACCACCCCCCCCCATACTGCATAGATCTGCCCGAAAAAAATGGAAAAGGGGAACAAGTGGGTGAGAAAAAAAAAAGAAAAAGAACTAGGGAGCTTACAGTACCTATGCTATGATAGACTAAACCTCCCCCACTGCTATGATCGTCTGCCCGAAAAAAATGGAAAAGGGGAACAAGTGGGTGAGAAAAAAAAAAGAAAAAGAACTAGGGTGCTTACAGTACCTATGCTATGATAGACTAACCACCCCCCCCCATACTGCATAGATCTGCCCGAAAAAAATGGAAAAGGGGAACAAGTGGGTGAGAAAAAAAAAAGAAAAAGAACTAGGGTGCTTACAGTACCTATGCTATGATAGACTAACCACCCCCCCACCATACTGCATAGATCTGCCCGAAAAAAATGGAAAAGGGGAACAAGTGGGTGAGAAAAAAAAAAGAAAAAGAACTAGGGAGCTTACAGTACCTATGCTATGATAGACTAAACCTCCCCCACTGCTATGATCGTCTGCCCGAAAAAAATGGAAAAGGGGAACAAGTGGGTGAGAAAAAAAAAAGAAAAAGAACTAGGGTGCTTACAGTACCTATGCTATGATAGACTAACCACCCCCCCCCCCCATACTGCATAGATCTGCCCGAAAAAAATGGAAAAGGGGAACAAGTGGGTGAGAAAAAAAAAGAAAAAGAACTAGGGAGCTTACAGTACCTATGCTATAATAGACTAAACCTCCCCCACTGCTATGATCGTCTGCCCGAAAAAAATGGAAAAGGGGAACAAGTGGGTGAGAAAAAAAAAAGAAAAAGAACTAGGGAGCTTACAGTACCTATGCTATGATAGACTAAACCTCCCCCACTGCTATGATCGTCTGCCCGAAAAAAATGGAAAAGGGGAACAAGTGGGTGAGAAAAAAAAAAGAAAAAGAACTAGGGTGCTTACAGTACCTATGCTATGATAGACTAACCACCCCCCCCCATACTGCATAGATCTGCCAGAAAAAAATGGAAAAGGGGAACAAGTGGGTGAGAAAAAAAAAAGAAAAAGAACTAGGGTGCTTACAGTACCTATGCTATGATAGACTAAACCTCCCCCACTGCTATGATCGTCTGCCCGAAAAAAATGGAAAAGGGGAACAAGTGGGTGAGAAAAAAAAAAGAAAAAGAACTAGGGTGCTTACAGTACCTATGCTATGATAGACTAACCACCCCCACTGCTATGATCGTCTGCCCGAAAAAAATGGAAAAGGGGAACAAGTGGGTGAGAAAAAAAAAAGAAAAAGTACTAGGGTGCTTACAGTACCTATGCTATGATAGACTAACCACCCCCCCCCATAACGCATAGATCTGCCCGAAAAAAATGGAAAAGGGGAACAAGTGGGTGAGAAAAAAAAAAGAAAAAGAACTAGGGTGCTTACAGTACCTATGCTATGATAGACTAACCACCCCCCCCCATACTGCATAGATCTGCCCGAAAAAAATGGAAAAGGGGAACAAGTGGGTGAGAAAAAAAAAAGAAAAAGAACTAGGGAGCTTACAGTACCTATGCTATGATAGACTAAACCTCCCCCACTGCTATGATCGTCTGCCCGAAAAAAATGGAAAAGGGGAACAAGTGGGTGAGAAAAAAAAAAGAAAAAGAACTAGGGTGCTTACAGTACCTATGCTATGATAGACTAACCCCCCCCCCATACTGCATAGATCTGCCCGAAAAAAATGGAAAAGGGGAACAAGTGGGTGAGAAAAAAAAAAGAAAAAGAACTAGGGAGCTTACAGTACCTATGCTATGATAGACTAAACCTCCCCCACTGCTATGATCGTCTGCCCGAAAAAAATGGAAAAGGGGAACAAGTGGGTGAGAAAAAAAAAAGAAAAAGAACTAGGGAGCTTACAGTACCTATGCTATGATAGACTAAACCTCCCCCACTGCTATGATCGTCTGCCCGAAAAAAATGGAAAAGGGGAACAAGTGGGTGAGAAAAAAAAAAAGAAAAAGAACTAGGGTGCTTACAGTACCTATGCTATGATAGACTAACCACCCCCCCCCATACTGCATAGATCTGCCCGAAAAAAATGGAAAAGGGGAACAAGTGGGTGAGAAAAAAAAAAGAAAAAGAACTAGGGAGCTTACAGTACCTATGCTATGATAGACTAAACCTCCCCCACTGCTATGATCGTCTGCCCGAAAAAAATGGAAAAGGGGAACAAGTGGGTGAGAAAAAAAAAAGAAAAAGAACTAGGGTGCTTACAGTACCTATGCTATGATAGACTAAACCTCCCCCACTGCTATGATCGTCTGCCCGAAAAAAATGGAAAAGGGGAACAAGTGGGTGAGAAAAAAAAAAGAAAAAGAACTAGGGTGCTTACAGTACCTATGCTATGATAGACTAACCACCCTCCCCCCATACTGCATAGATCTGCCCGAAAAAAATGGAAAAGGGGAACAAGTGGGTGAGAAAAAAAAAAGAAAAAGAACTAGGGAGCTTACAGTACCTATGCTATGATAGACTAAACCTCCCCCACTGCTATGATCGTCTGCCCGAAAAAAATGGAAAAGGGGAACAAGTGGGTGAGAAAAAAAAAAGAAAAAGAACTAGGGAGCTTACAGTACCTATGCTATGATAGACTAAACCTCCCCCACTGCTATGATCGTCTGCCCGAAAAAAATGGAAAAGGGGAACAAGTGGGTGAGAAAAAAAAAAGAAAAAGAACTAGGGTGCTTACAGTACCTATGCTATGATAGACTAACCCCCCCCCCATACTGCATAGATCTGCCCGAAAAAAATGAAAAAGGGGAACAAGTGGGTGAGAAAAAAAAAAGAAAAAGAACTAGGGTGCTTACAGTACCTATGCTATGATAGACTAACCACCCCCCCCCATACTGCATAGATCTGCCCGAAAAAAATGGAAAAGGGGAACAAGTGGGTGAGAAAAAAAAAAGAAAAAGAACTAGGGAGCTTACAGTACCTATGCTATGATAGACCAAACCTCCCCCACTGCTATGATCGTCTGCCCGAAAAAAATGGAAAAGGGGAACAAGTGGGTGAGAAAAAAAAAAGAAAAAGAACTAGGGTGCTTACAGTACCTATGCTATGATAGACTAACCACCCCCCCCCATACTGAATAGATCTGCCCGAAAAAAATGGAAAAGGGGAACAAGTGGGTGAGAAAAAAAAAAGAAAAAGAACTAGGGTGCTTACAGTACCTATGCTATGATAGACTAACTACCCCCCCCGATACTGCATAGATCTGCCCGAAAAAAATGGAAAAGGGGAACAAGTGGGTGAGAAAAAAGAAAGAAAAAGAACTAGGGAGCTTACAGTACCTATGCTATGATAGACTAAACCTCCCCCACTGCTATGATCGTCTGCCCGAAAAAAATGGAAAAGGGGAACAAGTGGGTGAGAAAAAAAAAAGAAAAAGAACTAGGGTGCTTACAGTACCTATGCTATGATAGACTAACCCCCCCCCCCATACTGCATAGATCTGCCCGAAAAAAATGGAAAAGGGGAACAAGTGGGTGAGAAAAAAAAAAGAAAAAGAACTAGGGTGCTTACAGTACCTATGCTATGATAGACTAACCACCCCCCCCATACTGCATAGATCTGCCCGAAAAAAATGGAAAAGGGGAACAAGTGGGTGAGAAAAAAAAAAGAAAAAGAACTAGGGAGCTTACAGTACCTATGCTATGATAGACTAAACCTCCCCCACTGCTATGATCGTCTGCCCGAAAAAAATGGAAAAGGGGAACAAGTGGGTGAGAAAAAAAAAAGAAAAAGAACTAGGGTGCTTACAGTACCTATGCTATGATAGACTAACCCCCCCCCCATACTGCATAGATCTGCCCGAAAAAAATGGAAAAGGGGAACAAGTGGGTGAGAAAAAAAAAAGAAAAAGAACTAGGGAGCTTACAGTACCTATGCTATGATAGACTAAACCTCCCCCACTGCTATGATCGTCTGCCCGAAAAAAATGGAAAAGGGGAACAAGTGGGTGAGAAAAAAAAAAGAAAAAGAACTAGGGAGCTTACAGTACCTATGCTATGATAGACTAAACCTCCCCCACTGCTATGATCGTCTGCCCGAAAAAAATGGAAAAGGGGAACAAGTGGGTGAGAAAAAAAGAGAAAAAGAACTAGGGTGCTTACAGTACCTATGCTATGATAGACTAACCCCCCCCCATACTGCATAGATCTGCCCGAAAAAAATGGAAAAGGGGAACAAGTGGGTGAGAAAAAAAAAAGAAAAAGAACTAGGGAGCTTACAGTACCTATGCTATGATAGACTAAACCTCCCCCACTGCTATGATCGTCTGCCCGAAAAAAATGGAAAAGGGGAACAAGTGGGTGAGAAAAAAAAAAGAAAAAGAACTAGGGAGCTTACAGTACCTATGCTATGATAGACTAAACCTCCCCGACTGCTATGATCGTCTGCCCGAAAAAAATGGAAAAGGGGAACAAGTGGGTGAGAAAAAAAAAAGAAAAAGAACTAGGGTGCTTACAGTACCTATGCTATGATAGACTAACCACCCCCCCATACTGCATAGATCTGCCCGAAAAAAATGGAAAAGGGGAACAAGTGGGTGAGAAAAAAAAAAGAAAAAGAACTAGGGTGCTTACAGTACCTATGCTATGATAGACTAACCACCCCCCCCCATACTGCATAGATCTGCCCGAAAAAAATGGAAAAGGGGAACAAGTGGGTGAGAAAAAAAAAAGAAAAAGAACTAGGGAGCTTACAGTACCTATGCTATGATAGACTAAACCTCCCCCACTGCTATGATCGTCTGCCCGAAAAAAATGGAAAAGGGGAACAAGTGGGTGAGAAAAAAAAAAGAAAAAGAACTAGGGTGCTTACAGTACCTATGCTATGATAGACTAACCACCCCCCCCCATACTGCATAGATCTGCCCGAAAAAAATGGAAAAGGGGAACAAGTGGGTGAGAAAAAAAAAAGAAAAAGAACTAGGGTGCTTACAGTACCTATGCTATGATAGACTAACTACCCCCCCCCCATACTGCATAGATCTGCCCGAAAAAAATGGAAAAGGGGAACAAGTGGGTGAGAAAAAAGAAAGAAAAAGAACTAGGGAGCTTACAGTACCTATGCTATGATAGACTAAACCTCCCCCACTGCTATGATCGTCTGCCCGAAAAAAATGGAAAAGGGGAACAAGTGGGTGAGAAAAAAAAAAGAAAAAGAACTAGGGTGCTTACAGTACCTATGCTATGATAGACTAACCCCCCCCCCATACTGCATAGATCTGCCCGAAAAAAATGGAAAAGGGGAACAAGTGGGTGAGAAAAAAAAAAGAAAAAGAACTAGGGTGCTTACAGTACCTATGCTATGATAGACTAACCACCCCCCCCATACTGCATAGATCTGCCCGAAAAAAATGGAAAAGGGGAACAAGTGGGTGAGAAAAAAAAAAGAAAAAGAACTAGGGAGCTTACAGTACCTATGCTATGATAGACTAAACCTCCCCCACTGCTATGATCGTCTGCCCGAAAAAAATGGAAAAGGGGAACAAGTGGGTGAGAAAAAAAAAAGAAAAAGAACTAGGGTGCTTACAGTACCTATGCTATGATAGACTAACCCCCCCCCATACTGCATAGATCTGCCCGAAAAAAATGGAAAAGGGGAACAAGTGGGTGAGAAAAAAAAAAGAAAAAGAACTAGGGAGCTTACAGTACCTATGCTATGATAGACTAAACCTCCCCCACTGCTATGATCGTCTGCCCGAAAAAAATGGAAAAGGGGAACAAGTGGGTGAGAAAAAAAAAGAAAAAGAACTAGGGAGCTTACAGTACCTATGCTATGATAGACTAAACCTCCCCCACTGCTATGATCGTCTGCCCGAAAAAAATGGAAAAGGGGAACAAGTGGATGAGAAAAAAAAAAGAAAAAGAACTAGGGTGCTTACAGTACCTATGCTATGATAGACTAACCCCCCCCCATACTGCATAGATCTGCCCGAAAAAAATGGAAAAGGGGAACAAGTGGGTGAGAAAAAAAAAGAAAAAGAACTAGGGAGCTCACAGTACCTATGCTATGATAGACTAAACCTCCCCCACTGCTATGATCGTCTGCCCGAAAAAAATGGAAAAGGGGAACAAGTGGGTGATAAAAAAAAAAGAAAAAGAACTAGGGAGCTTACAGTACCTATGCTATGATAGACTAAACTTCCCCCACTGCTATGATCGTCTGCCCGAAAAAAATGGAAAAGGGGAACAAGTGGGTGAGAAAAAAAAAGAAAAAGAACTAGGGTGCTTACAGTACCTATGCTATGATAGACTAACCACCCCCCCCATACTGCATAGATCTGCCCGAAAAAAATGGAAAAGGGGAACAAGTGGGTGAGAAAAAAAAAAGAAAAAGAACTAGGGTGCTTACAGTACCTATGCTATGATAGACTAACCCCCCCCCCATACTGCATAGATCTGCCCGAAAAAAATGGAAAAGGGGAACAAGTGGGTGAGAAAAAAAAAAGAAAAAGAACTAGGGAGCTTACAGTACCTATGCTATGATAGACTAAACCTCCCCCACTGCTATGATCGTCTGCCCGAAAAAAATGGAAAAGGGGAACAAGTGAGTGAGAAAAAAAAAAGAAAAAGAACTAGGGTGCTTACAGTACCTATGCTATGATAGACTAACCACCCCCCCCATACTGCATAGATCTGCCCGAAAAAAATGGAAAAGGGGAACAAGTGGGTGAGAAAAAAAAAAGAAAAAGAACTAGGGTGCTTACAGTACCTATGCTATGATAGACTAACCCCCCCCCATACTGCATAGATCTGCCCGAAAAAAATGGAAAAGGGGAACAAGTGGGTGAGAAAATAAAAAGAAAAAGAACTAGGGAGCTTACAGTACCTATGCTATGATAGACTAAACCTCCCCCACTGCTATGATCGTCTGCCCGAAAAAAATGGAAAAGGGGAACAAGTGGGTGAGAAAAAAAAAAGAAAAAGAACTAGGGTGCTTACAGTACCTATGCTATGATAGACTAACCACCCCCCCCCATACTGCATAGATCTGCCCGAAAAAAATGGAAAAGGGGAACAAGTGGGTGAGAAAAAAAAAAGAAAAAGAACTAGTGTGCTTACAGTACCTATGCTATGATAGACTAACCCACCCCCCATACTGCATAGATCTGCCCGAAAAAAATGGAAAAGGGGAACAAGTGGGTGAGAAAAAAAAAAGAAAAAGAACTAGGGAGCTTACAGTACCTATGCTATGATAGACTAAACCTCCCCCACTGCTATGATCGTCTGCCCGAAAAAAATGGAAAAGGGGAACAAGTGGGTGAGAAAAAAAAAAGAAAAAGAACTAGGGTGCTTACAGTACCTATGCTATGATAGACTAACCACCCCCCCCCCATACTGCATAGATCTGCCCGAAAAAAATGGAAAAGGGGAACAAGTGGGTGAGAAAAAAAAAAGAAAAAGAACTAGGGTGCTTACAGTACCTATGCTATGATAGACTAACCCACCCCCCATACTGCATAGATCTGCCCGAAAAAAATGGAAAAGGGGAACAAGTGGGTGAGAAAAAAAAAAGAAAAAGAACTAGGGAGCTTACAGTACCTATGCTATGATAGACTAAACCTCCCCCACTGCTATGATCGTCTGCCCGAAAAAAATGGAAAAGGGGAACAAGTGGGTGAGAAAAAAAAAAGAAAAAGAACTAGGGTGCTTACAGTACCTATGCTATGATAGACTAACCCCCCCCCATACTGCATAGATCTGCCCGAAAAAAATGGAAAAGGGGAACAAGTGGGTGAGAAAAAAAAAAGAAAAAGAACTAGGGAGCTTACAGTACCTATGCTATGATAGACTAAACCTCCCCCACTGCTATGATCGTCTGCCCGAAAAAAATGGAAAAGGGGAACAAGTGGGTGAGAAAAAAAAAGAAAAAGAACTAGGGAGCTTACAGTACCTATGCTATGATAGACTGAACCTCCCCCACTGCTATGATCGTCTGCCCGAAAAAAATGGAAAAGGGGAACAAGTGGGTGAGAAAAAAAAAAGAAAAAGAACTAGGGTGCTTACAGTACCTATGCTATGATAGACTAACCACCCCCCCCCCATACTGCATAGATCTGCCCGAAAAAAATGGAAAAGGGGAACAAGTGGGTGAGAAAAAAAAAAGAAAAAGAACTAGGGTGCTTACAGTACCTATGCTATGATAGACTAACCACCCCCCCCATACTGCATAGATCTGCCCGAAAAAAATGGAAAAGGGGAACAAGTGGGTGAGAAAAAAAAAAAGAAAAAGAACTAGGGAGCTTACAGTACCTATGCTATGATAGACTAAACCTCCCCCACTGCTATGATCGTCTGCCCGAAAAAAATGGAAAAGGGGAACAAGTGGGTGAGAAAAAAAAAAGAAAAAGAATTAGGGTGCTTACAGTACCTATGCTATGATAGACTAACCACCCCCCCCATACTGCATAGATCTGCCCGAAAAAAATGGAAAAGGGGAACAAGTGGGTGAGAAAAAAAAAAGAAAAAGAACTAGGGTGCTTACAGTACCTATGCTATGATAGACTAACTACCCCCCCCCCATACTGCATAGATCTGCCCGAAAAAAATGGAAAAGGGGAACAAGTGGGTGAGAAAAAAAAAAGAAAAAGAACTAGGGAGCTTACAGTACCTATGCTATGATAGACTAAACCTCCCCCACTGCTAGGATCGTCTGCCCGAAAAAAATGGAAAAGGGGAACAAGTGGGTGAGAAAAAAAAAAGAAAAAGAACTAGGGTTCTTACAGTACCTATGCTATGATAGACTAACCACCCCCCCCATACTGCATAGATCTGCCCGAAAAAAATGGAAAAGGGGAACAAGTGGGTGAGAAAAAAAAGAAAAAGAACTAGGGTGCTTACAGTACCTATGCTATGATAGACTAAACATCCCCCCCCATACTGCATAGATCTGCCCGAAAAAAATGGAAAAGGGGAACAAGTGGGTGAGAAAAAAAAAAGAAAAAGAACTAGGGAGCTTACAGTACCTATGCTATGATAGACTAAACCTCCCCCACTGCTATGATCGTCTGCCCGAAAAAAATGGAAAAGGGGAACAAGTGGGTGAGAAAAAAAAAAGAAAAAGAACTAGGGTGCTTACAGTACCTATGCTATGATAGACTAACCACCCCCCCCATACTGCATAGATCTGCCCGAAAAAAATGGAAAAGGGGAACAAGTGGGTGAGAAAAAAAAAAGAAAAAGAACTAGGGTGCTTACAGTACCTATGCTATGATAGACTAACCACCCCCCCCCATACTGCATAGATCTGCCCGAAAAAAATGGAAAAGGGGAACAAGTGGGTGAGAAAAAAAAAAGAAAAAGAACTAGGGTGCTTACAGTACCTATGCTATGATAGACTAACCCCCCCCCATACTGCATAGATCTGCCCGAAAAAAATGGAAAAGGGGAACAAGTGGGTGAGAAAAAAAAAAGAAAAAGAACTAGGGTGCTTACAGTACCTATGCTATGATAGACTAAACCTCCCCCACTGCTATGATCGTCTGCCCAAAAAAAATGGAAAAGGGGAACAAGTGGGTGAGAAAAAAAAAAGAAAAAGAACTAGGGTGCTTACAGTACCTATGCTATGATAGACTAACCCCCCCCCCATACTGCATAGATCTGCCCGAAAAAAATGGAAAAGGGGAACAAGTGGGTGAGAAAAAAAAAAGAAAAAGAACTAGGGTGCTTACAGTACCTATGCTATGATAGACTAACCACCCCCCCCCATACTGCATAGATCTGCCCGAAAAAAATGGAAAAGGGGAACAAGTGGGTGAGAAAAAAAAAAGAAAAAGAACTAGGGAGCTTACAGTACCTATGCTATGATAGACTAAACCTCCCCCACTGCTATGATCGTCTGCCCGAAAAAAATGGAAAAGGGGAACAAGTGGGTGAGAAAAAAAAAAGAAAAAGAACTAGGGTGCTTACAGTACCTATGCTATGATAGACTAACCACCCCCCCCCCATACTGCATAGATCTGCCCGAAAAAAATGGAAAAGGGGAACAAGTGGGTGAGAAAAAAAAAAGAAAAAGAACTAGGGTGCTTACAGTACCTATGCTATGATAGACTAACCACCCCCCCCATACTGCATAGATCTGCCCGAAAAAAATGGAAAAGGGGAACAAGTGGGTGAGAAAAAAAAAAGAAAAAGAACTAGGGAGCTTACAGTACCTATGCTATGATAGACTAAACCTCCCCCACTGCTATGATCGTCTGCCCGAAAAAAATGGAAAAGGGGAACAAGTGGGTGAGAAAAAAAAAAGAAAAAGAACTAGGGTGCTTACAGTACCTATGCTATGATAGACTAACCACCCCCCCCCATACTGCATAGATCTGCCCGAAAAAAATGGAAAAGGGGAACAAGTGAGTGAGAAAAAAAAAAGAAAAAGAACTAGGGTGCTTACAGTACCTATGCTATGATAGACTAACCCCCCCCCCATACTGCATAGATCTGCCCGAAAAAAATGGAAAAGGGGAACAAGTGGGTGAGAAAAAAAAAAGAAAAAGAACTAGGGTGCTTACAGTACCTATGCTATGATAGACTAACCACCCCCCCCCATACTGCATAGATCTGCCCGAAAAAAATGGAAAAGGGGAACAAGTGGGTGAGAAAAAAAAAAGAAAAAGAACTAGGGAGCTTACAGTACCTATGCTATGATAGACTAAACCTCCCCCACTGCTATGATCGTCTGCCCGAAAAAAATGGAAAAGGGGAACAAGTGGGTGAGAAAAAAAAAAGAAAAAGAACTAGGGTGCTTACAGTACCTATGCTATGATAGACTAACCACCCCCCCCATACTGCATAGATCTGCCCGAAAAAAATGGAAAAGGGGAACAAGTGGGTGAGAAAAAAAAAAGAAAAAGAACTAGGGTGCTTACAGTACCTATGCTATGATAGACTAACCACCCCACCCCATACTGCATAGATCTGCCCGAAAAAAATGGAAAAGGGGAACAAGTGGGTGAGAAAAAAAAAAGAAAAAGAACTAGGGAGCTTACAGTACCTATGCTATGATAGACTAAACCTCCCCCACTGCTATGATCGTCTGCCCGAAAAAAATGGAAAAGGGGAACAAGTGGGTGAGAAAAAAAAAAGAAAAAGAACTAGGGTGCTTACAGTACCTATGCTATGATAGACTAACCACCCCCCCCATACTGCATAGATCTGCCCGAAAAAAATGGAAAAGGGGAACAAGTGGGTGAGAAAAAAAAAAGAAAAAGAACTAGGGTGCTTACAGTACCTATGCTATGATAGACTAACCATCCCCCCCCCATACTGCATAGATCTGCCCGAAAAAAATGGAAAAGGGGAACAAGTGGGTGAGAAAAAAAAAAGAAAAAGAACTAGGGTGCTTACAGTACCTATGCTATGATAGACTAACCCCCCCCCATACTGCATAGATCTGCCCGAAAAAAATGGAAAAGGGGAACAAGTGGGTGAGAAAAAAAAAAGAAAAAGAACTAGGGAGCTTACAGTACCTATGCTATGATAGACTAAACCTACCCCACTGCTATGATCGTCTGCCCGAAAAAAATGGAAAAGGGGAACAAGTGGGTGAGAAAAAAAAAAGAAAAAGAACTAGGGTGCTTACAGTACCTATGCTATGATAGACTAACCACCCCCCCCATACTGCATAGATCTGCCCGAAAAAAATGGAAAAGGGGAACAAGTGGGTGAGAAAAAAAAAAGAAAAAGAACTAGGGAGCTTACAGTACCTATGCTATGATAGACTAAACCTCCCCCACTGCTATGATCGTCTGCCCGAAAAAAATGGAAAAGGGGAACAAGTGGGTGAGAAAAAAAAAAGAAAAAGAACTAGGGTGCTTACAGTACCTATGCTATGATAGACTAACCCCCCCCCCCATACTGCATAGATCTGCCCGAAAAAAATGGAAAAGGGGAACAAGTGGGTGAGAAAAAAAAAAGAAAAAGAACTAGGGTGCTTACAGTACCTATGCTATGATAGACTAACCACCCCCCCCATACTGCATAGATCTGCCCGAAAAAAATGGAAAAGGGGAACAAGTGGGTGAGAAAAAAAAAAGAAAAAGAACTAGGGAGCTTACAGTACCTATGCTATGATAGACTAAACCTCCCCCACTGCTATGATCGTCTGCCCGAAAAAAATGGAAAAGGGGAACAAGTGGGTGAGAAAAAAAAAAGAAAAAGAACTAGGGTGCTTACAGTACCTATGCTATGATAGACTAACCCCCCCCCCCCATACTGCATAGATCTGCCCGAAAAAAATGGAAAAGGGGAGCAAGTGGGTGAGAAAAAAAAAAGAAAAAGAACTAGGGAGCTTACAGTACCTATGCTATGATAGACTAAACCTCCCCCACTGCTATGATCGTCTGCCCGAAAAAAATGGAAAAGGGGAACAAGTGGGTGAGAAAAAAAAAAGAAAAAGAACTAGGGTGCTTACAGTACCTATGCTATGATAGACTAACCACCCCCCCCCCATACTGCATAGATCTGCCCGAAAAAAATGGAAAAGGGGAACAAGTGGGTGAGAAAAAAAAAAGAAAAAGAACTAGGGTGCTTACAGTACCTATGCTATGATAGACTAACCACCCCCCCCCATACTGCATAGATCTGCCCGAAAAAAATGGAAAAGGGGAACAAGTGGGTGAGAAAAAAAAAAGAAAAAGAACTAGGGAGCTTACAGTACCTATGCTATGATAGACTAAACCTCCCCCACTGCTATGATCGTCTGCCCGAAAAAAATGGAAAAGGGGAACAAGTGGGTGAGAAAAAAAAAAGAAAAAGAACTAGGGTGCTTACAGTACCTATGCTATGATAGACTAACCACCCCCCCCATACTGCATAGATCTGCCCGAAAAAAATGGAAAAGGGGAACAAGTGGGTGAGAAAAAAAAAAGAAAAAGAACTAGGGAGCTTACAGTACCTATGCTATGATAGACTAAACCTCCCCCACTGCTATGATCGTCTGCCCGAAAAAAATGGAAAAGGGGAACAAGTGGGTGAGAAAAAAAAAAGAAAAAGAACTAGGGAGCTTACAGTACCTATGCTATGATAGACTAACCACCCCCCCCCATACTGCATAGATCTGCCCGAAAAAAATGGAAAAGGGGAACAAGTGGGTGAGAAAAAAAAAAGAAAAAGAACTAGGGAGCTTACAGTACCTATGCTATGATAGACTAAACCTCCCCCACTGCTATGATCGTCTGCCCGAAAAAAATGGAAAAGGGGAACAAGTGGGTGAGAAAAAAAAAAGAAAAAGAACTAGGGTGCTTACAGTACCTATGCTATGATAGACTAACCACCCCCCCCCATACTGCATAGATCTGCCCGAAAAAAATGGAAAAGGGGAACAAGTGGGTGAGAAAAAAAAAAGAAAAAGAACTAGGGAGCTTACAGTACCTATGCTATGATAGACTAAACCTCCCCCACTGCTATGATCGTCTGCCCGAAAAAAATGGAAAAGGGGAACAAGTGGGTGAGAAAAAAAAAAGAAAAAGAACTAGGGTGCTTACAGTACCTATGCTATGATAGACTAACCACCCCCCCCATACTGCATAGATCTGCCCGAAAAAAATGGAAAAGGGGAACAAGTGGGTGAGAAAAAAAAAAGAAAAAGAACTAGGGAGCTTACAGTACCTATGCTATGATAGACTAAACCTCCCCCACTGCTATGATCGTCTGCCCGAAAAAAATGGAAAAGGGGAACAAGTGGGTGAGAAAAAAAAAAGAAAAAGAACTAGGGTGCTTACAGTACCTATGCTATGATAGACTAACCACCCCCCCCCATACTGCATAGATCTGCCCGAAAAAAATGGAAAAGGGGAACAAGTGGGTGAGAAAAAAAAAAGAAAAAGAACTAGGGAGCTTACAGTACCTATGCTATGATAGACTAAACCTCCCCCACTGCTATGATCGTCTGCCCGAAAAAAATGGAAAAGGGGAACAAGTGGGTGAGAAAAAAAAAAGAAAAAGAACTAGGGTGCTTACAGTACCTATGCTATGATAGACTAACCACCCCCCCCCCATACTGCATAGATCTGCCCGAAAAAAATGGAAAAGGGGAACAAGTGGGTGAGAAAAAAAAAAGAAAAAGAACTAGGGAGCTTACAGTACCTATGCTATGATAGACTAAACCTCCCCCACTGCTATGATCGTCTGCCCGAAAAAAATGGAAAAGGGGAACAAGTGGGTGAGAAAAAAAAAAGAAAAAGAACTAGGGTGCTTACAGTACCTATGCTATGATAGACTAACCACCCCCCCCATACTGCATAGATCTGCCCGAAAAAAATGGAAAAGGGGAACAAGTGGGTGAGAAAAAAAAAAGAAAAAGAACTAGGGAGCTTACAGTACCTATGCTATGATAGACTAAACCTCCCCCACTGCTATGATCGTCTGCCCGAAAAAAATGGAAAAGGGGAACAAGTGGGTGAGAAAAAAAAAAGAAAAAGAACTAGGGTGCTTACAGTACCTATGCTATGATAGACTAACCACCCCCCCCATACTGCATAGATCTGCCCGAAAAAAATGGAAAAGGGGAACAAGTGGGTGAGAAAAAAAAAAGAAAAAGAACTAGGGAGCTTACAGTACCTATGCTATGATAGACTAAACCTCCCCCACTGCTATGATCGTCTGCCCGAAAAAAATGGAAAAGGGGAACAAGTGGGTGAGAAAAAAAAAAGAAAAAGAACTAGGGTGCTTACAGTACCTATGCTATGATAGACTAACCCCCCCCCCCATACTGCATAGATCTGCCCGAAAAAAATGGAAAAGGGGAACAAGTGGGTGAGAAAAAAAAAAGAAAAAGAACTAGGGAGCTTACAGTACCTATGCTATGATAGACTAAACCTCCCCCACTGCTATGATCGTCTGCCCGAAAAAAATGGAAAAGGGGAACAAGTGGGTGAGAAAAAAAAAAGAAAAAGAACTAGGGTGCTTACAGTACCTATGCTATGATAGACTAACCACCCCCCCCATACTGCATAGATCTGCCCGAAAAAAATGGAAAAGGGGAACAAGTGGGTGAGAAAAAAAAAAGAAAAAGAACTAGGGAGCTTACAGTACCTATGCTATGATAGACTAAACCTCCCCCACTGCTATGATCGTCTGCCCGAAAAAAATGGAAAAGGGGAACAAGTGGGTGAGAAAAAAAAAAGAAAAAGAACTAGGGTGCTTACAGTACCTATGCTATGATAGACTAACCCCCCCCCATACTGCATAGATCTGCCCGAAAAAAATGGAAAAGGGGAACAAGTGGGTGAGAAAAAAAAAAGAAAAAGAACTAGGGAGCTTACAGTACCTATGCTATGATAGACTAAACCTCCCCCACTGCTATGATCGTCTGCCCGAAAAAAATGGAAAAGGGGAACAAGTGGGTGAGAAAAAAAAAAGAAAAAGAACTAGGGTGCTTACAGTACCTATGCTATGATAGACTAACCACCCCCCCCCATACTGCATAGATCTGCTGCCCGAAAAAAATGGAAAAGGGGAACAAGTGGGTGAGAAAAAAAAAAGAAAAAGAACTAGGGAGCTTACAGTACCTATGCTATGATAGACTAAACCTCCCCCACTGCTATGATCGTCTGCCCGAAAAAAATGGAAAAGGGGAACAAGTGGGTGAGAAAAAAAAAAGAAAAAGAACTAGGGTGCTTACAGTACCTATGCTATGATAGACTAACCCCCCCCCCATACTGCATAGATCTGCCCGAAAAAAATGGAAAAGGGGAACAAGTGGGTGAGAAAAAAAAAAGAAAAAGAACTAGGGAGCTTACAGTACCTATGCTATGATAGACTAAACCTCCCCCACTGCTATGATCGTCTGCCCGAAAAAAATGGAAAAGGGGAACAAGTGGGTGAGAAAAAAAAAAGAAAAAGAACTAGGGTGCTTACAGTACCTATGCTATGATAGACTAACCCCCCCCCCCATACTGCATAGATCTGCCCGAAAAAAATGGAAAAGGGGAACAAGTGGGTGAGAAAAAAAAAAGAAAAAGAACTAGGGAGCTTACAGTACCTATGCTATGATAGACTAAACCTCCCCCACTGCTATGATCGTCTGCCCGAAAAAAATGGAAAAGGGGAACAAGTGGGTGAGAAAAAAAAAAGAAAAAGAACTAGGGTGCTTACAGTACCTATGCTATGATAGACTAACCACCCCCCCCATACTGCATAGATCTGCCCGAAAAAAATGGAAAAGGGGAACAAGTGGGTGAGAAAAAAAAAAGAAAAAGAACTAGGGAGCTTACAGTACCTATGCTATGATAGACTAAACCTCCCCCACTGCTATGATCGTCTGCCCGAAAAAAATGGAAAAGGGGAACAAGTGGGTGAGAAAAAAAAAAGAAAAAGAACTAGGGTGCTTACAGTACCTATGCTATGATAGACTAACCCCCCCCCCATACTGCATAGATCTGCCCGAAAAAAATGGAAAAGGGGAACAAGTGGGTGAGAAAAAAAAAAGAAAAAGAACTAGGGAGCTTACAGTACCTATGCTATGATAGACTAAACCTCCCCCACTGCTATGATCGTCTGCCCGAAAAAAATGGAAAAGGGGAACAAGTGGGTGAGAAAAAAAAAAGAAAAAGAACTAGGGTGCTTACAGTACCTATGCTATGATAGACTAACCCCCCCCCCATACTGCATAGATCTGCCCGAAAAAAATGGAAAAGGGGAACAAGTGGGTGAGAAAAAAAAAAGAAAAAGAACTAGGGAGCTTACAGTACCTATGCTATGATAGACTAAACCTCCCCCACTGCTATGATCGTCTGCCCGAAAAAAATGGAAAAGGGGAACAAGTGGGTGAGAAAAAAAAAAGAAAAAGAACTAGGGTGCTTACAGTACCTATGCTATGATAGACTAACCCCCCCCCCATACTGCATAGATCTGCCCGAAAAAAATGGAAAAGGGGAACAAGTGGGTGAGAAAAAAAAAAGAAAAAGAACTAGGGAGCTTACAGTACCTATGCTATGATAGACTAAACCTCCCCCACTGCTATGATCGTCTGCCCGAAAAAAATGGAAAAGGGGAACAAGTGGGTGAGAAAAAAAAAAGAAAAAGAACTAGGGTGCTTACAGTACCTATGCTATGATAGACTAACCCCCCCCCCATACTGCATAGATCTGCCCGAAAAAAATGGAAAAGGGGAACAAGTGGGTGAGAAAAAAAAAAGAAAAAGAACTAGGGAGCTTACAGTACCTATGCTATGATAGACTAAACCTCCCCCACTGCTATGATCGTCTGCCCGAAAAAAATGGAAAAGGGGAACAAGTGGGTGAGAAAAAAAAAAGAAAAAGAACTAGGGTGCTTACAGTACCTATGCTATGATAGACTAACCACCCCCCCCCCATACTGCATAGATCTGCCCGAAAAAAATGGAAAAGGGGAACAAGTGGGTGAGAAAAAAAAAAGAAAAAGAACTAGGGAGCTTACAGTACCTATGCTATGATAGACTAAACCTCCCCCACTGCTATGATCGTCTGCCCGAAAAAAATGGAAAAGGGGAACAAGTGGGTGAGAAAAAAAAAAGAAAAAGAACTAGGGTGCTTACAGTACCTATGCTATGATAGACTAACCACCCCCCCCCCATACTGCATAGATCTGCCCGAAAAAAATGGAAAAGGGGAACAAGTGGGTGAGAAAAAAAAAAGAAAAAGAACTAGGGAGCTTACAGTACCTATGCTATGATAGACTAAACCTCCCCCACTGCTATGATCGTCTGCCCGAAAAAAATGGAAAAGGGGAACAAGTGGGTGAGAAAAAAAAAAGAAAAAGAACTAGGGTGCTTACAGTACCTATGCTATGATAGACTAACCCCCCCCCCTCATACTGCATAGATCTGCCCGAAAAAAATGGAAAAGGGGAACAAGTGGGTGAGAAAAAAAAAAGAAAAAGAACTAGGGAGCTTACAGTACCTATGCTATGATAGACTAAACCTCCCCCACTGCTATGATCGTCTGCCCGAAAAAAATGGAAAAGGGGAACAAGTGGGTGAGAAAAAAAAAAGAAAAAGAACTAGGGTGCTTACAGTACCTATGCTATGATAGACTAACCACCCCCCCCATACTGCATAGATCTGCCCGAAAAAAATGGAAAAGGGGAACAAGTGGGTGAGAAAAAAAAAAGAAAAAGAACTAGGGAGCTTACAGTACCTATGCTATGATAGACTAAACCTCCCCCACTGCTATGATCGTCTGCCCGAAAAAAATGGAAAAGGGGAACAAGTGGGTGAGAAAAAAAAAAGAAAAAGAACTAGGGAGCTTACAGTACCTATGCTATGATAGACTAAACCTCCCCCACTGCTATGATCGTCTGCCCGAAAAAAATGGAAAAGGGGAACAAGTGGGTGAGAAAAAAAAAAGAAAAAGAACTAGGGTGCTTACAGTACCTATGCTATGATAGACTAACCACCCCCCCCATACTGCATAGATCTGCCCGAAAAAAATGGAAAAGGGGAACAAGTGGGTGAGAAAAAAAAAAGAAAAAGAACTAGGGAGCTTACAGTACCTATGCTATGATAGACTAAACCTCCCCCACTGCTATGATCGTCTGCCCGAAAAAAATGGAAAAGGGGAACAAGTGGGTGAGAAAAAAAAAAGAAAAAGAACTAGGGTGCTTACAGTACCTATGCTATGATAGACTAACCACCCCCCCCCATACTGCATAGATCTGCCCGAAAAAAATGGAAAAGGGGAACAAGTGGGTGAGAAAAAAAAAGAAAAAGAACTAGGGAGCTTACAGTACCTATGCTATGATAGACTAAACCTCCCCCACTGCTATGATCGTCTGCCCGAAAAAAATGGAAAAGGGGAACAAGTGGGTGAGAAAAAAAAAAGAAAAAGAACTAGGGTGCTTACAGTACCTATGCTATGATAGACTAACCACCCCCCCCCATACTGCATAGATCTGCCCGAAAAAAATGGAAAAGGGGAACGAGTGGGTGAGAAAAAAAAAAGAAAAAGAACTAGGGAGCTTACAGTACCTATGCTATGATAGACTAAACCTCCCCCACTGCTATGATCGTCTGCCCGAAAAAAATGGAAAAGGGGAACAAGTGGGTGAGAAAAAAAAAAGAAAAAGAACTAGGGTGCTTACAGTACCTATGCTATGATAGACTAACCACCCCCCCCCATACTGCATAGATCTGCCCGAAAAAAATGGAAAAGGGGAACAAGTGGGTGAGAAAAAAAAAAGAAAAAGAACTAGGGAGCTTACAGTACCTATGCTATGATAGACTAAACCTCCCCCACTGCTATGATCGTCTGCCCGAAAAAAATGGAAAAGGGGAACAAGTGGGTGAGAAAAAAAAAAGAAAAAGAACTAGGGTGCTTACAGTACCTATGCTATGATAGACTAACCACCCCCCCCCATACTGCATAGATCTGCCCGAAAAAAATGGAAAAGGGGAACGAGTGGGTGAGAAAAAAAAAAGAAAAAGAACTAGGGAGCTTACAGTACCTATGCTATGATAGACTAAACCTCCCCCACTGCTATGATCGTCTGCCCGAAAAAAATGGAAAAGGGGAACAAGTGGGTGAGAAAAAAAAAAGAAAAAGAACTAGGGAGCTTACAGTACCTATGCTATGATAGACTAAACCTCCCCCACTGCTATGATCGTCTGCCCGAAAAAAATGGAAAAGGGGAACAAGTGGGTGAGAAAAAAAAAAGAAAAAGAACTAGGGTGCTTACAGTACCTATGCTATGATAGACTAACCACCCCCCCCCATACTGCATAGATCTGCCCGAAAAAAATGGAAAAGGGGAACAAGTGGGTGAGAAAAAAAAAAGAAAAAGAACTAGGGAGCTTACAGTACCTATGCTATGATAGACTAAACCTCCCCCACTGCTATGATCGTCTGCCCGAAAAAAATGGAAAAGGGGAACAAGTGGGTGAGAAAAAAAAAAGAAAAAGAACTAGGGTGCTTACAGTACCTATGCTATGATAGACTAACCACCCCCCCCCATACTGCATAGATCTGCCCGAAAAAAATGGAAAAGGGGAACAAGTGGGTGAGAAAAAAAAAAGAAAAAGAACTAGGGAGCTTACAGTACCTATGCTATGATAGACTAAACCTCCCCCACTGCTATGATCGTCTGCCCGAAAAAAATGGAAAAGGGGAACAAGTGGGTGAGAAAAAAAAAAGAAAAAGAACTAGGGTGCTTACAGTACCTATGCTATGATAGACTAACCACCCCCCCCCATACTGCATAGATCTGCCCGAAAAAAATGGAAAAGGGGAACGAGTGGGTGAGAAAAAAAAAAGAAAAAGAACTAGGGAGCTTACAGTACCTATGCTATGATAGACTAAACCTCCCCCACTGCTATGATCGTCTGCCCGAAAAAAATGGAAAAGGGGAACAAGTGGGTGAGAAAAAAAAAAGAAAAAGAACTAGGGTGCTTACAGTACCTATGCTATGATAGACTAACCCCCCCCCCCATACTGCATAGATCTGCCCGAAAAAAATGGAAAAGGGGAACAAGTGGGTGAGAAAAAAAAAAGAAAAAGAACTAGGGAGCTTACAGTACCTATGCTATGATAGACTAAACCTCCCCCACTGCTATGATCGTCTGCCCGAAAAAAATGGAAAAGGGGAACAAGTGGGTGAGAAAAAAAAAAGAAAAAGAACTAGGGTGCTTACAGTACCTATGCTATGATAGACTAACCCCCCCCCCCATACTGCATAGATCTGCCCGAAAAAAATGGAAAAGGGGAACAAGTGGGTGAGAAAAAAAAAAGAAAAAGAACTAGGGAGCTTACAGTACCTATGCTATGATAGACTAAACCTCCCCCACTGCTATGATCGTCTGCCCGAAAAAAATGGAAAAGGGGAACAAGTGGGTGAGAAAAAAAAAAGAAAAAGAACTAGGGTGCTTACAGTACCTATGCTATGATAGACTAACCCCCCCCCCCATACTGCATAGATCTGCCCGAAAAAAATGGAAAAGGGGAACAAGTGGGTGAGAAAAAAAAAAGAAAAAGAACTAGGGAGCTTACAGTACCTATGCTATGATAGACTAAACCTCCCCCACTGCTATGATCGTCTGCCCGAAAAAAATGGAAAAGGGGAACAAGTGGGTGAGAAAAAAAAAAGAAAAAGAACTAGGGTGCTTACAGTACCTATGCTATGATAGACTAACCCCCCCCCCCATACTGCATAGATCTGCCCGAAAAAAATGGAAAAGGGGAACAAGTGGGTGAGAAAAAAAAAAGAAAAAGAACTAGGGAGCTTACAGTACCTATGCTATGATAGACTAAACCTCCCCCACTGCTATGATCGTCTGCCCGAAAAAAATGGAAAAGGGGAACAAGTGGGTGAGAAAAAAAAAAGAAAAAGAACTAGGGTGCTTACAGTACCTATGCTATGATAGACTAACCCCCCCCCCATACTGCATAGATCTGCCCGAAAAAAATGGAAAAGGGGAACAAGTGGGTGAGAAAAAAAAAAGAAAAAGAACTAGGGAGCTGACAGTACCTATGCTATGATAGACTAAACCTCCCCCACTGCTATGATCGTCTGCCCGAAAAAAATGGAAAAGGGGAACAAGTGGGTGAGAAAAAAAAAAGAAAAAGAACTAGGGAGCTTACAGTACCTATGCTATGATAGACTAAACCTCCCCCACTGCTATGATCGTCTGCCCGAAAAAAATGGAAAAGGGGAACAAGTGGGTGAGAAAAAAAAAAGAAAAAGAACTAGGGTGCTTACAGTACCTATGCTATGATAGACTAACCACCCCCCCCCATACTGCATATATCTGCCCGAAAAAAATGGAAAAGGGGAACAAGTGGGTGAGAAAAAAAAAGAAAAAGAACTAGGGAGCTTACAGTACCTATGCTATGATAGACTAAACCTCCCCCACTGCTATGATCGTCTGCCCGAAAAAAATGGAAAAGGGGAACAAGTGGGTGAGAAAAAAAAAAGAAAAAGAACTAGGGTGCTTACAGTACCTATGCTATGATAGACTAACCACCCCCCCCATACTGCATAGATCTGCCCGAAAAAAATGGAAAAGGGGAACAAGTGGGTGAGAAAAAAAAAAGAAAAAGAACTAGGGAGCTTACAGTACCTATGCTATGATAGACTAAACCTCCCCCACTGCTATGATCGTCTGCCCGAAAAAAATGGAAAAGGGGAACAAGTGGGTGAGAAAAAAAAAAGAAAAAGAACTAGGGTGCTTACAGTACCTATGCTATGATAGACTAACCCCCCCCCCATACTGCATAGATCTGCCCGAAAAAAATGGAAAAGGGGAACAAGTGGGTGAGAAAAAAAAAAGAAAAAGAACTAGGGAGCTTACAGTACCTATGCTATGATAGACTAAACCTCCCCCACTGCTATGATCGTCTGCCCGAAAAAAATGGAAAAGGGGAACAAGTGGGTGAGAAAAAAAAAAGAAAAAGAACTAGGGTGCTTACAGTACCTATGCTATGATAGACTAACCACCCCCCCCATACTGCATAGATCTGCCCGAAAAAAATGGAAAAGGGGAACAAGTGGGTGAGAAAAAAAAAAGAAAAAGAACTAGGGAGCTTACAGTACCTATGCTATGATAGACTAAACCTCCCCCACTGCTATGATCGTCTGCCCGAAAAAAATGGAAAAGGGGAACAAGTGGGTGAGAAAAAAAAAAGAAAAAGAACTAGGGTGCTTACAGTACCTATGCTATGATAGACTAACCACCCCCCCCCATACTGCATAGATCTGCCCGAAAAAAATGGAAAAGGGGAACAAGTGGGTGAGAAAAAAAAAAGAAAAAGAACTAGGGAGCTTACAGTACCTATGCTATGATAGACTAAACCTCCCCCACTGCTATGATCGTCTGCCCGAAAAAAATGGAAAAGGGGAACAAGTGGGTGAGAAAAAAAAAAGAAAAAGAACTAGGGTGCTTACAGTACCTATGCTATGATAGACTAACCACCCCCCCTCATACTGCATAGATCTGCCCGAAAAAAATGGAAAAGGGGAACAAGTGGGTGAGAAAAAAAAAAGAAAAAGAACTAGGGAGCTTACAGTACCTATGCTATGATAGACTAAACCTCCCCCACTGCTATGATCGTCTGCCCGAAAAAAATGGAAAAGGGGAACAAGTGGGTGAGAAAAAAAAAAGAAAAAGAACTAGGGTGCTTACAGTACCTATGCTATGATAGACTAACCCCCCCCCCCATACTGCATAGATCTGCCCGAAAAAAATGGAAAAGGGGAACAAGTGGGTGAGAAAAAAAAAAGAAAAAGAACTAGGGAGCTTACAGTACCTATGCTATGATAGACTAAACCTCCCCCACTGCTATGATCGTCTGCCCGAAAAAAATGGAAAAGGGGAACAAGTGGGTGAGAAAAAAAAAAGAAAAAGAACTAGGGAGCTTACAGTACCTATGCTATGATAGACTAAACCTCCCCCACTGCTATGATCGTCTGCCCGAAAAAAATGGAAAAGGGGAACAAGTGGGTGAGAAAAAAAAAAGAAAAAGAACTAGGGTGCTTACAGTACCTATGCTATGATAGACTAACCACCCCCCCACCATACTGCATAGATCTGCCCGAAAAAAATGGAAAAGGGGAACAAGTGGGTGAGAAAAAAAAAAGAAAAAGAACTAGGGAGCTTACAGTACCTATGCTATGATAGACTAAACCTCCCCCACTGCTATGATCGTCTGCCCGAAAAAAATGGAAAAGGGGAACAAGTGGGTGAGAAAAAAAAAAGAAAAAGAACTAGGGTGCTTACAGTACCTATGCTATGATAGACTAACCACCCCCCCCATACTGCATAGATCTGCCCGAAAAAAATGGAAAAGGGGAACAAGTGGGTGAGAAAAAAAAAAGAAAAAGAACTAGGGAGCTTACAGTACCTATGCTATGATAGACTAAACCTCCCCCACTGCTATGATCGTCTGCCCGAAAAAAATGGAAAAGGGGAACAAGTGGGTGAGAAAAAAAAAAGAAAAAGAACTAGGGTGCTTACAGTACCTATGCTATGATAGACTAACCACCCCCCCCCATACTGCATAGATCTGCCCGAAAAAAATGGAAAAGGGGAACAAGTGGGTGAGAAAAAAAAAAGAGAAAGAACTAGGGTGCTTACAGTACCTATGCTATGATAGACTAATCACCCCCCCCCATACTGCATAGATCTGCCCGAAAAAAATGGAAAAGGGGAACAAGTGGGTGAGAAAAAAAAAAGAAAAAGAACTAGGGAGCTTACAGTACCTATGCTATGATAGACTAAACCTCCCCCACTGCTATGATCGTCTGCCCGAAAAAAATGGAAAAGGGGAACAAGTGGGTGAGAAAAAAAAAAGAAAAAGAACTAGGGTGCTTACAGTACCTATGCTATGATAGACTAACCACCCCCCCCTCATACTGCATAGATCTGCCCGAAAAAAATGGAAAAGGGGAACAAGTGGGTGAGAAAAAAAAAAGAAAAAGAACTAGGGAGCTTACAGTACCTATGCTATGATAGACTAAACCTCCCCCACTGCTATGATCGTCTGCCCGAAAAAAATGGAAAAGGGGAACAAGTGGGTGAGAAAAAAAAAAGAAAAAGAACTAGGGTGCTTACAGTACCTATGCTATGATAGACTAACCACCCCCCCCCCCATACTGCATAGATCTGCCCGAAAAAAATGGAAAAGGGGAACAAGTGGGTGAGAAAAAAAAAAGAAAAAGAACTAGGGAGCTTACAGTACCTATGCTATGATAGACTAAACCTCCCCCACTGCTATGATCGTCTGCCCGAAAAAAATGGAAAAGGGGAACAAGTGGGTGAGAAAAAAAAAAGAAAAAGAACTAGGGTGCTTACAGTACCTATGCTATGATAGACTAACCACCCCCCCCATACTGCATAGATCTGCCCGAAAAAAATGGAAAAGGGGAACAAGTGGGTGAGAAAAAAAAAAGAAAAAGAACTAGGGAGCTTACAGTACCTATGCTATGATAGACTAAACCTCCCCCACTGCTATGATCGTCTGCCCGAAAAAAATGGAAAAGGGGAACAAGTGGGTGAGAAAAAAAAAAGAAAAAGAACTAGGGTGCTTACAGTACCTATGCTATGATAGACTAACCCCCCCCCCCATACTGCATAGATCTGCCCGAAAAAAATGGAAAAGGGGAACAAGTGGGTGAGAAAAAAAAAAGAAAAAGAACTAGGGAGCTTACAGTACCTATGCTATGATAGACTAAACCTCCCCCACTGCTATGATCGTCTGCCCGAAAAAAATGGAAAAGGGGAACAAGTGGGTGAGAAAAAAAAAAGAAAAAGAACTAGGGAGCTTACAGTACCTATGCTATGATAGACTAAACCTCCCCCACTGCTATGATCGTCTGCCCGAAAAAAATGGAAAAGGGGAACAAGTGGGTGAGAAAAAAAAAAGAAAAAGAACTAGGGTGCTTACAGTACCTATGCTATGATAGACTAACCACCCCCCCCATACTGCATAGATCTGCCCGAAAAAAATGGAAAAGGGGAACAAGTGGGTGAGAAAAAAAAAAGAAAAAGAACTAGGGAGCTTACAGTACCTATGCTATGATAGACTAAACCTCCCCCACTGCTATGATCGTCTGCCCGAAAAAAATGGAAAAGGGGAACAAGTGGGTTAGAAAAAAAAAAGAAAAAGAACTAGGGTGCTTACAGTACCTATGCTATGATAGACTAACCACCCTCCCCCCATACTGCATAGATCTGCCCGAAAAAAATGGAAAAGGGGAACAAGTGGGTGAGAAAAAAAAAAGAAAAAGAACTAGGGAGCTTACAGTACCTATGCTATGATAGACTAAACCTCCCCCACTGCTATGATCGTCTGCCCGAAAAAAATGGAAAAGGGGAACAAGTGGGTGAGAAAAAAAAAAGAAAAAGAACTAGGGTGCTTACAGTACCTATGCTATGATAGACTAACCACCCCCCCCCCATACTGCATAGATCTGCCCGAAAAAAATGGAAAAGGGGAACAAGTGGGTGAGAAAAAAAAAGAAAAAGAACTAGGGAGCTTACAGTACCTATGCTATGATAGACTAAACCTCCCCCACTGCTATGATCGTCTGCCCGAAAAAAATGGAAAAGGGGAACAAGTGGGTGAGAAAAAAAAAAGAAAAAGAACTAGGGTGCTTACAGTACCTATGCTATGATAGACTAACCACCCCCCCCCAATACTGCATAGATCTGCCCGAAAAAAATGGAAAAGGGGAACAAGTGGGTGAGAAAAAAAAAAGAAAAAGAACTAGGGAGCTTACAGTACCTATGCTATGATAGACTAAACCTCCCCCACTGCTATGATCGTCTGCCCGAAAAAAATGGAAAAGGGGAACAAGTGGGTGAGAAAAAAAAAAGAAAAAGAACTAGGGTGCTTACAGTACCTATGCTATGATAGACTAACCACCCCCCCCCATACTGCATAGATCTGCCCGAAAAAAATGGAAAAGGGGAACAAGTGGGTGAGAAAAAAAAAAGAAAAAGAACTAGGGAGCTTACAGTACCTATGCTATGATAGACTAAACCTCCCCCACTGCTATGATCGTCTGCCCGAAAAAAATGGAAAAGGGGAACAAGTGGGTGAGAAAAAAAAAAGAAAAAGAACTAGGGTGCTTACAGTACCTATGCTATGATAGACTAACCACCCCCCCCCATACTGCATAGATCTGCCCGAAAAAAATGGAAAAGGGGAACAAGTGGGTGAGAAAAAAAAAAGAAAAAGAACTAGGGAGCTTACAGTACCTATGCTATGATAGACTAAACCTCCCCCACTGCTATGATCGTCTGCCCGAAAAAAATGGAAAAGGGGAACAAGTGGGTGAGAAAAAAAAAAGAAAAAGAACTAGGGTGCTTACAGTACCTATGCTATGATAGACTAACCACCCCCCCCCATACTGCATAGATCTGCCCGAAAAAAATGGAAAAGGGGAACAAGTGGGTGAGAAAAAAAAAAGAAAAAGAACTAGGGAGCTTACAGTACCTATGCTATGATAGACTAAACCTCCCCCACTGCTATGATCGTCTGCCCGAAAAAAATGGAAAAGGGGAACAAGTGGGTGAGAAAAAAAAAAGAAAAAGAACTAGGGTGCTTACAGTACCTATGCTATGATAGACTAACCCCCCCCCCTCATACTGCATAGATCTGCCCGAAAAAAATGGAAAAGGGGAACAAGTGGGTGAGAAAAAAAAAAGAAAAAGAACTAGGGAGCTTACAGTACCTATGCTATGATAGACTAAACCTCCCCCACTGCTATGATCGTCTGCCCGAAAAAAATGGAAAAGGGGAACAAGTGGGTGAGAAAAAAAAAAAGAAAAAGAACTAGGGTGCTTACAGTACCTATGCTATGATAGACTAACCACCCCCCCCCATACTGCATAGATCTGCCCGAAAAAAATGGAAAAGGGGAACAAGTGGGTGAGAAAAAAAAAAGAAAAAGAACTAGGGAGCTTACAGTACCTATGCTATGATAGACTAAACCTCCCCCACTGCTATGATCGTCTGCCCGAAAAAAATGGAAAAGGGGAACAAGTGGGTGAGAAAAAAAAAAGAAAAAGAACTAGGGTGCTTACAGTACCTATGCTATGATAGACTAACCACCCCCCCCCCCATACTGCATAGATCTGCCCGAAAAAAATGGAAAAGGGGAACAAGTGGGTGAGAAAAAAAAAAGAAAAAGAACTAGGGAGCTTACAGTACCTATGCTATGATAGACTAAACCTCCCCCACTGCTATGATCGTCTGCCCGAAAAAAATGGAAAAGGGGAACAAGTGGGTGAGAAAAAAAAAAGAAAAAGAACTAGGGTGCTTACAGTACCTATGCTATGATAGACTAACCACCCCCCCCCATACTGCATAGATCTGCCCGAAAAAAATGGAAAAGGGGAACAAGTGGGTGAGAAAAAAAAAAGAAAAAGAACTAGGGAGCTTACAGTACCTATGCTATGATAGACTAAACCTCCCCCACTGCTATGATCGTCTGCCCGAAAAAAATGGAAAAGGGGAACAAGTGGGTGAGAAAAAAAAAAGAAAAAGAACTAGGGTGCTTACAGTACCTATGCTATGATAGACTAACCACCCCCCCCCATACTGCATAGATCTGCCCGAAAAAAATGGAAAAGGGGAACAAGTGGGTGAGAAAAAAAAAAGAAAAAGAACTAGGGAGCTTACAGTACCTATGCTATGATAGACTAAACCTCCCCCACTGCTATGATCGTCTGCCCGAAAAAAATGGAAAAGGGGAACAAGTGGGTGAGAAAAAAAAAAGAAAAAGAACTAGGGTGCTTACAGTACCTATGCTATGATAGACTAACCACCCCCCCCCCATACTGCATAGATCTGCCCGAAAAAAATGGAAAAGGGGAACAAGTGGGTGAGAAAAAAAAAAGAAAAAGAACTAGGGAGCTTACAGTACCTATGCTATGATAGACTAAACCTCCCCCACTGCTATGATCGTCTGCCCGAAAAAAATGGAAAAGGGGAACAAGTGGGTGAGAAAAAAAAAAGAAAAAGAACTAGGGTGCTTACAGTACCTATGCTATGATAGACTAACCCCCCCCCCCATACTGCATAGATCTGCCCGAAAAAAATGGAAAAGGGGAACAAGTGGGTGAGAAAAAAAAAAGAAAAAGAACTAGGGAGCTTACAGTACCTATGCTATGATAGACTAAACCTCCCCCACTGCTATGATCGTCTGCCCGAAAAAAATGGAAAAGGGGAACAAGTGGGTGAGAAAAAAAAAAGAAAAAGAACTAGGGAGCTTACAGTACCTATGCTATGATAGACTAAACCTCCCCCACTGCTATGATCGTCTGCCCGAAAAAAATGGAAAAGGGGAACAAGTGGGTGAGAAAAAAAAAAGAAAAAGAACTAGGGTGCTTACAGTACCTATGCTATGATAGACTAACCACCCCCCCCATACTGCATAGATCTGCCCGAAAAAAATGGAAAAGGGGAACAAGTGGGTGAGAAAAAAAAAAGAAAAAGAACTAGGGAGCTTACAGTACCTATGCTATGATAGACTAAACCTCCCCCACTGCTATGATCGTCTGCCCGAAAAAAATGGAAAAGGGGAACAAGTGGGTGAGAAAAAAAAAAGAAAAAGAACTAGGGTGCTTACAGTACCTATGCTATGATAGACTAACCACCCCCCCCCAATACTGCATAGATCTGCCCGAAAAAAATGGAAAAGGGGAACAAGTGGGTGAGAAAAAAAAAAGAAAAAGAACTAGGGAGCTTACAGTACCTATGCTATGATAGACTAAACCTCCCCCACTGCTATGATCGTCTGCCCGAAAAAAATGGAAAAGGGGAACAAGTGGGTGAGAAAAAAAAAAGAAAAAGAACTAGGGTGCTTACAGTACCTATGCTATGATAGACTAACCACCCCCCCCCATACTGCATAGATCTGCCCGAAAAAAATGGAAAAGGGGAACAAGTGGGTGAGAAAAAAAAAAGAAAAAGAACTAGGGAGCTTACAGTACCTATGCTATGATAGACTAAACCTCCCCCACTGCTATGATCGTCTGCCCGAAAAAAATGGAAAAGGGGAACAAGTGGGTGAGAAAAAAAAAAGAAAAAGAACTAGGGTGCTTACAGTACCTATGCTATGATAGACTAACCACCCCCCCCCATACTGCATAGATCTGCCCGAAAAAAATGGAAATGGAAAAGGGGAACAAGTGGGTGAGAAAAAAAAAAGAAAAAGAACTAGGGTGCTTACAGTACCTATGCTATGATAGACTAACCACCCCCCCCCATACTGCATAGATCTGCCCGAAAAAAATGGAAAAGGGGAACAAGTGGGTGAGAAAAAAAAAAGAAAAAGAACTAGGGAGCTTACAGTACCTATGCTATGATAGACTAAACCTCCCCCACTGCTATGATCGTCTGCCCGAAAAAAATGGAAAAGGGGAACAAGTGGGTGAGAAAAAAAAAAGAAAAAGAACTAGGGTGCTTACAGTACCTATGCTATGATAGACTAACCACCCCCCCCCATACTGCATAGATCTGCCCGAAAAAAATGGAAAAGGGGAACAAGTGGGTGAGAAAAAAAAAAAGAAAAAGAACTAGGGAGCTTACAGTACCTATGCTATGATAGACTAAACCTCCCCCACTGCTATGATCGTCTGCCCGAAAAAAATGGAAAAGGGGAACAAGTGGGTGAGAAAAAAAAAAGAAAAAGAACTA